>NW_020769311.1:12767557-12801745 GCF_900518735.1 Pseudonaja textilis
AGATAGATAGATAGATAGATAGATAGATAGATAGATAGATAGATAGATAGATAGATGGTTTCTTCTCCAAATCTGCGAAAAAAAGGTTTGCTGGAATGTAACAGCATAAATATTAAGATTAAAGCAATAAGATTATGCATAGAGCAGCATGCACATACACAAACAGATCCCAAGGCATCACAATATTTGTTTCTTGAAAATTCAAGATCAGCAAGGTTAAAAATAATGTACAAAATGTATTTGCCTTACTAAAGCTCAGCAAACAATCCATAATCAAAATACTTTTTGCAAACTAATTATAAGAGTGTGCAGAAAATAACATCACACCAGTAGTCTTTAGATTTTCATACACTAGATAAACAGTTTTTAGATTTGCCTTTTAAAAAAGAAGAAACAGCAATAACTGACAGATATGCAGACGTGAGATAACTTCTACAGGTGGCCCTTGACCTATGTTCATTCATTCAGCAAACTACAACAGCACTATACAAATGCTCTTGGAGATCTAGACATCCTAGCACTCCATGATCATGTGATCATGATCTGAATGTTTGGTAACCAGTTCACATTTAACAACCAGTTGCAAGGATTTGCGGCTATATGACCTCCATTTGCAACCTTCCCTCCTGGCTTCCCAGAAAATCAATTGAGAAGATGGCAAGGAAAGTCACAAGTCATAGGGTATGTCCTTCTGTGCTCATGCCACACCAGCCACTCATATCCCGACTATCACTGTGACTCCTCACACTTCTCTGCACCTCCCTAATCTACACTGCATCTTCATGAACATTCCTCGCATGACTGTTCTTCCAACAGTCTGCTCCCTCTCTGACTATCCCTTGTATCCTCATGCACCCCCAGGGCCTACTGGGCACCCCCTCATCCACATAGCACCAACAATTTGGCCCCAATGCCATCATCATTGAGGACTACCTGCTCTTCCCAGTTTCCTTCATCTCCACATCAACCCATCAACATCAGGAGAGTCTCTGCTATAGTGGCTAAGCTACAAAATGTCTCAAAAGATTAAAAGTAACTCAAACATAAAAAGACAACCATTGCTCAATCTTAGTGCTCGGACCAGTAAGAAAAATTTGAAATAGACAATCTTCTAAATCTATAGCATTGATTCTAAGATTGAAACAAAACATTCCATTTTGCCTTGACCATGAAACTACCTTGAATTACAGAAAAGAGTCGAAATGTTTCAAGGTCAAAATGCTTTGAACATCTGTAAGGAATGTTATCACAGAAATATTATTATTAGAAATGTCTGTGGAAACTTGATGTCTTAAGCAATTGATGGAACATGCTTAATTTCCAGGTATTTCAGCAGCTGAAATACGCCTGACAAAGTGATTTCAGAATTGGAGGGAGCCTCCTGTTCCTTTCAATTTGTAATCCTGTATATCTGACAGCTTTAAATAGTTTGGATTATTTGAAATGACAGAAATTGACATAATATATTTTCCCCTTGTTACCTTTCAGAAAACATTTATGTTAAGTGTACTACTTTGTGCATTTATAGGGAAAAAATAACTTGCAATGATCTGCTGTTTAATTTGTAGTTTGATTAGAAAATGGAATTAATTTAGCAATATCAATTCTGCCAGATAGTTTTAATTATGTTAAACCCATCTCATCAAATGTTGAACACACCAATCAAGATACGGTATTCTCTTTAATTCTCTCTGGCACTATTATAATTAAAGCACAGGCTGTAATTGATAAATAATTGTCATATTCTGCTGTTTTTGTCTATATACAACCATTTTTAATCCTTTCTCTTTTTCCCTTTCGGTTATCTTCTGAGTGTTAATCTCTTGAAGTTGCTATTTGCTTGCTTGCTTGCTTATTCCAGAACTAATAATCATTGATTCTGTATCGCACATGCAAATTATCTAAGAGTTAGCAAGCTCCATTATATCTATGAACTAATAACTATCTGTTCTAATAGATACCTTGTACTTCAAGTTGTAATAATAGACTGAGCAAATAAAGCAAAATAAATTATTCCTTTAAAAATTACTTAAAATATTTTTGAAATCTTATTTAAGAGAAGATTAAAGAGTTAAATAATATGCAAGTTTCCTATCTAGGATTTAAATATTCATCTTTTTTTGTTTCCTCTGAAATAATTAGTGTCCAAATATAGTCTAAAACAGATTAAAATCATCAAAAGAATAAAATTAAATCCTCACTTTTCATTTGATTTATGAAACAGAAATAAAATAATTATTTAGTGAGGTAACCACTACTCTGTCAGAGCAGAAACCAGAAAGAGCCTTATGATACTTTAAAAATTAACAAATGTCCTATGACATAAATCCAAGATTTTGAATGCTTCTTGGATTGATGACTGTGCTCCACCTTTGAATGGTGTATTGGGACCAGACAACAGGAGATATAACCAAGGCAAAAATGTAGGCAAGATTGAGAGAGAGAATTTGATTTAATTTACATTGCATTAGAATCTAATTTGTATTAAATTAAATAAAAAAAATCATGCATTTTTCTTTTCCTCCACATTAATAAGACAATTTGATGGTAACTTTTTGAAGTCATTCCTTAGGCTGAAATGTAGTCCTGAAACTTCAATTATGTACTCTGAGGTTGACATGAGGGGTCCTTGGTGTTCTCTGAGCTTGCTTGTTTTCTTGCAGATGTTTCATTACCCAAACTAAGATAACATCAGTGATGCTACCTGATTTGGGTAATGAAATGTCTGCAAGAAAACAAGCAAGCTCAGAGAGCACTAAGGATCTCTCAGTTATGTACTCTCCTATAAAAGATTATTTTGGTCTTAACCCCAGGAAACACTTGCTTTTGTTCAAGTGATGATAATTTTATAAGAGGGATTTCTGACTCATTATTTGGATACTTGTTTTAATAGAGAATTGTAGTTCAGTTAACCAAGGTGAACCAAGCCTTATAACTTTTTAATTTCTATTTTAATAATATAATTAATTATACCAATTAATATTTCAATAAAGCACTATCATATTATTATGTTAATTGGACTTCTTTCATGTAAAATATTTTATAGTATTCAATTATAGATTTGATTCTGGTGGTAATTTTATATCAATCATTTGATTTCTTTTTTCCCAACAAAGTTGGAACAATTTTGGTAATTGAGTTTTTAAAGGAAAAAATGCATATTCTAGTATTGATTGACTAGCATATAGGTTTAGATGTAACTGCTTTATTGAAATTCTGTACAACATTAATTATTCTATTTATTTATATAAACATAATCTATTTGGATATTTAATTATGATCAATAAATCATAATAGGAGCTATTAAAATAAATAACATTTAGAACATACACTACATGAATATTAATGTGTCATATACGGTCCTTTGTTATAATTGCACAATTCTCTAAGGATAAATGCTCAACCTATTAATATTAACTGGTACTGATTCTGTAATTTTATATTCTGAGGCCCTCATGCAATTCACCTATTTTGACTTGACTCTGTGCATTCTATAGGTAAAGCTGTTGGGAAGATTACTGAAGTTAAGCCCACCCCAAAAAGTCAGCCTGTTGAGCCACTTGATCCTGGAACTGCAAATACAATTCGACTAATGACTAAGAATTGGGTTGATAATAATAGCATTTCTGCAGATGTAATAGAGACCAGGGGGAGAGGTGAGAAATTCTTAAGGCCTCTAAGATGACTGCGATTCTCACAAAAACAAGACTTTAGCAACTGCATATTAAAATTATATACTGCATACTTGTAACATGAAACCGTTATATATCCAGAACTTACTGCACCTATTTTAATTGGATTTTTACTGTTGATTTCAACATAAAAAAGTAGTTTCCCAGTTCATAATCCTCCAACACCACAATTTTCAGAAATACTGCTGGGGCCAAATCTGGTACAGGAAATGTAGAGTTCTCTTAATATTTTGAATGTTAAACTGACAATTGCAAATTATCTTTGCAATAAATATTAATATGAATTTAATCAACCCCATTCCAAGTTTTTTTCATTTAACTTTAGTAACAAGTTTCCATTAATAATTCCAAATCTATATATGTAGAAAAAATAAAGAGTAATTAGGACTACTAGGCTTGGTTGGACTGCAAAATTTAGCAGCTAAGAGTTACTTTTCTGTGTAGTTTTCTGCAAACTGAATTCTTATCTAGATTTTTGCAATCCAGGTGTGATAACTCTTAGATAAGTTGGCATAAAGTTGTTCCAGCATTTTACTGTTGAAAACAGAAAACCATTGTGCAAATAATGTTTGCATACCAGGAATAGATTGTGCTCTCAGTTTTTGCAAGTGCTGTTGACCAAAATTAAAATTTTATGGGAGATTAAAATAATAAGAACAGGGAAAATATTTCTCCCAATACAATTCTGGTGTGAAAGGTAGATATCAGACAATATGTCAAATTTCTGAATGGGTCTTCATTTTTCTCCAAAGAGACAGCTTG
Source organism: Pseudonaja textilis (assembly GCF_900518735.1). Next base: position 12,772,012 of record NW_020769311.1, read on the forward strand.
AAAGCCTTTGGCCTTAAGTAATTATCCCATATCAGTGGAAGATGCAGCTCACAAACCTACCCTTTTTCCTTTGTGCTTGGCTAGTGTTTTAGCCTAGACACATTTCTTCTATTTCTGGGATTATGCTGCTGATGTCCCATTAGGACACTGGCACATTACTCTTCAAAATTCCCCACTTCCTCTTCATTGATAGTTCCTGTTAAGGAATTGCCTTTATTGCATAATCTCCTGCACAATTTGAGTTTACTATAGGTGAGCCTGATCCTAAGATATCTCTCCATTTTTCTCTATAATCTATAATATAAATTTAAAATTCAGCTTCCAAGGCAAAAATGAAAATGACAGTTTGTACTACTTAGATATTAATTACTTTGCTAGGCCCTTTCTTCTTGCATTTTATATGCAGTATGCTATGCATTTGTCTCTATTCTATACACTTTTTAACCCTCTCTAACTTTTGCATGACAATCTGGTTTAAGAACTGTATTTTTGTTTGCTTAATTAAAATCTGCAATGATTTCAAACCAATAATAATGTGTCTTGCAGACTTGATTTTAATATAGATATTCATTCCCCTCCCCCAATGCATACTGCTAGACCCTGATAATCTGTTCTAAAACATTCTTTAAAATAACATTTTTATTTTTTTCTTATACCTTCATATATACATATATATATATTTTTCCCATTCAAAGCTTACACTGGAATTTATGAAAGAATCTCTACACAAGGTTGGTTTATTGGACTGATGGGTGCCATCGCTTTGCTTACCTTATTGTTGCTTACTATCTGCTTTGTTAAAAGGAACAAAGGAGGAAAATATTCAGGTAAGGACAAATGTGTTCTCCAAATTGAATATACTTTTATAATGATGTACAAGCCTTTCCTGGGTTATCACCAAATTAGAGTTTTAAGTCTTCTTGGAGGTCGAAAAGTTACATAAACCCCATGATCCACAGCAGCAAATGATGCCCCCCTTGTGATCAAGAGCTGATTACAGGCCTTTGGGAGCTTCCAGAAATTACCTCTTGCTATCCCTTATGAAGAAAAAAAAAGCTTTTTTGCCTAGGGAAAATGCAGTAAGGTAGCATGAAAATGACAAGACTACCAATTCTGTTTTAAGTTAGAATTGGCTGAAAGAAAACAGGATCCTTTCTAAAATACAGCCGTACTTGAGTGAAATGGAAAAGGGTCCAGAAATACATTCACAGCTAAGATGTTTCCATTTAATAATGTCAGCTAATTAACAGTATTACCCAAATGAACAAAAATGTACACTACATAGCTTACCTTATATTTTTGAAAAATAAAGATCCTATCACTTGTCAGTTGTCAATTTCTCTATCATCTTAAATTTAGGATTTATTTATTTATGTACTTACCTACCTACCTACCTACTTACTTATTTAATTTATAGAATTGTAGAACTGGAAGGGACTTTGGAGGTCTTCTAGTCCAATCTCCTGACTAAGGCAAAATACCTTATTCCATCCTAGACTTTTTTATTTTTTATTTCCTTTTTTTTTTTTGCAAACCTCCTATAGGTGGTATGTACCTTCTTCAATCACAGTTCATGCAAGGTTGCAATTTCTCCTCAATATCTCAGCTGTTCCTAACACTGTCTGTCTTTTCCAGACAGAGAGCTCTGAAGTTATTTCTAGGATCTGCTGGAGTCACTATCCCAGCTAAAGTGTGACTGGGAGATGTTGCTATATAGATCCCAGTTGTAATTGTATTTGGTTGATTATGGCATGGATTTCTAGCTGTCACAGCAATCTTATCTGGTCTTTTTCAATGTTGTGTCAACTATCTCATGGCTCAAGATAATGATTCCTTACCCAAGCTCACCAATTGAGACAATGTTAGAGAACAAGAACCAAAGATCCAAAGAACATGAAGCCATTCCAATAGAAAGATTTAAAAAATGTATTTCATCCTGAATTTTGGCTCTCTATAGGATTCCAGTTTTTATTTAAAATTGTTGTGCCCTTTATTTGTTGATTAAAACATGCAAGGAAAAGTTGAAGGAGCTGAAAATAGTTTTAAGCGGGTATAAAATAGTTCAAGTGAGATAGTTCAATTCACATCGAATTAAGTTAAAAATTTAAATTGCTGGTGTTTTTATTGTTATTTTAAAAATCATGATTCATACATACATGCTGATTTATATTTATTATACATTTCTTTAAACATGCACTGTGTTATTGTGAGAATACCTTTAAAAGTAGCCCATTAATATCGGAAGCAAAGAGAAACCTTGACACAACATTGGAAGGCTAAGGCACTCACCATAGAATTTTACTGTTAGGCCTAAATTAAAAATGCCATCCTTCAATACAGGACTATGCCTATGTTTGCCACAGATAAGGCAGTTGTAATAAAAAACAAACAAACCAGCAAATCACATTGGTTAGTTTGCTTCCAAAACTTACATAAATTAGGAAACTAGGATTACACAGCCAAGTGATTTAGTTTCATCTAAACTAAATTAATCAATTGCAATTCAGTTAGCGGTATTAACAACATGGTATTATTGTGAATAATTCAATTCTGGCAACAAAGATGATGAGGACCTGGAGGTTCAAACATATGAAGAACAGTTGCAGGAACTGGACATGACTAGTCTAGTGAAGGGAAGGATCAGGAGTGACATAATAACAGCATACCAATATTTGAGAGGCTGTTACAGAGACAAGACACCTGAAGGCCAAACAGGAAAAAATGTATGGAAGCTAATCAAGGAGAGATTCAACCTAGAAATAAGGAGAAATTTTCTGACTGTGAGAGCAATCAACCAATGGAATAGCTTGCCTTCAGAAGTTGTGGGAGCTTCATCACTGGAAGCTTTCAAGCTATTTGTCAGTAATGGTATAAGGTCTCCTGCTTAAGTAGAAGGTTAGACTTGATGATCTGCTACATCCCTTCCAACTCTGTTATTCTGTTAGTACAAGAGCTTTAAATGATGGTCATCATCATCATCATCATCATCACCATCATCATCATCATGTGACAGAGTCAGGAGACAACAGTGATATTTCAGAATAGTAGTTTGACTTGTCCGGGTACCAGCCCTGTTATAGGACATGCTTATATGCTTCCCAAAGTTTGCCAATGAGGGTGAGCTGGCTTTGCATCAGAGAGAAAAATGAGTGGCTCTTCCTACAATGCCACCCAAAACCCCATCCCTTCCTGGAGTTGCTTGAAAATGGGCAGTACAATCAGGAAGGTTCAGAGCCATCAGGAATCTGATTGCCTGCACAGAGCACCAGCTCATCTCCCCACCAAATTGCTACCTATCTATTTGCATAGAACATGCTTTCAAACTATTAGATGGACAGAAGCTGAGGTGAGTGGCAGGAGCTCATTCTGCTAACAGTGCTGGTCTCAAACTGCTGGAGCTGAGACCATCTCCAGCATCATTAAGCCACTGAATCACCACACCTCTTTTAAAATATGGTCATACAATAAGATAACTGGTTTTAAGTAGAGTGTTTTGTTTCCTATTAAATGGAAGCAAATGCCTAAAAATATCTGAATAATAGACTTTTTTATGTATGTGCAGTAAAAGAAAAAGAGGACCTGCATCCGGATCCTGAAGGCCAGTCCATAAAAGATGAAATCTTTGGTGAATATAGGTTAGTGAGACATATCCTTCATTGCAATGTTTGGGATAAATAATGATTTTGTAAGATATTCTAATAATATTGCAAGCACTAAGACTTTCCCATTGCCAAATGAAATTTCAAGGGGATAATATGAAATATTATATAGAATACTTTAGTGGAATGAATTCATTTTTTATTAGTTTCTTGTGGATAGTTTTGTAAATATTTTGGTAAAATAAGAATAGATTCTTAGGCCATTTGGTGCAGTTATTTCATTAAATAGTCAGATTGCTCATCTAACCTGGAGTGTAATTACATATGCTGATATTATTTTTCTGAAAATGCAGAAATAATTCATATAGCTCTATATAATCAATGTACCCTATATATGAAACAAATGAAATGTCTTTGTTTGACTGGAAATACATTATAAACAAAACAATTTCAAAACATTTCATGATATTTCTCAAACATCTTTCTGGATCCTTAGTTAGTTTTAATAATAATATTATATTTGCATGTGGGAGACGTTTGGACATAGCTAGAGATAGCAATAATATTTATATACCACTTCATAGTGCTTTACAGGCCTCTATAAGTGGTTTACAAGGTCAGCATATTGCCCCCAGCAATCTTGGGTCCTCATTTCACTAACCTTGGAAGGATGAAAAGTTGAGTCAACCTTGAGTCGATAAGGATTAAACTTCTGGCGGTGAACTGAATTAGCCTGCAATATTGCTGCATTCTAACCACTGCACCACCATGGCTCTTAGATATTTCCCATTCCTTCCTCCACCTAAAAAACCCCTGCTAATAAACCATAAAGTGGTCTGAAATTACTTGTCTGAAGTTCAAGGTTGAAGCCATTTTTCAAAGTTTAGGATTGCTTCCTAGAAACTTTCGTTCTCATTCCCATCTGTAAAAAAATACCTCTGAAAAGGGTAAAAAGTTTGGGGAAAAAAAGTTTCTTTTTGGAGATTAGATATTTCAAGTTATTTCTATTTTCATACCTGTCTTTTTATACAATAATGTGCATATTTTGTGTATCCTTTCTCTAACATATTTCACCCAGAAAAAGTGTGACTTAATTTGTATCTGAGATTGAATTTGTAAGAGTATCCTGAAATCCAAATGGAATGAATTTCTCTCTCACTCCTGATCCCTACTAATCTGTTTGTAGAAGTTCTTCCAATAAATGAAATTAGCATAAATGCAAGATTTTGCTACAAATTTTGCCAGTAGTGTGTACTATACTTGCTTGCAATGGATGTCTTCATGTTTGGAAAAGAATTACCAGCTCTTTGCCTTTAAGTCTGTAATTTACACCATATAATTCATTTCAGAAGCAAAACAAATAAATGGAAAAGTATATTTTCTACAAGAAAGATATAAAGAACCTTTTTTTCTCACTGCTATTTTCATCCCAACCTAAAAGTAACATCAAGCTGTTGATATATGTATCCTCCATGAATTTATTCAATCCCCTTTTAGACCCATCTAAGATTTGGATGTAACCCATCTACACTTTAATCATCTACTGTGCGGTCTTTTATCTGGTCTAAATCTTTTTTCAGTCAGATTCTTTCTGTGACTCCAGTGTCGTTGCTTTGAAACAGGGAGAAAAACATGTCCCATCACTTTTATATTAGCCTCAATTATGTGTATTCTCAGCTAATAAATATAATGTTACTCTGGTTTTTCCACTTCCAACTCTACTGGTAGCCTTACTGATCCCACCAGGAGATTTTGTTCCTGTCAATATTGCTACCAGAAGCTCTAAAACCCCTGAGCCTCCCAAGTGGTAATTGGCTTAGAATCAAATGTTTTGGAATGTTTCACTATAGAGGTACTTCTATCAGAAGTCCTAAAACCTCTGAGCCCCTCACTCCAAGGTGGTAATTGGCTTAGAATCAAATGCTGTCCCTAAATAGAATTTTCCAGTGTCTCTTGTCTTAATTTTTCTGTATGATCGAACGTGCCCTTCTGCTCCTCACAAGTTTTTTTCCCTCTTTCAGTGACAGTGATGAAAAGCCGCTCAAAGGAAGCTTGCGGTCTCTTAACATGGATATTAAAAGTGCAGAAAGTGCTGATAGCTTAGTGGATTATGGCGACGGGGACCACAGGATGTTCAATGAAGACGGTTCATTTATTGGTGCTTACGCTGGATGCAAAGAAAAAGCCTCGGTTGAAAGCATTGGGAGTTCCACAGCAACCTTTCCTCTCCACGCATAAAATATTAGCATGAATTATTCATTTCAGATCATCGTATTTATCTTTACTTCTCAATCAAATATTGTACAAGGCAGAAATAGGCTGCAGAAAAATTAAAGACCTGGACATGCAGCAGGTACAGAAACAGGCAGATGACTTTAAAAGTTGATTTTTTTTTTGAAACTTAATTCTTTTTTCAAGACACGGACATTTTCAACCCATTAAAAAAATTAAAATGACTCCGAACTAAAGTTTTTTCATACACATGTCATTTAGTCTGACCAAAACCATACCTTCTTCAGTATTATATATGTATTTTGGGATCTAATTTCCTCCAGGTCTTTTACAATCCAGTTTTAGAAACATCTGTAACTGGAACAGCAGTCGAAGAGTTGACATTAAATGAGTAACTGCTATAACTCTATCTTTGATTTGGGTTTGGCAGGCTATAGAAAGTTATAACCAAATATTATGGAGAGAAGGTTATGCTGGCATGACTGATACCGTGCCAGCCAATGGTGCTGGAAAGCTTCAGAAGCCAAGTAGTTCTTATGTCTCTACAGTATCCTTTTTCTTGGTCAGTTCTGTGTTGCACAAGGATACAATGTTAAGCCAACACATCATGTCTGCCAATAGTCATTTTTGCCGGTGTGCTTAGTCAGCGATAATAGTACATTATCTTTCTGTTGGGAATAACAGACGGTGTGATATATTCGACTGCATGTACTACATTCTGTACTACATTCTTGTTAGGTTGTAACTAGTAGCAATGGGCCCTAGGTTAGCATTTCCACTTAATTACACATTTCTGCTTCTCTATGTTTCAAACCTCATTCATAATAATCCCATATTTTCATTGTTACAGGGATCTCCAGGCAAAAAAACCGTGTAGCAGCAACAAATACATTAGCTAGGGATACTAGTGCAAAGAGTGCACTCCGTGACATGTCCTATTTTGAAAAGATATGAAAAATGTGCCAGTGATTTGAGAATTTGTATTCTGTACAGATAGCAAGGCCTTCAAATGTGGTATGGTTAGATGATATTTTATGTTTTGCCCACTAGCTGGCACCCTTTCTTTATGCAAGCAAATTCAAAACTTTCTTTGGGCTATAGAAAGTATATGGCTCTTTCAAAATTGTGGAGTTTTACTCCATCCAAACAAGAAAAAAAAATCAGGAAAGAGCTGGCTTTTAAAGGAAATAGGATTTTTCACCACTTCATATTTGAATGCCCACATATCTTTTCCGAATGTTTGTATATATTAAGTTTATTCTGATACTTTCAGGGGAAGTCATGCTAATTTTTATTTTGTCAAGGTGCAATGGCAGCATATCATTGGCAATTTAATTCTTTCCCGGAAGTTACATTTATGTGGTTACAATTCATTTTCTCAAGCAAAACGTATTCAGAAACATTTCTAAATCTCCAACTATGAATATTGTGTCTCACTTGTTAAAGCAAAGCAAATGTGATTATTGAAAAGAGTTTCTATCAAAGGTTTTTCAGTCCCTGTGAGTGTATAATAGAGTTGCTATTCAAAGTTTAAACATTTCTGGTGTACATTACAGAAAGAAAAACATATTTGTTATAACAATATAGATACTGTTGTATGCAAAGCTATCTTGGAATAATATACTTCCCCATTTTCTTATGTCATTGCCTTGTTACTCAGCCCTCTTTCTTATCTTGGTAGGCTTTTACATGGCCATTTTGTTAATTTTGAGACATGCAGATTATCTATTATTTACATTATCCAATATTCCTTTTTCCCAACCCCCAACCCTAGATAATAAGGATGCAATTATCTTCAGCTCAGATCCATTCATTTTGGCTAGGACTTCATATTTTGGAAATGTTAAACACTATGTTATATAGAAAGTAACCATTGTCTGTTTATCAGAGTCTTAATTACTTATTGCAGCATTTGGACCCAGAACTGTGTCAAAAGATAATTTCAGTTCTTAGTCCATACTAATGGCTGCTAGATAAGATACCATTGCTCAAGTGGTTAGGTGATATAAGCTGTATAAACTTGTGATGTATCAAAGGAACTTGTTTTCTTCCCTTTGAGGCACTGGTAGTAATAGGTATAAGTACTTCTTGGAGACAAAGCAGCCCTATTATCACCTTCCATCTTCCCAAACCACACTAACATTAGCCATTTTGCTTCCAAAGTTTGATGGCATGGTTTCAGTCTTCAGGGAGTGGGGGGCAGGATTTCAAGAGGCCATGTGCATTCCTCAATATTCAGGTCCAACTATATTTGAAATATAATTTCCCTACCTTTATCTTTAAGAATAAAGCTAAAAGAAAAGCAACTCTCCTTTGAATCAGAGTTGCCGCTGGAGACTGGTCAACTTGGGTATCCCTCCCCAGTCCTTCTTCTTGCACTGCTGTTTTTAGACCTTCCTGTCATTTCCATACAAAAGAGTTAAAACAGCAAGGGATAGAAGCATCAGAGAAGAAGGATGACCTAGAACAGGGGTCTGCAACCTGTGGCTTTGGAGCCACATGCAGCTCTTTCAGCCCTCTGCTGTGGCTCCCTGTTGGCTGATCCCACCACTAGCTGGCCCCTTTCCTCCCCATCACTCCTTGCCTGGCCTGAGAAGGTAAGGATGATAGCGGGAGATGGAGACTCATTCCATATTCCAGAGCAGGAGGTGACTGGATGGGAGTGAGTAACCTCGAGTTGGCTACGCCCACCCAGTCACACCGGTTGTTAAATTATTGGCTCCCGGGGTTTTCTTTTCTGTGGTAAATGGGTCCAAATGTTTTTTTTTTTTTTTTTTTGAGTATTTAAGGTTGCAGGCCTCTGACCTAGAACATCTCATTTGAAAAGTACTTCTGAAAGTTTCTTCCTTTACGCCATTTTTTTTTGCATATAATTGAACCAGAAGATGCAGTGTCACAATTTGCTAGTAGGACAATCCTCCTTTTAAAATAAGTGCTTGCTTTATGTGGAGATTTGTTGACAAAGTTGATCAGATTTTTATTCCTTAGAATCACAGCTGTCTCTCCATTTCTTTCACAAAGTTCAGCCTAGGAATCATCACCCAATAAGAGTGTTCCTGGATGAACTGAGAACGAAGGAAGGGGAATGAACAGTTCACTGTAGCTAATCAACTAGTCATCAGGGAGATATTTCTGTTCCTGATACTTTGATAGACAACTATTTTTTAATCAATAGAATCTCTCTTAAATTGTGAGGAAGAATAAATATGACATTTTGTGCCAAAACAGAAGTGTTGCAGCTACCCTGCATTTTTTCCCTATTATGGATAATGGGATGTTTGTTTAATTCAGATGTACATGGATATTAGATGTTTAATGTTTCATAGTCTGAGGAGATATTATTCCAGTAGACTGTGAAAACCTACTATAATTTTTAGCTTCAGAAGCAGCATGAAGGATTTCTGAAGAAAAACCTTTTCTTAAGAAACATTCTTAAGAAACATTTTATATTCAATACACACAGAGAGACATACAGAACCATACACCAACACCTACACTAGGAACAAAGACCACTGAAGACATTGTAATACTCAACATCTGAAAAATGGCAGTATCTATGAACCTGTAAAAGAACTGATTTCTGACAGATCTGCAGCATTCTCTTTCATTTCTCACTAAATTTCTTCTACCTATGGCAATGTCTCCTTCAGAATTTACAACAGAGGTGTCAAACACAATTTCATTGAGGGCTGCATCAGGGCTATAGTTGACCTCGGGGGTGGGGTGGCTGACTAGGAGAATATGGTTGACTGGGTGGGCATGGCCAGCTTGATGCCACTCCCTAAATTGCTGACAGGTTTCTTCTTCGTATTGGGTAGATTGGGCTGAAGCCATGCTGGCCTAATTGGCTGGACTGCACCGAATCTACATTGGACTGGTCTTTCCTCTTCACACTGGGTAGACTGGGTCGAAGCAACACAGATAGACCAGGACGGCCCCATGGGCCAGATCTAACCACACCACAGGCTGAATCTGACCCATGGTCCTTGAGTTTGACACCCCTGATGTAGAATTCAATATTACAGCTCTCAAGTTTTAAACCATGCATTGAAAAGTACAATCTAGTTTTTAAAGTCTTCATTGGATTCTTAAATAGATGCTCCTGAGACATTAATGGTTTTATCCCAAAAGGAACATCATCTTTGAACTGATGAATCACTTTCAACATGAAATATCTGCATATTCCTACAGAAGTAATTAGTTACATTGTTGTTTTGGAGAGAGAGGTGAAAAAAGTTTATATATAAATTTAATTGCTTGTACCAGGATATGTATTTTGATTCCCAACAGAGATCCTCCTTTTTCTATTAATGTGAATTTTAGATGACTGCAATATGATCATAAAAATGGGAATAATGCCAAGGCTTTTTGTCAACGTGGAGCAGAAAAAGTCTAATAATATTTGCCACTTTATAAACTGAATTGATAAATTGTCTATCAGGAATTTGAACTCACATTCTAGTTTTTTCAGCTCAAGTGATTTCTTGCGGTATCTCTGAAGGAAGGTCTGTTAAAAAAAAATTAAGGTCAAAGTAAATTCAACTATATCTAGTTTATAGCCAAAACCATCAAGCTATGATTGTTGGTACTGTACACAATCAAGATGTACCATTTCCTGGCATAGCAGAAAATATGACTAGCTGCTACTCTCTGTCAACAATTTGCACTGACCTCTGATCTTGTAATCAATTAAAGATAATCATTTCAAAGACTGTAGGAAGCATGTGTAATATGCCGCCAGAAGATCTAAAAGATAAGTTCTATGATGACAACTCTGTAAACTTACCAGGGAGGAAATCCTATTTCATGTACTGTAATTTTGATTACATTTCAGTAGAGAGATGGCAGATAGAAAAAATTATTTAAAAGTTACAATGACAGAGCTGAGAAATGATTAGAAGACAGAGAGGAAAAAGAGGGGCAATTTGTATGATGAGGCAATTATACCAGTGGTGACCTAAAAACTTTTAGTTAGTATGACTAAATGCAGAATGTGGGAGAGTGTAAGGGGAAAACAGGTACTAAAGCACTATGGCAAATTAGAGCTGGGGTGAATCTTCTACTGCGATCCCAAATGTCAGAGGTGGCCTAGGCCCACCCTGGACACTTTCATTTTCTATAAAGTTATAGATGGTGATGAAGTAGTAGCAATAGTAATAGTTTTCAGTGCCTTCTCTCCCTTGTGGCATTTCTCATTCATGGCATTGAATCTTCTCATTCAGTGATCTGTTCAATTTCTAAAGGAAAGAGCAATCAGCTGTATGTTCAGTTTCCACTATTTGCACTGACATTGATTTGTTAGTCTAACCTAGACTTTCTCAACCTGGGCAACTTAAAAATGTGTGGATTTCATGGCTGGATTGAGAATTTTGAGGGTCGAAGTTCACACATGTTCAAGTTACCAAGGTTGAAAAACATTGGCCTAACCTAATATAGATTTGTGAGTGAAGTTGCCAAATTTACATATAACACCAAATCAACCCAGGTCTCCGTTAAGGGAAAAAATAATCTCTGAATATTGCTACAAATCATTTCAATCGATTCAATTTTCTTTGCAAGGAATTAGCAAGTGCTCTGAACTTGGCCATCTCCTCTACTCATCCCCATCTTAAACCTCATGGTATAGGGCAGTGGTGGATAACCTTTTTGAGCTTGCCTGCCAAAAATTGTGTGCCAGCACCCAGAAGGCAATGCATGAGTGGGCCCCCATGCCCCCTGTGCATATGTGCATGACTCCCTGTGTAAGCCATGCATCTCTGCATATGCGCACGCATCTCCCGCGCACCCCTGCCCCCACGCGTGTGTGCCAGATACCTGACATTCAGCTGTGGGGCAGGTGACGCGCACACATGCTCAGTGGGGCTCGTCCAGGTGACCTCTCAGTTGCTGGCAGAAGTTGCTCTGTGTGTCATTTCCAGCATGTATGCCATAGGTTCGCCATCATGGATATAGGGTTTCCTGTCTAAGCAGGGGCTTGAACTAGAAGACCTCCAAAATCCCTTCCAACTTTGTAATTCTGCTAATCCTTTGCTATTCAGTTTGTGGCATGGTATACCTGATCACAGCCAAAGTTTCAGATAGGAGTAATGTTTAGCTTCCGCACAATGAAATCTGTTATTTAAATGATAATTTCTTTTGTTGCATTACTGATAACACATTTGAATAATATGCTTCATATATTGTATACTCTACATGGAAAGAAATGTGTTCATTTAATTGAGTTTAAACAATTGGAAGTGAGATCCTCGATCCCTTTCATTAAATTAAACAAAAATAAGATACATAATACAGGGAAAATCTATTCTTGTGCTGATAAAACTTCTATTGATTTAGCAGAAAAACCAATGTTTGCTAATCAGAACATCAAACCCTTCCCTCCTTCCAAATTAAATATTTAATTTAAAATTGTCAGGACTACCAAATTCTGTGGAACAAGTGGGACTTATTCCTTATTAAGCATGCATACCACTGTCCTGTTAATCTGCCTTTCCAAATCTTAAATAGCTTGTTTACATGTTAGCGCCATTCATAACCTATCAAGCATTCATCTTTGTAATCGTAGATAAATTTCAGCCTTTGCACAGAATTGGTCAGAGCCAAAGCAATTTTTTTTAATGTTACTTTATGGAAGAAGAAAAAAATATGAGACCTGAGTACTAGGTTCTGGCTATTCCTTTTTGAAATGAATGTCCATGAAAATTTCTTATGGCTTAGAAAAATGTGTTTGTATGTAGTTGCTGTTTGTATCATGCCTATGTATATGTATGGTTTTTAAAAAAATATTTTCATTCTACATGAAATTTCAACTTTGCTAATAAAAGTTTGACTTGGTGTAATCTTCACAAGCCTAAATTGAAATGAAAGAATATTCTTGTTTCCTTTTTGCCATACAAATCATAATAAAGGAAAAGAGAGTAACTATGCTAATTATGTTTCAACTGCAGCACACAATTCTATTTATGATAAAGAATCACTATGTAGAATTTTTTAGGTTGATGTACAGTATCTTCTGAATTAAACACTGGCCTCACAACAGTCAACCACTATGCCTAGAATTTATACTACCTTAAAAAAAATACTCAGGGAGTTTCATATCTTGATTTAATCCAGATTTTGCGCCTCATAAAAGCTGCCAAGGTTGGTTTTTTTTACTCTAAAAAGTCAGTGAAAAATAATTTTCATCTCTGTAGGCAGGGCAAAAAATGGTTTGAATGAACATGGTCAATTAAAATGGAAAACTTTACAAGGAATGGACATTTGTAAATTCAGTAATTGGATGGATAAAAAATCAAGAGGTAGGATATTTAACTTGGAAAGCAAAACAAGAGATTATGGTTGGCAGTTTCCATCAGTTACTTTTCCCCCAAAGGATATTTTTTATAATTCTTCATGTTTGGAGTCTATTCATCCAAGTTATCCAATCCTTTATATTACACCAATATTTTACACCTTTGTCAATTTTAATATGTATAGACTTTAAACTCCAGAAATCCTCAGCCAGAAATCCTCAGCCAGAAATCTTAGAGTTGATGTCCACACATCTTAAAATTGCCAAGGTTGAAAATCCATATATTGAACCAATCTTCTAATAACTCTCTTACCTTTCTAATGTAAGTATGTCTCTAATTGTTTGGTGCAAATTCAAATGCATCTTGGAAACATGCTATACTTTTAGGGAGGATTCAAGGATACCTGAAATGTTACCGTTATTATTCATGATGCATATATGATAAGAAGGAGCAGGGTAACTTTCACAATCATGTGCTCCACTGGTCTGAAAATCAAGATGCTTCTGCCACCTCTAGATACAGAAGGTAGTGACATTCATTTGAGTTATACAAGCCAAGAGTTGGGTCAGTGAAGGCTAAAATGCAAGGTAAAAGCATAAGTTACATGTGCCATCTGGAAAGAGAAGGTCCAAAAGAAGGGAATTAGAAAGGGAAAAAAATCCAGAAGGTTGCTTTTTCAGCAAAGGAATCCAGTATGACTTTTTTTGAAATGTTATAATAAAATTCTAAGAAGACTAAACACAGTTTAATGAGAGACTACAACATGAAGTGCACCTTTTTCCATGACCATAATATGGTGCTAAGTTTTTTCTACCCATAGTTCTATTTTTAAGTTGTCCTAATATATAGTAGTATTTCCTTCCTAATCCTTCTCAATCAATCAATTGATTTTCTAGGAGAGAGGGGGAGGGAGAAGGAGAGACTGGTCCAAGGTCAGCCAGCTGCCTAAGTGCCTAAGGCCAGACTAAATCCTAATTTTCAAGTTTCTAACATGGTATCTTAACCACCAATAATTTAGCAAGTTTAAACATATTACTTTGTTTCATTCTCATATGCAATTTTATGTTCTGCCATCTAATAGATGGAGAGAGAGAGAGAGAGATAGCCTGATTGTGACCAATATGATCCTCTTGTCACTGATATGACTGAAATAGTGATGTAACAGACCCTTGTAGCAATAAGTTCATGGATATTGTTTTTGGCTACTAAACTCCCTGAGCCTATTTTTATTTCAATTTTAAAAAAGGAAAGTGGGGTGGAAAATTGGCATACTTTGGCTAAAGCCTCTGGCATAGTTTTATCTCCAAAACTATCATTGGCTATAAATAGTCTCTAGATGTTGTTGAAAATAAAAAGGATGATTAGTGTTTATATGTCTGCATGCTTGAAACTACAAAGGTGCCCTTTATTTGGCAATATGTGCACTGCAATGTGTGCAGTGATTCAGAATAAAAATTCCTGGTCCCCAAAGAGTAGAGTGGAACAGTGGAAGACATGTGTAAATGAGGATATGACATCATGCCATATTTGTATCTTCTTGCTGCATGATTAAGGGAAGGCAAACCATATGTAAGATTCTGATAGATACATATTACCAGTTATGTACATATTACATGTACATAATACAATATAAATTGGGATACTAGAAATGCCTCCCTCCCAAATGTGGGGTTGATGGGTACATTGAAATCTATTATGAATGCTTAGCAACATGGCTACTGTGTGGTAGAAATAGACAAAACAAAAGATTTGCTATGCTTGTTAACTGTTTAATCCACTCACCTCCCATAAATTGTTTCCTCCAACACCTGCTTCTTCTTTCTGCTTCTTTTATTTTTGCATATTACAGAATCTTGTGTGGTGTTTTTAACTGATGTTGACCAACTGGGAAACGATAGGTCCCTAATTTTCCATTTGAATCATCAGATAATGTGTTAGAACTGAGGATCATACTCTCATATATGCAAATTACCTTGCAGCATGTAAGCAGATAACAATAAACTTGAAATAAAAATACAATTTCTTTTCTAAGACATGCTGCAAATAAAAACAATAGTTTTGAAGTTATGTACAGTATGATAATATTCATGGAAATTCTTCATTTACTACAATATCCTATATTCAGCAAATTTGATTTTATCATATCATTATCATACAAATAGATAAATTGCAATGTGCTTATTATTTTGGCAATGGTACTGTCCATAAATCAACTGAGTTAAATAAATGTACCATCTTTTTCCCTTTCTGTACCCTTTCACAATTAACACCTGCTAGTTCTATAGATCACATAGCTGTAGTACAAACTACTTGTAATCAAAAATTAGAAAATAGTCCACGCTACTAAAATCCACATCCCATAATTCATTACAGTGTCTGTATGAAACTGTAATCTATGTAAATCAAATTCAATAAAACAACTATACACACATTTTAATGCCAATGCCAAAACTATTTCATAATTTTATAAATTTATTAAATTTATATGGCTGCCTGTCACACACATGATGATTCTGAGTGGCATACAATAAAACCAACAATTTGCATATATTATAAAATCCATTAAATTAACTGTTAAGATCCAAAGATAGCATGGATATGAAAATTATTATTATACAACGTGAAATCACAGCTGCCAGTCCTTTGGCTGGTATTGGCCTTCATACACATTGAGTTCTTCCTAAGAAGTTAGGATGTTGTAAGCTGTTGGCATAGTATATATGTAGATCTCAGCAAATTTGGTAATGTGGAACTGAAGAAATGTTGTCAATGTGCCGATTTTATGCTGTCCAATATATTTGGTATTGCCAATTTATACCATAAACATAAAAGCTTGGTCACATAGTAAGACAGATATTTAGGCTGGATTTGAATTTTTGTCCATCTATTAAGTCTTTCCAAAAGACTTGGAATAGGCAGGTTCTATTGCTTGATGGCATTAAAAGTCCCAGATGTCTTTAATACCACGAAATAACATTATTGTCATTTCTACAATCACCCTATTTATTTATTTATTTTCATTTCACTAACCAACAGATATAAGAGATGTAATATACAAATGCCAGCTTTTATCTGTTTTGTTTATTTTTTCTTAACATAATACACATGTTACCTTTTGAACTCTTCATCCCCTGGGTCAAGTTGACATGCATAAATGAAATCAGACTTTCATTGATCTAACATTCAGTTTCAGAAAAGAGATCAAACACTTAATTCTTGCTATTATTACTGAGCAGCGAAGAATTCTCTTTTTCCTTGACTTTCCACAAATATTGCTCATAAATACAATTATGAATTTTACTTGAAAAATATTTTAAATGCCATTGTTACAAGGCTGTCTGGCAAGAGACTGTTATTAGAGAAAATATAGGATTGATGGTGAAAAGATACAGGGAAAACCAATCTTTTACTCCCAATAGAAATGGAAAAAGGGGGTAACTTGTGAAAATCCAAACTTGTGGAAAATTGCATCACTTGTGAAATTTTATATTTGTGAAAATATGTAGTTATCATAGAGT
The DNA here is from genome assembly GCF_900518735.1 of Pseudonaja textilis. Next base: position 12,788,650 of record NW_020769311.1, read on the forward strand.
GTAAGGTCTGTAACAACCACTATGTTACAAATTGTCAGATGACTAGCAGATCACTTCCATGAGCACCTACTGGTTATCGGAAAACATGTTGAAAAGTCTTTAATCTCACAACACATGGACAGGGTGTTTCAAGTGGGGACACTGTGAGCATTGTAGACTAAGGTAAATTCAAAAGCGTTAAGGAAATCCCGGAACCTTGGCATTCAGACAAATAAGCCATCAACAGACACATAGAGATAAATCACATTTTCACACCATTGGTGAAAAAAACAATAAAAAGCTAAAAAGAAATGAAACTCCAATTACCACTCCAACTACCAAAACCCAAATAATCAAGGTTTATCACCTGACAAAACAATGGAGTGGTGCAGTGGCCTAGAGGTGGAGCTCTTACCTTACAATCAGGAGGCTCTGAGTTTGATCCTAGATACAGGCAGATATTTCTTTCTCTAGGCAGCCTAAGAATGTATCTGCTGAACAAAACTCCACATTGGCGACAGCAAGGGCATCTGGCCATTAGTACACTCGGTTAACCCCATACAGTTGCCCAAACTCCACTCCATAAGGGATTATGGGATCATTAAAAGATGGATAATAATCACCTGACAAAAACAATCAACCTGAAAACAATACCCTAATCAAGAAATGATCAAAATAAAAACAACACCCACCAACTGGCAAGGCAAGCAGTCAGCAAACTCATATTCAACTGCATTGGTGATATTACCTAGTTGAGTAATGAAATACCTGCAACTAAACATTAAGATCAGAGATCACCAAGGATTTCACAGTGGTGAAAATTTACATCGTTATTTATTTTCTGAAAGCTAGGAGGGTTCAAAATTTTTATCTGACCAAATAAATTGATTCTTTTCTCCCTTCCAGAGAAAGAAAGAGAATGTGAGAGAGGCAGGCAAGCAAGAATGATGCCTTTTCTAAAGCAACCTGAAAGATGTCATGTTCACATCTCTGCAGAGTTGTGGACCAGTGATCACATGATGGATTATATGCCAGTTTCACAACAGTGCAGAAAACGTTTGCCTTTTCAATCTGAGGTCTCTGGATCTAAAAACAGAGTTTTATTTTCTCTATGTTGTTGTTAGCATTATGCATCTGTGTTTTTTTAAAAATAGAAGTAGGATTATTTTCAACTATACATACATATACTTACAACATTATTACAGATTCAAATAATGTATGTGTGTATGTATGCATGCATACATACATATACAATTAAATACAGTATACAAGTATAGTAGATTTCTATCTAAATAATTACAGGCACTAGAGATAAGCACCCTCATTTGAATATTGTTTACCAATGAGGAGAAGATCATCTTTAGTTTTTCACTCATCTGTCATATTCTAACTACAATTATAACTCCCTTTTTCTCTTGCCCCACATTATAAAGCTTGAAGTTTTAAGAGAAACATTGCCTTAAAGTGCATTTATTTCTTTTGTGGCTTTGTGGATTCTCCTATCAGTGCGGAATGAAGAACTAAGAATTGTGTTTCATACATTGAGACATACAGAAATGAACAAACCCACTTCACAATGTGCCTTCTACCTCTTCATAGAAGAAGACCAGATCTATGCCCCACTGAACATGGGCTGAAAATAGAATAGTGGCCTTGAGTTAGTAGAAAACAGATTCTGGTTGAACATTAGCAAAAGTTTCCTATTGAGGGTCCCATTCATTGGATGTCCAAACAGAGATCCATTTAAGAGGATCCTTCAATTAAGATTCCTGCACTGAACAGGGAACTGAACATGATGGCCTTAACACTCTCTTCTTATTAAATTAATCTTTAGAACATAGTTATTTGCAATGATGTTCAAACTTACCAAGCAGTATTTTATTATAATGTTTTCATATAAATAATGAGATTTTAATGTAGATGGCTTATGAGAATGTGGGATATCAAAAGCATTGCAATATGCATTGCTAGTTTTAGACCTTTAAATTTATAAGTTCAAAGAAAATAAATATTTTGGCAGTAATTGCAATACTAGAAGCAGTAGAAGTTTTAGTAGTATAGTTGTTTATTTCTATTCCTCCCAAGGTTCTTGGAACAGGATACAAAAAGAACAATTAAGAAAACTTCCATGAAATTATTAAAACATTCAAGACTACAAATAAGACAGTGAAAACAATAAGATTATAGGTATTAAGCTATATATGTACATACCTAGGTAAAGTAGCTCTTTCTTTGATGCTTTTTTAAATTAAATCTTCGGCCTTTAGAAATTAGTATTAATCAACCTAGAAAAAATAGTGATATTACATTAGTGGGATCTGATTATAATTTTTATTCACTGATTTTTGGGGGCAACTTTGGGTAATGATTCTGCTTTATTGCCTAACATGATATGAATGGTTCAATAATTGGAAAATATCCAGTTAGTAGGTTTAAGTTGGGAAAAAGTCTGATTTATTAACTTTAGGATGTAATATTTCAACAGAATACCATACAATATTGCAATATGGATAATAATAATATCCACTAAGGATATTATTATGACTGAGATAATCTCAGATAATCTTTTGTTGTAGGTGGTTTTAATTTATCAGACTTTCAAAAGATTATTGGGCATTTATTTTATAATGTATATTTATGTAGAATGAGCATTATGATTTTTACTGGAAACTTACTACTTGGTCTTTTTTGTTAAGTTCTTGGAAACACTCAGATCATCATCATCATCATCATCATCATCATCATCATCATCATCATCTTCATCTTATATTTTATGGTTTGAGAGAGCCTATCTATATATTTGAGATCAGGATTTGATTTAGATGCTTACTATCAAGAACAGTTAATGGAATAATTTTGCTTCAAAAGTAGATGGTAAGGTCTTCTGTTGGAAAACATGAACAGAAACTTTAAATGAATTGTTTCATAATGACTGTTTTAGGGAATTCCAATTAGTGGACAGATAATGTCAGATAACATTTACATCAATAGTGGCAGTATAATCAACATAAGTATGTTTTGATAGCTCTATATGGATCAGCCACCACAGGGTCACCACATATGCCTGGAAGAAGCTTATGATGCTATCATTTCTGACTTGGTCTGCTACTGAAATCAATTTGCCTTCATCTTAATATCAGAAGTTTAAAAATAAGTTCAAACCCCAAGTTATTTCATTTTCTCTATTCTTGTTTTCTTTTTCTAATAATATTGTAAAATATAGATTTGTGAATTTAAAGGCACATTTTTTATATTAAAGATGGTTATGCTGTTTTGAATTATATTATATTCTAAATATGTGTAATTTGACTCTTTGGGAGCTTCTCAATGGTCTCTTTTCACTTTTACCATTAATGATTTCCAGTCACCGTATCTTTGAAACTATAGAACATGACATTGATTCATCTGAAAGGCATTGGGTTGGGAAACCTGAACTGGTTTACCTTTCCATTGATTCTTTCCCCAGTATGAAAGAAATTTAGATAGAACTAAAGTTACAAATAATTGTGTCTGCGCTGTAGACCATAATAATATTGGAAGTGGTACCATGTGATTTCTGTGGTACTAATGAGAGTTGCTTGCCATCACATCTGGAAATTTTGTAATCCTGGGCTCTTAAAAAAGAAATGAACAAACATTTATTGAGGATGGTGATGAATTTACATTGCACAATTACATTGCACAATTTTATTATGAATATGTTTGAAAAAAATTGCTTTATGATTTTTAGAAAAAAAAAGTATCTTTTTTGATCCAGAAACTAGCAGGATTTTCAATTTGGGATAGGGAAAAAAGAAAGAAAAAAGAAAGGACAAGATGAATAGGAGATCCAAGCAGCAAAAGAATAGATTTTTTTTCCCCCCATGAAACCCTAATGAAATAACTTTTAAAAATTCTTGAATCAACCTGAGCAGCAGCCTCTGTAAGTTTGCCAGCTGCCTAGGAGCTAAACATCACTTGAAGTAAGGATGCTTTAAAGCTAATAATGAAGATTCATGCCTGTATTTCTAAGACAATGCAGTGAATAACTAAAATAAATCTGACAGCAGGGAGATTATAATTGTGTGCAATTATTCTTTAAAAATTCAATTATGCCAACAATTTAAGGGTATTTTCCATTGTGGTGTAAGCTATCAATTTTTAAGAATTCTTATCTTGATTATAAAAATGAAAGATTCACCTTTCATTTGTCAAGCTGTCTAACATCCTGAAATATACTTGAAAAACAGGTTGAATCAGTCAAAGAAGAAAGCTCATTTACCAAGAAAGGAGTTATATTAGAACTATGAGAATGTCTAAATATGCAGATTGCAATACAGAAATCTTGCTAAGAGCAAATTCCATTAATCTAAATATGAATAATTTCTAAGCAAGTATACACATCTAGTAAAATGGGGGAAATAAAAAGGAAGAACCTTTCTTTCCTTTTCTTTCTCTCCATTTCTCCATTTGTGTTGGAGTTCAATCTAGGAGACTTGGCAAGAAAGCAATATAAACAGCAAAGAAGTATCACTGTGACCTACAGAGCTTGTGCAGTATTTATTTTTGCCTGAAGAGGACTCAACTGACACCCACTATATTTGCAAGTTTATTTCCTTATTGGAAGGAAAAGTGAAGTTGAGTTAAAGAAAAAGTTGCTATTTTGAAATGAATTGGGAAGAAAAGACACTCTTGGGAAAGACATCTGAAATTGTCCAGAAGAGCAGTGAAGTGAAGAGAAACCAAAGTACGATGGAAAAACAACATTTGGTATAAACATGGAAGAATGTGACCTAAAGATGCCAAAGGTTTAGGAGGTCCTCAATGAATACCATAAGAACTCAGAAGTTCTTCCTCTAGAGGACAATTAAGTGTCCCCTGAGCAAACCATGCTACAAACACTGCAGAAGATATTTGAGCTCCCTTAGATTTAAGAAATCCAAGAGGTCTCCTAAGTAAGAAGAGACAGGTCATTACAGAAATGGGTGATTTCGTGTTATGGGGAACTAAGACTGCTATCTGTAGATTCAACATGCTGCTATGGAGAGATGCTGTCTTTCAAGTATCCCTATAGAGGATGTGATACTGAGGTTACTAAGATTATTAAAACCTGCTGACAACTAGCCTTTCCTCTTGAGATTTAAAATGGCATTTAACAATTTAACAACCAATAACTTGGTTGAGGGAGGTGGGGAGACATGTCTTAAGTTTTCAGATGACACAATGCTGGGAGGATAGGCTAATACTTTAGATGAAAAAGAAAAGCTTAAAAAAGGACTGATGTAGTACATTGAAGGAGGATAACTATCTTAAACTCAAACAACAGATTGTGACAGACTTGGCAAAATGGGAAAATTAACAATTATCATTGACTGGGAGAATATCTACAATTAAGATGAATGTATTGCCTGGAATTTTATACTTATTCCAGACAATTCCAATTAGATTAGGGAAAGAGTTTTTTGAAGACTTAAATAAAATTGTGTTGAAATACATCTGGCAGGGCAAGAAAGTGACAATAAAACTTAAACTGCTACAAGATGCAAGAATAAGGGGAGGGTTCGCTTTGCCAAACTGGGAATTATATTATCAGGCGACAAATCTGATGTGGGTAAAGGAATGGATAACATTAAGAAACAGTAGATTATTGACTTTAGAAGGACATGACCTGCTGTTGGGATGGCATGCTTTCCCCTAGTATAAGGGAACTAAAACACAGGGGTATTTTAGAAGACATTATATTCGAGAGGCATTGTTTTTAAATTGGGAGAAGATAAAAAAGCAATATTGTTTAAAGATTCCATTGTGGATATCTGACACTGAAGCTTTTTCCTATCCAATAATATATAAAAAGGAACAAACAGTCTTCCGGTTTGTCGGCTTCGGTGACAGCAGGGATTCGCTTTTCTCCGCGATCCCTGCTGTGCTAGCTGCCTTGGTGCCTCCGATCCTGACGGATTTGGAGGCTAAGGCTGCCCTGTTGGGGCAGCTGAAGAAAGGGGGGATCTGGACAGGGGTTGAGGGGTATCGCAAACCCCCTCCCCAGCCGGCAATAACCCCCTTCTCTCAAGACGGTGGAGCGACGGTCTTTATGGCCACCATAAAGGAGCCGGCAACTGGATAAAGAATGTGCAGGAGGAAGAAGAAGGAGTTTTAAAACGAAAGTTTTTTTCTTGGTCGAACTTGGGACCTTAAGGACATATTTAACACCTGGGAAAGTATTGACTTTTTTCTGGATGCTACAATGTTCCCAATTGATGTTTTCAGCGGCGAAGAAAAGTGATGAAAAGGGGAAGTTACTCTCCTTCCCTTATGGAATTAACAAATGGACAAGGGAAACCTGCCTTTTAATAGAAGGTAAAACCTAAACTCCTTTGTTATAAGTGGGAAGGGAGAGGCTTGGAAAATTTTTTTTTACTCTAAGACTTTGCTGGAGGAGATGCCTTGAAGATAAAGAGAATAGAAATTAATTCTAAAAAAGATTTAAAGCACAGACTGGACGTTTTTTCTTTCCATAATTTGACTTCACCCCTAGAAGAGAAATTGTAAAAAGAAGAAGTTTGTACTCTGCCTGGACTGTTTGATGATTGCGGGATTTTGGGACTTTTGGGAACTGTTTTAAGTTTGGAAATAATTGATTGGCTTAATAATAATAAGAGGATACAGAAAAAGAAGAAGAAACAGTTCAAAATGGCTTTATCTCTTGATGAACTAAAAAAACAATATTTAAAAATAAGGAAAGAAGGCAAAGATGTTATGGGAGAAGCCCTTTGTTTCCTAGATATGGCGCTTGTCATGTGTAAGCAAATTAAACAACAGCTGGAAGAAGCCGAGGAAGAAGAAGCCATTTTTAATGAACTAAATGGTGTGACTAAGAAAGAAAGGAGAAAGAGAGGAGCGAAAAGGAAGGACTTAAGAAATAAAAAAAATATTTATGAAAGAGAAAAAGAAGATGCAAAAACAACAGAATGCTAGAAAGCAAAAGGAAAGAGGAATGCAACAGAAAGGGGAAACCAAGAAGGCAGAGGTTTGGAGAGGAGGGGGTAAAAAGTTTAGGCGGGCTAAGAAGGAAAGGGAAAAGGGGGAAAAAAGTTACAAAGGTATAAAACAAGATGGAGAAAAGAAAATTTTTTTTAGGGATAATGGGTAATGTATGGGTTTTTTTTAAAAAAAGGGGGGGATTCTGCAAAGTACACATGAGTATTGTAATAGTGGTATTTGTATTATAAGTAGATAATCAGAACTTTTTAAGATCTAATAAAAGACTAAAATATTAAGGTATAACTTTAAAATGTTTAATAATGAATGATATTAAGTTTTAATAAAATACTAAAGGGAATGTTTAAAATATTAGTTTAAATATAGAGTTTAATGGATTAATGTGTTGACTGTTATGGATTTATTATTGTAGTATTGGTTTCTGAAATAGTAGAATGTACTAAGCAGAATCTGATTGGGATTTAGCTGTTATTTTAAATTTAAATTTAGGGGAATGATAGAAAGGCATCATACTCTGATTAGTGATTCCAGGGGAAACTATTCTTTTTTATATTGGAAATGAGACAGATGTAAATGGAGAAATGGACAAAAGATATAAAAATATTTTTCTTTAAAGCAAGATTAAATATATAAAACAGAATTAAGATGAGGCAAAAGTGGAGAGGAGTTATATAATAGATATAGAATGGTAAACAAGATAGGTAATGGTATATAGAAGAGCATGAATTCAATTGAAGTCCATACAAAAAGAGGTAATCTGGGGCCAAGTTACTTTCCAAAAGAAAGTTTTATGTTTTTATGTTTATGTCTTATGTGTGTGTGTTCAATTAAGAATTAAATAATAAAATCTCGGAGGAAGACTAGATGAGAATAATTATAAACAAGCCAGAGGAAAATATAAATGTGATGATTGAATAGCAGATAAATTAGAAAGGAAATATGATTGAATAATGATTGAAGAGAAACAATGTGGAATTTGGTAAAGGGAATTTACGTGTTTATATGGAAATGGGATAAATTATAAGTATGTGATATAAAGCAATGTGTTACCTGCTTTGTAAAGATTTACAATGGAAAGAGGTTTTATGTTTTTAATGTTTAATGATGTTTTGTTTTGTTTGTTTGTTTGTAAAATCAATAAAACTTGTTTTTTAAAAAAAGGAACAAACAGTCAGATATGGTGAGATATTGAATGAAAAGGTGAACTTAAATCTATACAAGCGTTGGAAGAACATGGTAGAAAAATGAATTGGTTTTTATATTTGGAAGTACAATCTAGATTTGATAAAGATATTAAATTAGAAGGTATTTATTATAAATTGATTGGTTTAGATAAAATCTTGATAGGTACTGGTGAAAATGTAATTAAAAAACTTTATGGACATTTACTAGAATTTAAATTGGATGAGGAACAAATTAAAGAAATGATGATTGCTTTAGGGAAAATTTTGGATATGGGATTGATTTAGAGAAATGGCAAAAATTATGATCTCAAAATTTTAAAATGACAATGTCAACTGTTTACAAAGAAAATTTTTATAAGATGTTTTACAGGTGGCACTTACCTCCGACAAGAATTGCGAGAATGTTTAAGGATAAATTGAATAAATGTTGGAAATGTCATCAGATACCTGGTTCGTATTACCATATGTGGTGGATGTGCTTGGATGCAAAAAGATATTGGACTAAAATCCACACATGGTTGGAAAAAATGATAAAACAACATATAGACTTTAAGCCAGAGATATTTTGGGTGGGAATTATACCGGAAATGTACAATAAATAATTGAAATATTTGATTGTAAATGTTTTGACAATGGCTAGGATTGTATGTGCTAAGAATTGGAAAAATGAAAAAATACCTATGCAGGAGGAAGTTATTAAGAAAATTATGGACTATGCTGAAATGAGTAAATTGACATTTGAAATCAGAGAACAAGAAGATGAATAATTTTACATGATATGGGATTTGTTTTATCAATGGTTGGCTGAAAAGATATGGTAATGCAATAGACTAGGAAATCTTGTAATAGATGTTTAATGGATAGATATAAAATATAATACAAATATATATATATAGATAGATAGATAGATAGATAGATAGATAGATAGATAGATAGATCGATCTTTGGTTGTTCGGGTTTTCTCCCGCGTAAGATTCAAAGTATCTAGGCAACGTTTCGATGAAGTCTCATTTATCATCATCAGGCCTCTGTCTTCGGCTCTTGCTTCTCGGAGTGATGTGAGATTGCAGCTGCTTCTTCCTTCCAACTGCCAGTGGGGGTGGGACTTGATTGGGTGGGGGCTTGGCTGTGTTCTGATTGGGTGGGGGTGTCTTCTCATTGGTAGGGGGCCTGGCTGTGTTTTGATTGGTTGGGGGGTTGGCCGTGTTCTGATTGGCTGGATTTCCTGCTGCCCGGCTTCGAGTTCGTGGTCGCGCTGCATCTCCATAGTGGGTGTCGGCCTGCTTCATGTATGGCTCGGAGGGGTTTGAAGTGGGCAGTGATGCAGCTGCAGTGTAGCTTCTGGTCCATGGTCGTGTCTCATCTTCTGAGTGGGTGTGAGTCTGTTTTCTACATGGAAGTGTGGTGGTGGCATCTTGTGTGGCTCTCATGGGTGTGGGTCTGGTGTCATTCTTCATGTTAGGTACTCGTCTGTTCATGAGGGCGGGTTTCCAAATGGCTGGAAGGCGGGAGGTGTCATCTCGTTTTTTCATGCTGTGTGGGCGTTTTTCTATCTCTATGGCTTCTCTGATTATTCTGCTGTTGAAGTGTTCAGTTTTGGCGATAGTTCTGGTATTTTTAAAATCAATTTCATGTCTTGTGGCTTTGAGGTGTTGGACCAGGGAAGAGGTCGTTTCTTCTTTTTTGATTGAGTTCTTATGTTCTTCAATGCGTGCACTTATTCTTCTGTTAGTTTGTCCAATGTATGTGGTAGGGCAGGCAGTGCAGGGGATTTCGTATACTCCTTGGTTTTTTAATTCGATTTTGTCTTTGGGGTTTCTTAGGATGGTGGATATTTTTCTGTTTGTGCAGAATGCTGTTTTGATGTTGTGTTTTTGGAGGATCTTGCTAATTTTGTCTGTAGTGCCTTTTATATATGGGAGGAGGGCTTTGCCGTTTTCTTGTTCTCTGTCTTGGATTTTGGTTGGGGTTTCTTTTTGGATTAGGTGGGTAATCTTCTTTCTTTGGAATCCATTGGCTGTAAGTACGTTGGTGAGAGTGTGTAGTTCGGTTTTTTGGTGTTGTTCATCGGCTAAGCATTTTGTTCTGGAGATGAGTGTCTTGGCTACGGAATTGATCTGTGCTGGGTGGTGGTGTGAGAGTGCATGTAGATAGCGGTTTGTATGTGTTTTCTTCTGGTAGATGGTGTGTCCTAGGGAGCCATTGGATCTTTTGTATACCAAGACATCTAGGAAAGGAAGTTGATTGTTGGCTTCTGTTTCCATGGTGAATTGTATTTTGGGGTGTAGGCTGTTGAGGTGTGTGAGGAAGTTGTTCAGTTTTTCTTTCCCGTGTGGCCAGATTATGAAGGTGTCATCTACGTATCTGAGCCAGAGTTTGGGTTTGTGGTCGTATTTTTCTAGAGCTTGTGTTTCAAAGTGTTCCATGTAGAGGTTTGCGATGACAGGTGAGAGAGGTGATCCCATGGGTGCTCCTTCTATTTGTTTGTATTTTTGTCCATTGTAGGTGAAGTATGTATTGGATAGGCAGTGGTTGGTCAGATCTAGGATGTGCTTGGGGGGGTTGTATTTGTTTTGGATGGCTGTCAAGGCTTCTTTTATTGGCACTTGGGTGAAGAGGGATATGACATCGAAGCTTACTAGTAGGTCGCTAGGTTGTAAGTTTTGTTTCTTTATGATCTCGATGAACTGGAATGAGTTTCTTACGTGTGAGTTGATGGATTCTGCATAGGGTTGTAGTTGTTTGGCGAGAAATTTGGCCAGGTTTTGTAGAGGTGAGCCTATGGAGCTGACTATTGGTCTGAGTGGGGTTCCTTCTTTGTGTATCTTGGGGAGACCATAAAGCTTGGGGCATCTGGATGATTTCTCTCTGGGTATGATTCTTTGCTGGATTTCTTCACTGATGGGGGTGGCTTTTATTTTGGATTTGGTAGTTTTTTCTAGGTAGGTGGTGGGGTCTGTCTTTAGGGGTTTGTATGTGGGGTCTTGGAGTAGGTTGGTTAACTTGGTTTGGTAGTCAGATGTGTTCATAACCACTGTCGCGTTGCCCTTGTCTGCTGGTAGGATTATTATGCTGGTGTCTTCTTTCAGGTTAAGTAGTGCAGTTTGTTCTTCTTTGGATAAGTTGCTTTTGGGTGATTTGCTAGTGCAGAGGATATTGGTGATTTCGAGTCTGATTTTGTTAGCATCATCAGGGTTGGTTTTGGTCAGGCTGGTTTCAACTCCGCATATGATGGTTTCTGTGGGGATGTGTTTGGGAGCGACAGCAAAGTTGAATCCTTTTGAAAGGACCTTGGTTTCAGCTTCAGTGAGGATCTTGTCTGAGATGTTGTGCACTGTTTGTTTCATGTGTGGCTGTGGGGGGGGGGAGGAGTTCTGGCGTTGTTGTAGTTTCCTGAGTTTGTTGGTGTGTGTGTCTGTCTTGAGGGTGGTCTGTGTTTCGGCTCTCCAGACAGCGAGTTGTTTGGATTTGTCCCAAAGTAGGGGGTGAATCTTGTTGCTGAGTCTGAGGTGGAGTGTGAGGAGATCTTTGTTGATTTGGTCTAGGAGAAACCTTTTTGTGTGAAGTTCATTTCTAATTAGGGCCAGTTCTGTTCTTTTTAGGATGCGTTATATATATATATATTCTTAAGTTTTCGCGGGTACTTACATGTATGGCATTCAGCTTTGTTCGGGTATTTTCCCATATCATTGTAGTTGTGCTTTTAAATATATATATATATATATATATATAACCATTGGATGAAATTATAATAGAAATTTTATAATAAAATCTAGAAATCTCATATAAATGATGGAATAAATAGTTTAGTCATGAATGATTAATAACTAATAAATATATAAGCATATGTTAGATTGACAATGTGAGAATTTATATAAATTGTGAGTGATGACTACGAAAGGATAGCACAAAAGATTTGTAACCAACTGACACACTGTATGTATATAAAATGGAAGATGGTTTTATGTTTTTTATGTTTTGTTTGTACATGTTCGTCCTAAAAAATAAAAATGATTTTTTTTGAAGAAAGAAATATGGCAGATCAAATTAACCATCCCAGACTTCACAATAAAATTGCAAAAAGAAAAAAAAAAGAAAAGGACTGAGCAGTGGGCTAAAATGAATCAGATGGAAATTAGCAAGAAGAAATATGAAGTAATCCAACTAGGTATTATACTCTATTATTCCTTGATGAGACTTTGGAATTCTGTGTCCAGTTATGGATTCCACACCATCAAAAAAGGATGGACAAAATGAAACAAGTTTAGAGGAGAGTTACCAAAATGGTTAAATGTTTAGAAAGCAATTCCTGTTTGAAGGGATTAAAGGATAGGAATAGGTGATGTGAAGATTCTTGGTGTCCCATTTCCATTCTCTAAGGAATATACTCTCCCCACCGCTTTCTCCTTCCCTCCCTCCCACCCACCCATCTTTCTCTTTCTGTGCCTCTGTGTGTGTCTGTGTCTGTGTCTGTGTAAAATTGTTGCTACAACTCATTTATTTAAATCTTTAGATTTTAAAAAAGTCCTTGTGTGTGTGTGTGTGTGTGTGTGTTTTGTTGTCTTACTGCAAATAAATAAAATAATAACAATAGAGTAGAGTAGGGTAGAATAGAATAGAATAGAATAGAATAGTTGGAAGGGACCTTGGAGGTCTTCTAGTCCAACCCTCTGCTTAGGTAGAGGGTTTCAAGCAAATGGTTGTCCAATCTCTTCTTAAAAATTTCCAGTGTTGGAGCATTCACAACTTACGGAGGCAAGTTGTTACACTGTTTAATTGTTCTAACCGTCAGGAAATTTCTCCTTGGTTCTAGATTGCTTCTGTTCTCGATTAGTTTCCATCCATTGCTTCTTGTCCTGCCCTCAGATGCTTTGGAGCATAGCATAGCATAGCATAGCATAGCATAGCATAGCATAGCATAGCATAGCATAGCATAGCATAGCATAGCATAGCAT
>NW_020769311.1:12801755-12836458 GCF_900518735.1 Pseudonaja textilis
ATAGCATAGCATAGCATAGCATAGCATAGCATAGCATAGCATAGCATGTTTTGGGGTTGTTTCACAATACTTACATAACTCCAATAACTATTTATAAAGCTGAATATGATCCTTTAAGTCAGGAAAGAGCTCAAAGAATGAAGAAAAAAAATCAGCAGTGATTTAACAATCTGATAAATCCTCATCAGCATTCCTTTTTATTTTTAGATATTAAACTTCTGTGATACTTTGTCACATCTTCATATAAGTTCTCCTCTATGTGAGAACCCAAAGCAGAGTGGTCTCATATACCCATCTAGTTTCTCAACTACTTCATAATGGACGTGGAGGAAAAGACCTTGCCTCTCCTTGTACAATTGACTTTCATACTGTGTCTATTGAGTTCACTACTTTCTTTTCCAAGAGATGCTAGCTGTATACAGCACCTCTTACAAGCCAATTGATTCTTTAATAAAATCAAAATCATAGTTGATTTTAAGTATCATTTAAGTATCTCAACCTTCTTAGGTTTTGTCTATGGAAATTCTCAATTATTCAGATGATGATTGACCAAAAGATGCTTTTTTTCAAGAAGCAATTGGATTCTGTTTTTTTTTTAATGTTTTGCTTCTCATCCAAGAAGCTTCTTCAGAACTGAAGAAGCTTCTTGGATGAGAAGCAAAACATCTTCAAAGAAAAAACCAGAAAGTCCAGTTGCCTCTTGAAAAAGCACTTTTGGGGTTTCTTTGACTTTCTGAAGACCTTCCCATGTTTCCCCCTAATACTTGTGTTACCCAGATTATCAATAATGTTTTTGACATAGTTTCTAATGAAAGAACATCAATATTAGACATCTGCCAAATTACAAATGAAAAGAAAGACACCAAAGAAAAGTAAATGCTCAGAGAAAGCAAAAAGATATACAAGTTTATTTAGGATTAACATGGTAATTTACCCATTCTGAAACGCTGGGCCAAAATTCAAATTTGCATAGCATGAAGCACCATCTAACTCACAGGGGGGTTTTGTGGAAGAAAATTGGAAGGGCATTGTAAATGTTGGTTTGAGCTCCTAGGGGAAAGAGGGCATATGTATATTATAGAACAGCATTAATAGAAAAAGATTTCTTGTGCCAATGAGTTGTTTGTGCATTTTCCAGGAGTGTTTTCTGAGTCGCTGTGGGAAATAAAGATGCCGTAAAAATTAGTTCGATTCCACTTTTTAAATTACTTAATTTCAGAATAATTACACAAACTAAACTAAATTATTTTTTTCTGAATTGACAAACTAAATTTAATACTTCTCTAAATTTGTATAGAGAGATAGACACTGTAGAAAAGTCAGCCTAATAATGAATTACATTGGAATTTGAATGGGGAAAGGGAAGAGATCAAACTTAAGACTGAAATAAAAAAACCCTGAAATTGACAGATTCATCCCATGAGAAATTAAACAAAATAAATTCATCTTTATAATGAAGTATGACCCTGGATTTTGCTTTGATCGATGTAAGTATTGCTTATATAAAAACCTAAATAACACTTATATAGATCTAACCAAAATCCAGGGTAATGGTTCATAAAATATATTTAAATATAATATAATAAATAATATAAAATATATTCCCCACTCCTTTCAGAATATATTTGAGATGCACACCAATGAGAAAGAAGGACATTAAAAGATCTTTGCTGTGGTTTAAGAACTGTTCTCTTTTTATTTATCAACATTTGTTGTGGTTATTTAATTGGGAAGGTAATTGTCTTTAGCCACATGTTTGAACACACACACACATAATTAAAGCGCCAAGTATCTTATTTCACTATATTGTCAAATGAATCATTTGCTTAATGTTCTCTTTATTCCAAGCTGGGCTTGCATTAACTTAGCATGTTTATCAGCAATAATTAGTTAAGGTGCAGACTTTGTTGTAACTGGCTTACGGTATATTGTGATAGTTTGAATAGCTTAGGGAATGTTATTTTTTTTTTTAAGAAAAAAACTTAAATTGCTAATAAATGCACTGAGAGATAAGCACCTGAGGTAATTTTTACACATAAAGTAATCGCTTTATAAATATGACTCAACAAATACAGTGTAGACATTTGTAATTGTTTAATGAATGGTTTCATAATATGTTATGTCTGATGCAGCTATGAGTTAGTACGATGTTCCTGACCATTTTTAGAAAGTAGTACGATTTTACATTTTACTTACCTTACTACCTACCTATGTACCTCCCTATGTCAATCTATCCGTTCATTGATCAATCTAAATAGATCTATCAATAGATAAATGATAGATAAACATAGGTTTATATTGAAAATGTATTCATTTTACAACCTGTTGTTACTGAGGGGAAAAAATTTCTTTCAACCATAGTTTTTAGAAATTCTGCTGTTGCTTTCACAATTCAAAGATAAAAGGTAGGAGATAAAACAGCAAAAAAAACCTGCATGACTTTCCTTCTTTTTCACATCTCTGTTTTCCTGCAAAGCTATGTGGTTCTTGACTAATGTTTTTAGGTAAAAGTTATATATATGGAATTGGCCAGAACTGGGTGGCCACTTATTCAGCTTTCTGTACAATATGCCTCTGTGATGCAGAATAACAGAGTTGGGAGGGACCTTGGAGGTCTTCTCATCCAGCCAAATGCAACACCAGGTCTTTTAGTAGAAAATATGCATTTAATGTTTTATTATCCAATTGAAGACAGTGAAGCTGGCAAGGAATGAGTTGCCAGTGTGATGTGATGATTACCAGATACTCACCTTCAAATCTGATCAAATAGATGGGACACTTTGGTTCAGACCCTCTTTTTTAGCCTAATCAATCTGTTTTAGATTTCTGGTGGAAATGTGGGATAAAAACAAAATAGGCTTGCTCTTTTATGTTTTTGTTTTAATAACTTCTGATCAGAGAGCCGTAGTGGCACAGTGGTTAGAATTCAGTACTGTAAGCTACTTCTGCTGATCACCAGCTGCCAGCAGTTTGGCAGTTCGGGCCTCACTGGCTCAAGGATGACTCATCCTTCCATCATTCTGAGGTCAGTAAAATGAGGACTCAGATTGTTAGGGGCAATTATGCTGACTCTGTAAACTTAGAGAAGGCTGTAAAAGCACTGTGAAGTGGTGTATAAGTTTAAGTGCTATTGCTATCTCTGTTTTTTCAGCTTTAAGCTTCTAATCCAGTACTACCATTCTTGACAATATAAACATCTTTCCTCCTCCTCCTCCTCCTCCTCCTCCTCCTCCTCCTCCTCCTCCTCCTTCTTCTTCTTCTTCTTCTTCTTCTTCTTCTTCTTCTTCTTCTTCTTCTTCTTCTTCTTCTTCTTCTTCTTCTTCTTCTTCTTCTCTTATTTCCTGTGTAAACCTCTTGTCCTTGACATTTTCAGTAAAAATAACAGAAATGAGATATGAAGTAATGCAACGCTTGAAGTTTGAAAATATTTGGCATTGATGGGCTTCAGGGTTTAGTGCCTGTGGTCTAGAGAATAAATTCTGAAGATGTGTCAGCCATAGTTGCCAAGAAATGTGTTTTCTATACCACAGCCATTAAACTCTGAAGACCAATAGTTATTAGACATGAAGTATATTCAGTTTATTTACCATATATTTCCAAATGTTGCTTGCCATGGATTGAGGCCTTCAAACATTGTTCATAAGTAAGAAGAGGGTTCTAAATCAAAATTAACTTTTTATCAATCAAGGTCTATTTTCTATTTTCAAATAATACTGTGTAATTTGGACTGATTAGATGTCATGGACATTTGGACGTTCTTGGACATTTACATAAGGTATATCAGATTGCCTTGATAGGTATATTTAATTCCACAATTGTGTATTTGGCTTACTTTAATTTGGTTGCCTATCAGAATAGATTACCCTCAGAGATGAGAACTGTTGAGCCTGGCTAAAATGGGATTGCTTGAGGTTTTGGTGTAACTCAAAGACCTTCCTCATTAGTTGCTGAAAATCAGTGGTGAGGTACCTAGCTCCTGAGTTGTTACAGCAAACAACTTAAAGTTTAAGAAATTTGAAGTTACCATTGCTTCCTTGTAAACTGAGAAGTATTAACAGAACTATACATACAGTAGATGAGAGAACTGTACAGACAGGGCCCCCACTAAAAAAGTCAGCCAAGCAAAGGGCTAGGTTAACATGGCAATGATACGTGAGAATTTTTAAGCAAGCTAGTAACATTATTTAGACATTAAGCCACAGTTGGTTGCATAGTTCAATTGTAATTAGGGATGGGTGAACTTTCCTTGGTTCAGCAAGCTGCATTACATTATTATATTTCCCCAAATGGGTAATGTTAATATTAGAATTTATTTCTATGCTTCCTTTCAGCCAAAAAAGCCCACTAGGACAGTTTGCAAAGGTTTAAGAAATTATACAGTACATATGAACATAATATTAAAAGTAATTTACACATTTTCTAAAATAATAAATCATTCAGAGTCTCTCTTTTTTTGCCTTTTTAAAATTCTTGCTATTTTCTTATTGATGTCACCTCACTAGGAAAAAAACTGTTTGCAAATTACTAGTCCTGTGTCAAACACATTTTCCTGATTCTTGTTCTACCACTTTCTTTTCTCTCACATTGTATTTGTTGCAGTCAGTCTGAAACAAAGTGAATATCTCTGTCCAAGGTACTTATTCATAATAGTTCCATGAGATGTGAATGTGGTAGAACATGAAGTCTCCAGTCCAGATTATTGCTATTTTACAGAGATCTTTCAATCTACACATCACAGAAATTTCTTCTGATTGGCATAATTTGGGTTTAGATCAATCCAACCTCCTTTGTTATTATTTTGTGGGATAATTTTCTGGATAAGCATTATTTAATTAAATGTGTAGAAAAAGGTTTCAAGCAATGTTGAGATTTGATATTATATTTGAATATTATATATTCCAGCGCTCTTGATTCCCCTTCCTTTAATAGCAAAAATGTTTTCAATAGGGCTGAGGTTTTTTTGAAGATGGGTCGTTCTTTGCAAGATTATCTGGAAGGACTGCAAGAGTTCGTACATAAACAAATCCATGGGTTTCTCATTCCTGAAATAAAACTTTAGTTTATTAATCTAGGCTTCCTTTATGAGTAAAACATAATATTTCTTTGTGTCCTTATGAATACTATATTGCTGCTATATGTTGAGGATCTGTATATACATTATACTATAAGTTGAGGGACTGTACATAAACTCAACAGATTTGTATATATTGCTAAAAATAGAAAAAAATGATCTCTTAACAAAGATAAAGGTATTCCAACATACTTGATGCCATATTTCAGTTGTCGCTCCATTACTTCTATCTCTGCAGCAGCTAATTTATGAAGTTACACTCCATACACTGAAAGATAAGGTGGACAGCAGTAAGGAAATATCCCCACAATTTGTATGAGTCTGGTGAAACTAAAAAAAAAAGAAAGGTAAAGGGATCCTGAAAATGAATAAATAGAAAAGCAAAAATCATTTGGTCATACCAAAGCTTAAAGAGAAACTTTGGGGATAGACAAAGATGAGGGAGAGCTAAGAAATAAGAATTGGTTGGACCATATTGTTTTAATGTAGCAAAATGGCAGACTCATTTCTCAATAAACCAATTGTTGTGGCCTTTCTTAGCTGAATGGTTAAGGATTAAGGATTAGTAATGAAAGGGATTCATGTAACAGCTTGCAGTGGTAATCCATCTGTCATTTTACAGTGACTCCAAAAATAATTCCTAAAGAGTTGCGTTTAAGATCCTGAATTAGTTTAAAATTTATCTGCTTACTTTAGATGGGGATCTAGGGTAATTTTCATGCCTTGAGTAATCCTACTGGAAGTCTACACTCATGTTGTCCTTCATTCGTCCTTTCCAAGAATACCTTCCACCACAATGAGGCAGCATAGTAAGATTTGCTTCTTACTCTTCTCTTTATATTAAACTAAATATCATCATCTTATAACTCTTCTTCTTACAGGTTGGTTTTTCTGGTTATTGTAACCCAAATGTAGTCTAACCAATAGCAGAATAAAATGGAGCTATTTTTTTAAAGTGTATTTATTTTGTTTTATCATAAAAGATAAAATACAAAACAGAAAAATGAACAAAAAAAACATACATGTAGCACTAACATTATGTCATTTAAGAATAAATATTAAATAGCATTGAGTCAAGTATGAACCCATGGAGGATTCCATTCAATATCTCCATCCAGGTTGATGCAGATGCGTTTAAAAGGATTCTCAACTCTTCATTATATTTTGGACTCCTCAGTAATCTTTTCCCATTGTGATATTAACCTTCTTGATTCCACCCATACAGGGCCAAATTATTAGTCTATGCTTCTCTTTACCAGCCCCTTAGTTATTCTATACATTTTTATTTGCCTTTCAATTTCTCTATGAGCTTGTTTATTAATCCATCCATACTCCTGCTTTCCTCATATTACTTACTCATGAATATAATTTTTGTCTTATTTTTTTAGGATCTTCCATTCCTTTTGGATTTATTTATTGTTTGGATTTTGAAATATGGCATAAAGCTCACATTTCAATTGAGATCATTAAAGTTTTTCTTCCTGTAGCTGAGGTGAGAGACTGAATATTCTCAGATTGTTACATTATCTTGATGTGGCTGCTTTCCATCACAGCGCCTGTAATTTCAGTCCATCAACATATTATTCTGTATTGGTGAGGATTTAATCCAATATAACTGATTCCCCTTGTTTATTTTTCAACTTCTGAAACAAAAAAATTATCAGCAAGAGAGCTCAGAAATCTGATGTCTCTTTCAGTCCTGATTGAACTAGTTTTTGAGAAAGTATTAGGATAGTTGAACTCTGATAGTAGCTGGGCCCCTTGAATATTGATGATTTTTTTAAGAGGTGTTTTTTCTTATTCCTTGCCTGGATAAGCAATCTGTAGTAAATTCTCATGATGATATCAGTTGCTTTTCTTACTCATTTTTAGTTTTATCTAGATTTTCAGATGATTTTTCAGATGACATATTCCAGGTCATTAATTTCTTTGTAGAACATGGTTTATTTGTATATGAAACTATTTCACCTCTCATTTTGTTATATCTTACCTGCATTACGTATCTGATATTAATATAGTTGAGAAAGTCCAGAAATATTTCACAACTCCTCTACTAATTGCAGAATACCTTATGCCACCAGACTTGAAATTCTAGACCTAGAAAATCTAGAACTATGACCCCTTTGGTCTGATCTAAGTATAGTAAATAAAATTATATATTGCAATGTCCTACCTGTCAATGAATACTTCAGTTTCAACCATAATAATACAAGAGCATACAATAGATACAAACTTAAGGTAAACCGCACCAAACTTGATTGCAGGAAATACGACTTCAGCAACAGAGCAGTCAATGTCTGGAATACTCTAACTGACTCAGTGGTTTCTTCCCCAAATCCCAAAAACTTTAACCTTAGACTGTCTACTATTGACCTCACCCCTTTCCTAAGAGGTCTGTAGGGGGCGTGCATAAGCGCACCAACGTGCCTACTGTCCCTGTCTTATTGTTTCTTTTATTTTTCTTATATGTATCCATTTCATGTATTCATAACTATGTTTATGCTTATACTTGTTATCTTATAATTACTTGACAAAAAAATAAAATAATAAATATATATATAAATATTTGCTTTCCATATTTGATTTCTAGCTCCTCCTGTTTGTGCATTGGCATACATCGATTGGAAATGAGATAGGTCACTATTCACTGTTCAAAAATTAAACCATGAGTCCCACTGAAGTTTTTTTTTTAAGATTTGTCTAACCACTTATTAGATTTTTATAAGTAACATTTGTTTAGAATTCCTTGATATTTTTGTGGCCCAAACACATTCTCATCCTAAACTACATTTTTTATTAAAAAGCCCCTCTGGTTTTATTTTCTATTTCAAGATTATCATAATTAGGACCAGGGAATGATAGCACATCTCCACTAATGAACTGTTGTGACATCTTGTTTAGATGCTACAGTAAATTTTTAATACTTTTTTTTCATTCCTAGGTTAACTCTGTATTCTTTGATATATCGAAAAACAACATACCCTTTCCGCTTTTCTCCTGGAATTTATCTTCAAAGTTAAGGTTAGCTAACCCCACCAGGTCTTCAAATGCCACCACATTGTTGTTCTGATCAATATTGTTCTTTTTTAAATCAATCCCTTCAATCTTGTGCAGACATTTTTAATATATGTAAAGAAACATCTATGTAACTTAGTGTTTCTTGCATCTCCCACTATCTTCCTTTGGCCTTTTTAATGAGCAACATTCATGTTGGGTTGTACAAATGTGAAGATACAGATACCTGCAAAATGCAAAACTAGATTAAAACTGTGCCAAATATTCTCAGGGTCCTGCCTTGATGTTAAGTGCCAACAGTATAGTTTCATGCTTTACACTGATACAGCTTATCTCAAACTGTTCCTTAATTTGACAAGCTTAAAACACTATTTCTTACACATACCATCTTATTTTATTCATTTACTTAATTCTTTTTGTAGATACTCATAGAACTTCCTTACAGAAGAGTCTTTTAATTACTTGTCCGTCTACTTTACTTCCACAACCTCATGTTCACATTTCCTCATGTCTTGGTTCTCCATGACCATATTTAAAATGATAGAAGCTGACCGTTTTTTCCAAGCTTATCATTTTCTTCAAACGTGTCGTTCCTATGCATTGAATTTTTAAATATAGATTTAAAATGTGAGGTGCCTGTTTAAAAATGCAATGGGCAGCCAAATGGCTTTTTGAAATTCAGCATTGTCTCTACATTTCTGCATCATTTTAAGAACAAGACAAGACACTGTTCTTTTCTGTAAAATATAAACAAGAGTTATAAAATATGTGACATGGGACTGTCAAGACAAATTTAGGAGAACAATTTTTGATGCTACACATGCAATTCCTTTCTCAGCAAAAAATAAAGAAAAAAGAACCAAATGTGTTTTTCAATTCTCAGTGTATACAACTTTCCAATGACTTAGCTTTTGGTTGACTGTTATAAAATTGCAGGTTTTTTTTTTTCCTGGATATTAATTTATTGCTTTTTGTCTCAATCTACAGCTTCCTCACACAGCTACAGTAGTGAGATCCTAAGTCACGAGTATAGGTAGTTATTGACTTATGACCACAATTGGAACTGGAATTTCTATTGCTAAACGATGCAGTTGGTAAATTGTACCCAATTTTATGACTTATTTTGCCACTGGACATTAAATTAACCATACAATTGTAAAGCAAATCTGGTTCCCCCAATTGAGTTTGCTTGCCAGAAACCTTCTGCGAAGGTCACAAATGGCAATAAAGAAACCCCAGGATGCTGCAACCATCATAAATATATGCCAGGTGCTAGGCGCCTGAATTTTAATCATATGAGAGATGCTGTAACAGTCTTAAGGATGAGGGCAAGACATAAGTCACTTTTCCAGCACCATCATAACTTCCAATGGTCACTGAATATGTGGTTTCATATGGTCATTTGAATGCATAGTTTCAGGGCAGTATTTGGTAACTCGTGTTCCTCTTTCCACCAAGTACCATTACCTATGCAAAAATAAACTGTAGAAATAGGAATAGAGGAGCAAGAAAGTTCTGTACTGTACTTGAAACAAGAATGTTCATTATTAGAAGATATTGTGATTATTGATCTTTCATTTAATGGGTAACAACTCTAATTTTACTTTACCAAAACAAAGTTGCACTAAATCAAGGGTGAGAACATTCATAGCTATTTTAATTCAGCTTGGAATCCTACAAGAATAGCCATTTTTCTTCTTCCTGAGACTGAAAATCATTGTTAATATTTCAAGGGATAGAACTTTTTAAAAAAAAAACAACTGTTATATGATTTCCAATCCCTCAAAGGGAACTTCCACAATGAAGATAATTAAAAACAAAGAGGAGAAAGAGGCTATAGAAACCTACAAATATGTGTTCAATTACATTCATCATCACTTTCTGTATTATAATTGATTTCTTTCTAGAAAATGAAGATTACTTTTCCCCTTAAAAATAGTAATGGATAGCAGGTTACTGTGTATGTATGTTCACACTGGATCCCTCAGTTTATATGTTCTTTTACTTTGCTCTCACAGAAAAGTAACAATAAGGTTTTTTGTTGTTCATACAAACAAAATACATTAGTGAAAAAGCAAAGATATGTAAGAGGAGGCCTACACAACTTACGATACCAACTTCTACTTTCTAAAGTATATGGCTTGGCAACTGCAGTCCTCATTCACAACATAAGGTCTTCTGAAACCCTGCTGGATCAGCCTGAATGGTTATTAAATCACTTTACTTTATGTGGTCTTATTTATTTATTTTATATAATTATTTTATTCTTTCTTTGTTTAATTTTGGATTTTTTTATCCCACCTTTATTATTTTTATAAATTACTCAAGGTGATCAATATATCTAATACTTCTTCCTTCTGTTTTCACCACAACAACAACCTTGTGAGATGATTTGGGCTGAGTGTGACTGGCCCAAAGTCATCCAGCTGCCTTTCATGCATAAGGTGGGACTAGAACTCAGAGTTTTCTGGTTTATAAAAGTAGTATTCAAATCAATTACAATTTTATTAAGAACTTGATAAAATGTATAAATATATGCTTGTCTTCAAACAAATCAAACCAGACAATCTGTTTTTTAACTAGGCCTTATATATGTGAAAGTAAATAAGTATTCTTCATCTCTTTATTCTATAAAAATACTGAATCAATAATGAATGTTTCTGCATGATATTTAACAATAAGTGAAATACACATGATATTGCTGAAGAATTGATGCAGACCTATTCTCCTACTATTAATTCTTTTCTTGTCATCTTACACATAAACACACACACACACACACACACACACACATTGTATAAGGTGTAATATGGTGAACAGCCATGAGTCCATTCAGCCATGATTGATTGATTGATGAGAATATATATGGCCACTCTCAGCTTACAAAGATAATGGAGGGAGAGAGAAGGTTTGTAAATCATATCTATCAGAATTTTCCCAGCATTCTTTCTTCAAAGTATGTTGTCTTCTCCCAGTCTTGTTTCTTTTCCCAACCTTGTCTTCCAGCTTAGTTTCTTCATAGTACAATCAATTATAATAACTCATTATTGATTTTGGTATTTTTTATAATTTTCTAAATCTAAATAAGCATGGATTAACAACAAACAACAAACAAGCAGAAAAAAAAAACCACTAAAGCTCTCACCAACTGATAGGTCAAGCTACTGAAAAATAACTAGGGGACAAACTCCACATTCACACTGATCGTATACTTTATTGGGAAATTAAACATCTGCAAACAAAAAACCAAGCACAGAGAGCACCAAGAACTCCACATTTCAATCTTGAACTACAAATGTTCTCTTCTATCTTATCTTTCAAATCCTGTAGCAACCAAATATGAGATTTGTAGTTATATCAATTTGAAGGGTGACAGGTGAGAGAACTCTGAGTAGATTAAAAAAGGAATGAACACAAAGAAGTAATTGCTTAATACCTATTAGGTTTTGGATGAATGAGATTATATTATACATTCATTATATAGTATATCCCACCATATTCTGGTGCCAATAATTCATGAATTATACCATTAAAAGAAGCTTCACCTTATTCCTAACTGGGACAATTTAGTAGTATTTCAATTGCTTTAATTGAAATACTTGGTTCTTCTCAATTATCTTAATCATTTTTCTTATGTTATGGAGACTTTATCTTAGATCTTGGGCATCATCATTTTATCTTTGAAAAAAAGAAATGAAATTCTATCTGATAATATAGTTTCTCTCTTCCTCTTAAAATATCTAAGGCTTCATGCTGCTTCTGAATGCATAGAACAGCCATGGATGAATAAATAAAACCTATGATCCTTGAACTAACTAACCTTACAATTATGGAAGTGTTATTGTGAATGGTTATTTATGGAATAGTAAATGTGCCTTACATTCATTGCTTATTTTTATCTAGGACACTACTGATTAAAAAGCAAACATTTCTATCCCCTTCTATTTACTTTAGTGCATCTTAGTGTTTCCCAATCTTCAAACATCCATTTTGTAGCTACAGTTCTATCTGACAAGTAACATTATTTGGCAGACCACAATTTTTCTACCATGTCACAATAACACTTCTTGGAGACATCCCAATTCTTTTCTTCATTTTTAAGTACAAGTAGCAGTGACAGACTGATGTGTTTTGGGAATCAAATGGCTCATGTGCATGCTACTACTAGCAAGAAAGTGGATTTGATGGGCAATGACATTTCAAACCTTCATACAGAAACTGCATGTGTGACATGTCAATCATTTGCTTTTCAGCAATTCTAAATGTGCTAACATCTAACAGTTTCATCTGTCTTCCCTCTCAAAGAAATTACAGAATCAGTATTGGGGCCTCTAGATAAAGGTGGAGTATATATCACCAACATGTATAATGAAGGGGGAAAGAAAAAATGATCACATAGTCAAAGATATGTATTTATAGGTGAATAGCACAGGGGAGCTATATGATGAGGACCTGCATGATTAATTCGTTGTAAGTAAGGTTATGCTACAAGATAAGAGGCCACGAGGAAGAGAAAAAGAACCTTCCTTTTTTGATATTCAAAGAATGAAAGTGAGGTTTTTCCAGATTTTACATTCAATATTTTGTTCTTTCTCTCTCTCTCTATGTTGAGCATAATGTGATAAATAATCACAATGGCTTAGATTATAGGACAAAACAAAACCAATCCTGAATCACAAATCAGCCAGACAGGTCCAGTATACCTCTAGATCAAAGGATTTCTCAAGAACATTTTGATTCCAAATCAAATTCCTAAAGCTTTATTAATTGCTTGGAATTTCAAGCTAGTCATTGAAGGAAAAACCCAATGTGGGAAGAGCAGGAAGTCCATCTTGCTAAAGGATCTTCAAATGTTCTGGGGAAAAGCTGTTGAAGGAATCTATTGCATGGTTATTTTATTGTGTAGCACATTTGCCAGTCTTTTTCCTCCCAGTCAGAGATGGTTACAAAAGATAATTTTGGTGGCATAGAAAAACTAGAGCATGTAGCATTGAGTTCTTTATTGGTTATTATTGCATCAACCTTATTTATTGCATAATATTATTCATTATTGAACTTTCAGTAATAAACAAAAACAAAAAACAAAACCACAACCATCCCTCAGACCTTCTCCCAAACATACTGGGTTTCATTCAATGGAGTTGAAATAAGAACACTAAGATGAAGTGGCTAAAAGTGCAATAGTGAATAGTGGTTAGGCAACAAATAACATCAAAGCTGCTAATAACTAAAACATAGCACACTGGTTGTTTTTTTTCAATTATAAAAAGTAAAAAAAAATTAAGGTTAAAAAATAATCCCAATTACCGGGATAAAAAATAATAATTAATAATTAATTTCAATTACAAAGGTAAAAAATAATTAACACATAATTAATCCCAATTACCAATCTTAGCTGTTTTGACTTCAAAAAATATGTTCCAGAATTCTACTAGAAATAATGAAACTGAAATATACTGGCTTGGTTTCAATTATTTCTTAGGAATTTCATAACTAATGTAGCAGAAAGAAACACACACAAGCACAAACACATGCATACAAAATATGCTAAACTTCTATTGTACATTGTTGTGGCAATTATTTCTATATACCTGTATTTTTCTGTAGTATCTCTCTTTTCTATTGTATATTTTGAACTTCAAAGTTCTTCAAAGCAGAATTATGAAAAGTGCAGAATTCAATATGTTTATATATTTCTGGTTATTCTATATATTTACAAATCTGCTTCTTATCTGAAGGGCCATCTTTAGTTTCACTACAAATACTAAACATTTCTTTTTCATCATTTCAATTTTGTTAAAAAGGTGATTTTTCAGCATTTAACTCAGATTCCAGATGTTTGAGGACAGAAGCCAGTCATACATACTAGCTGTCCATTTGATCTAAAAAGGTAAAAATTTATACATTAATTTTTACTATAAATAATAAGGGTTTTTTGAAGCAGACTTGTTCAGAATATTGTATATTGACAAAGTGCTCCAATGATAAATAACATACAAATATGCTAGGTGTGTATCCTTATCTGAAGTAGTAAAATTATTGGGAAAATTAATATTCTGGTCACAGGAACTGCTGTACTCCCCAAAGATTATTAAGGTTTGAATCCTTGGCCAATAGCCAATGGGAACATGCCATATTATCTTTCTGAAACATGTTTAATATTTCCCTGGAAGAAGTTCATTCAGCTGAGCACCATACATACAAGACATTCCTAAATAACAAGAATGTAAAATTGCTGGCCTGAGAATTTTTTTTACCTTTGAAAGAGCTTTCCAATTAATCAACTTCCTCCATTGAGCATGGTTCTAACATACGTGCATTTCCCATTGCTGCAAAAGTCTGACACAAAGGGACTTTAATAAGCTGAGAGATTTCAGAGACTTCATTTTTAATCTCTATTTTATCTATTTTTATGATGAACTTGGTAATCAACAATCAGAACAGGGACCTTCACAATGATTAGTGCTCTCCCTCCCTCCCTCCCTCTTTCTCGTTTTAAGAGTAGCTAATCTCTCAGAAAGCAAGAAATGGCTGTGCTAATTTTATTTTTAAATTTCTTCTGGTCATTCCCTTAAAGTAGCAGGAGCATTGTTGAAGGCACTGTTGGAAGAAAAATCCATCTGGTTCAGTTCCAAGCTGAAAAGAAAGGCACAGGAAATAAAATGGAGGCTGGAGGCATATTGGAAAGAAAGTGTTCTGACCCAGCCTTAGCAGAACCAATAAACAGATTCCTGGTCCCCCAAAACACCACTTTATTTAGCTACTGTGAATTATTGTCATTCATACACTGAAAAGTCCAGGCAATAATCCTTCCAAGGGTTAACTGAAGTACAGACCTTATCAGTTCCTTGGGATAATTGCCAAGCTGAGAGCTTCCAGCTACAAAGCTGTAAATTAAATTCTGGCAAGCAACTCTGAGGCATGAACCACAATGACCAAATCTTCCAACCAAAATCCAAATGGTTGTCTCCCACAACCACTTTTCCTTCAATTTATTCCCCAGCCAGGGAGAAACCATTCAGTGTCCACTTGTGCTTTGCTTCCTGAGTCGAACCCTAGTCCTCAGTTGTTCTCCTCTCCTCAAAGCTCTACACATTCATGCACCTGGAACAGGCCCTAGCTATTCTTCCTCCCTGCTTATGTTAGCCTCCAAAGGCAGCTGCTCTCCAGTGGCTGGGAAACGTCGAACAGCCCTGCTCTATCTCTGCTTCTGACACAGAGCATCTATCAGAGTCTCCCCCAGACTCCAGAACTGCCCCAAGTTCCTCCCCAACCTCCTCATCATCCGAGTCTGCTGCCAGCTTCCAGAGGAGCACAACAGAAAAGTTCCATTTATTGATGAAGCAAAACCAGAGGTGGTATACAGTAGGTTCTGACCAGTTCTAGAGAACCAGTAGTACAAATTTTGAGTAGTTCGGAGAACCGGCAAATACCACCTCTGACTGGAGATTGTACAGTATCCTTCCCCTGCCACACCCACTAAGCCATGCCCACAGAACCGGTAATAAAATTTTTTTGAATCCCACCACTGAGCAAAACCACCAACCACATGCAATTTTGGGACAACTGACAAAGTGGAGTTGGGAGTGGGTAGGTTTTTATACCTTCTTTAGGCTTTGTATTTGAGGTTCCTGTTCCTAGGCAAGAACATGTCCTTTAATATTCTATTGTCAGATTCCTACGGGGTCATGTAGGGGTTATATAGGGGTGATAGCTAGCTCTATAGGTAAAAAAGGAAATGCAAATCCTAGATGTTTGTCTCAGCTAATTTTGTCACCCTTTGTTTTGTTGCTTATCTGAGTTTCTGTCTTGACCCAGTGTTTTGGAATGGATTACCAAATCTGCATTTCTAAAAACTGGCCTCCTCAGTTTCTGCTTGGGGGCAGGGAGGCTGGTGCTGGTTTCTAGGGGAAATATTCTATTCTGCCTTTTTAATATTTCCCAAAATATTTCATTTTTCTGGGGGGCAGAGGAAATTCCACAGCAAAAAACACAAAAATAGAGGAATGAATCCCTCCTTTTTAACAGCCTTTGTGATCATGCTTATCCCATGGTTTCTTACAGCCCCAAACCATTGTTAATAAACATAATAAGAAACAGAGAGGAAGGTAAGAGGGGAAAAAAAGGAAATGCTTTTTCCTTCTTCCATTCACATCATAGATGGAACAGAATTCAAAATGGATGTCAATGCTGAAATAGGCCCTTTATAGTTTTTCAAAAGCTTTCTATTACTGCAAAGTAAATTTTATTCTTCTATTTTAGTCACAGGGAGTTGGAGACTTTGTACCGAATTCCCTTTTTATAAAGGTGTTGGAGAGGGCTAATTCCAGGACCAAGGTCCAGTGGGAGGAGTTCTCACATAATTCTCTTAGGCTGAACTGAAACCAGGAACTTTAAAGGAGAATGGATATCTTATAACAGAATAAGGGAAAAAATACAATGCTTCACGCCAAGGAAAATGTAACCAAAATAAATTTGCCCCTTGAAAACAATTTAAAAATTGTAAACAAATGAGACCTTGTAGAAAGAAAACATAGGACAAATTTTCTGTGATATATTAGATGTCAAGAACCCTTGAAGGATGTAGAAGGGAGTGGTACCAATTCATAGTATCATGGGATCTTGGAGGTCTTCTAATCAAACTGCCTGCCTAACACAAGTGTCCTTGTTCCAGAAAACCCTTTTTTTAAAAAAAAGCCTGTCAGTGATTGAGCACCCACAACTCCAGGAGACAAGCTGTTTCATTGTTTAATTGTTCTTACCATCAGGAATTTTCTCCTTAGTCCCGGGTAGGAACTCTCTTTTATCCATTGCTTCTTGTCCTACCCTCAGATGTTTGGGAGAATAAACTGAATCCTGTTCTCTATGACAGCCCCTGAAGTATAGAAGATAGCTATCATGTTACCCCTAATTTTTCTCTTTGTTAGGCTAGACTTACCTAATTCCTTTAACTATTTATCATACTGTTTAGCCTCTTAGCCAGAGAAGGACAACAAAAATGACCCCCTATCATCTGTTGCTCTTCTGTGCATTCTTTCTAGGGTCTTAGCATAACCTTGTAATGATCCCTTCAGTTCTGAATTGGGCTTATATCTCCCTCTTTCCAAATAAATTTCTTCCCTTGGCTTAGAATAGTTTCATCAGTACTTCTATTGTTTAAATAAAAAAAGACGTGGGGGGTTGAGGAGAGAACAAGAGTAAAAGAAAAATATTCCTGACTGAGTTCAGGTTGAAAGGCTAGCTTACAAAATGTTGCAGTCATAAAATGGTAATTCAGAATGGTTTGATGGATTGATTAGAGTACTGCCTGACCTTTAAACTGATTTTACTCAAAGGAAAATTGCAAGAGTCATAGGGCATACTAGGATAAAAAAAACAACAATCAGACTATTTTTTTTGAAAGATGTAAATGTCCCTAGATGTCTAAATATGCTGTTTTTATATCTGCAATTCTCCATATAATACCACTTTATTGTGAAGTTCTTTATAGTAAAGATATTGAAATCACAAAAATGTGCTATTCTGTGGCTTTATTAACAATAATTATGACAATATAAAGGAGAATATTGGGACTCTTCCAATATAACTAATTGATTATAGGACCCAAATTGTTGGGGGCAATATACTGATTCTGTAAAAAAAATCACTTAGAGAGGGCTGTAAAGCACTGTAAAGTGGTATAAAAGTCTAAATACTATTGCTATTGTGTTACTTATTTCAGATCAAAATGTAAAACCCATGGGTTTGTCTTATTGTCAGATTAAAGTGCTTTTCTTCCATTCTCAGGTCAGCAGGAAGTTATTTTAAGATTAGTTGCTTTGTTCCCTTAGACTATCTGTGATTCAGAAATGTGGGTCGAGTGGAGTTATCCCCATACTAAGTGATGAGAAGTAATTCTTTCTAGCAATTGTTGGATTCCCTGTCATTCCTTCTGCTCCCATTTGCTATCACCTTTTAGAGGGAAACCAATCAGCAATGTTCTACAGTGAGTGGTAGGAAACAATTGTGGAATTCCAAGCCCCCCCCCCCCCTTTAGAGTTGACATTCAATATTTTGCATTGGTCGGTTGGTTACGTAGAATCATGTGGAGAAGGAATCCCGAGATACAGCTGGAATAGGAGGGAGTTCTCTAGATCTCTTATGCTCCAGTCATGAGCTTACAGGACATGTGACTTTCTGAAGGGCCTCCTGATCCCGAAAGGAGCACAACTGGCACACCAGATGAAGCTGTGCAAAGTCTCCCTTGGCCACAGCTGTCACCTGCTCTTTGAGCAGGATCTCCAGGATCTCCAGATTGCACACCACTTTGATATTTTTCCATCCAAGCATGTTTTCCCATCTGAGTTTGATTTCCCATCCAACTATTTTCCACAGACAGAAACTCAGTCTTGGTGGAGTTGAATCAAAGTTGCTTCCTTCCCGTTGAAGCCTACACAGCAGAGAAACTCAACAGTTTTACTTGGCTGCTCTGGGATCAAAAGCTATTTGGATATCATCAGCATTTGAATGGCACCAAACTCTAAAGTGATGAGTGATCTTACCTGGCTTTTTCATGTAGGTATTAAACAGGAGATGGAAAGAGTGTTGAAACATGTGACACACCACATTACAGGACTTCTTCCAATGCCCATTGGAAATGGAGGAAGAGAACTATTGTGAAACAATTTCATTTTCAACTTCCAAGAGCAGGTCCAGAAAGATAGTGCAGTTAACAATACTGAAGGCTATTGGTAACTCAAGAACATGGATGATTCACCACCTCAACCTTGGTTGCACCACTGATCATCAATAAGCACAGCCACAGCTTTCTCAGTACTGAATCTTGATTGAAATCAAGATTATCTTCTTCTTCCAGGTTGTCTGCAACTGCAGGCTGAACACCTGCTCAACAACTTTTCCTGCAAAGGAAGACAGGAAGGTAATTATTGGGTCCAAACCTACCAAACCTAGCCTCTTGAAGAGCGGGCACACTACCTCCTTGAACTTCTAAAGTTTAAGCCATGGGAATATCCATCTCTTGATCTGGAGAATATGTAAGACTGGGTTATCAATATTCCCACATCAGAGGATATTTGAAATTCTCTAGATTTAAAAGGTCTAATATTTAACATTGTACTGCTTACATATTTCAGATGAAAAGTATCTTTGAAGAAAAACATGCCATGAAGATATGGTCTAACCCATATTCATGCTGCCTTTCTCCAGCAAAGCAATATGGAAAGGAATTTCTATGTAAATCTGCTTAAATATGAAACTTATTTAGTTTAACTTAATTTAAGATAAGATTTATCAAGATTTGATAAAATTAATATCCTCTTAGATTGGTTTACCACCACCACCACCACCACCCCGGAAAAAAAGAATATTTAACCAGGTGCTTGACTTTTCTCACATCAGCCCAGATAAAAAGATACCCTTGCAATTCCCAGCAATGGAGAGGGGAGACCCATTCCCTCAGCAGAGGTTATAGGAAATTTGGAGTGAAACAGACAACTAATCCTTGCTAGGGTTGTTTATTGGCTACTCTCAAAGATACCTTGAGTTGTCTGCATGAGAAGTCTTGGATACCTAAAGCTGACTGGGGATGAGATGAAAGTGACATAATGAGAAGATGTCCCTGAGAAACAACCATGTCGTCAAGGCTCAGCAAGAATGTCATGATGAGACTGAAGTGGAGGAATGATAACTCTACTGATAATAATATAATGGCTTCAATCAGTTGTATTTAGAATAACTCTTCAAACCATGAACTACTGAATTGAGAGAAACTATTCTCATCATTAAATAGCTTCAAATACTTCCAATCTAATAATACTAGCACGTTCATTTTAATTGGTTAATTAATCATATGATAAATGAGAAAATGAATCAATCTGAACTATTAAACTAAACCAGAAACATTTCCATGGGCATACTTTCTAATGATTTTTAAGATTAATATTTACTGATATCTAATACAATTTCTGAAACATGAACCAGACATATAAAATAATCTTCTGTTTCTGATTGGTAAGTCAATACAAGGAGGACCTTAACAAATCTCACAGGAGTTTGATCTCATGCAGCTAAGGAAGAATGTTATATATTGCAAGCCTTTCAAACTAATAAGCAGTATTTCAAGGTAGAAAGGTTTTTATTGGTTATAGCATATTAAATGAATTTTCAAGCATACACTTCCCATATTTCTTTTTCTTACGTTTCTCAGAGATGCCACAGTTGTTTATTAAGAGGAGAAACTTTTGGTCAACTACTTCACAATTTGTTAATTGTAACAGATAACAGGTAATCAGAGTTGGAAGGGAGCTCTAGTCCAACACACACACCCCAAGACACATCTAATTTCCTTCATCGTTCATATGGTTTAGCCCACAGACCCCTTATCATCTTTGTTGCTCTTAACAGATAACAGATAATCAGAGTTGGAAGGGACCTTGTAGGTCAAGTCCAAACCCCCCACACACAAGCAGGAGACCCTACACCATTTCTGACAAATGGCAGT
The DNA here is from genome assembly GCF_900518735.1 of Pseudonaja textilis. The sequence continues at coordinate 12,822,341 of NW_020769311.1, forward strand.
CCAATCTCTTCTTGAAAGTCTCAAAGGATGGTGCTCCCACTACTTCTGAGGGCAAGCTGTTCCACTGATTGATTGTTCTCATTGTCAGACAGTTTCTCCTTATTTCCAGGTTATATCTGTCCTTGTTCAGTTTCCATCCATTATTCCTTGTCTAGCCTACAGGTGCTTTAGAAAATAGCTTGACCCCTTCCTCTCTGTGGCAGCCCCTCAAATATTGAAAGACTGCTATCATGTCTCCCCTGGTTCTTCTCTTCACTAGACTAGCCAAGCCCAGTTCCTGTAACTGTTCTTGATGTTTTAGTCTCCAGTCCCCTAATCATCCTAGTTGCTCTTCTCTGTACTTTTTCTAGAGTCTCAACATCTTTTTTATCATGTGGTAAACAAAACTGGATGCAGTACTCTAGGTATGGTCTTGCTAAGGCTTTATAGAGTGGTATTAGTACCTCGCTTGATCTCGATTGAATCCCTCTGTTAATGCAATTTAGGTTTGCATTAGCTTTTCTGGCTGCTGCTGCACAGTGCTGGCTCATATTTATTTATTTTTTAATAAAAGTTTTATTTAAGTTTTCACAAAACATATAAATACAAATAAAATATCTTTTTTTGAGAACAGTGTGACTCCGGGTTATCCATACAGACATAAATTCAATACATATTTATCTTATACATTCTAGTCCATATCTTATAACTATTTTCACAATTTTTTCAATAGCTTTTCCCTTTCTTTATTTCCTATAGCCTTATTTTAAATTATCTCGTTCCTTTCTTAATTCAATTACATATCTTTTTCTAATTTTTAAAATCTTTCCAATCAATGTTTTTATACTTTTGTCTGTCCTGTTTACAATTTCATATTATCTTTTCAAATAAAACCATTTTTCCCCTGTAATTACTAGACTGGAGTGTAACATCTTTGTATCTTTTTTCAAATCTTGTTTAAAATTTTAAGTTACACCTTTACAGTTATAACATTCATTTTTTTAACCTCTATTTTATAACACATACCTATTTTCAATCAAATTCTGCTTGGTACATTCCCTTAAAAATACACACTAAATTCTTAAAAGAAAAAAGTATATATGTACATATATCTGTGTATATATGTATAACAGCAGTAAATGGAATATTATTCTATTCAAGTACAGCTCTGCCATTAATATTAATAACAATCTTTTACATTTCTATTTCTTTTAACAAACATTACCTAGTAATATCAGTTGCCTTTCACTTTAATCATCTATATTTTGTATTTTACTTATTACTGTCTTTAAATAAAAAAAAAAAAACAATAGTTATTAACAGTAGTCAATAAAATTATTATTGTTATTCAAATTCATCTTGTCAAATGATAAAAGTTTTTCATGTTTCTTTTCAGTTTTTTTAACTTTCTTTTTAAATCATTGAGAACCTTATTCTCTTTACAAACAAATATTCCATTATACATCAATACAAACTTTTTTCTATCACTTTAATCATCTAAACATATTTTCTAACCCTTTTCTATTTCTAATATAACAATGCTATCCCATGCACCCTTGCAAAATCCTCTCCTTAAGTTAAATTTTAACCATTGTCTCTGTGTCTTTTAAATAGGTTTATAGCTTTAATTCTTGTATGCTTTTCCTGTACCTTTATGTCTTGTTTCTTTCCTTTGTAGCTTCTTTTCCTTTCCCTCTTTCCTCTCTTCTTTTCGCTCCACTTTTTATTCCCTTTTCTAATTCTCCCTTCTGTGTTCCTCCCTTCTGCATATTATGATTGCTTTTCAAATTATTCTTTTTTTTGTTGTTGCTTCAATGCTTATGTTTTTAACTCTTTCCCCCTTTCCCTTTTTTACCCTACTTAAAGTTACTTGGTCATTAAAGATGGCTTCTTCTTTATCCCAGCCTTCTTGTTCTGCCAGCGTTTCTTGTTGTTTTTCATAGTTCAAAATCTCCATTTCTAAAAATTGAAACATGAAGCCAAAAGATCCTCTTCTGTTTTGTGTTTCTTCTTTTTGTTCTTTAAGTCTCATTTTTAACCCTTCAAGGAGTGATGCCATTTTTTAAAAAAATTAAACAACCCCCAATTGATTTTATTTTGTTTCATTAGGATCCACCATCCAAAATTCCAGGAATCATCCAATAATCCAAAACTGTTTCATGCTTCTTTTCTCACTTTCTCTTTCCAGGAGCTTTGTTCTCTTGTAACAAAGTTTCAGCTATAATGTATCTTTTGCAAGCCTTGTTAAAATTCCACTATCGATTTTTTTTAAGTTCCAGGTAGTCTCCTCCATTTTCCAGATTCTACCATCTTGTTTCTTTTTCCCTCCCCTGCTTTCTTTCTTTTTTTAAAAGAAAATTTTTAAATTATCTAAGAATCTTTATTCCTTTGACACTTTATTTTCAGCTAGAAATAGCCTATTAATGTCAAAGTGGATTAGTATCAATTTCTTATTCGAATCTCTTCTTAACATTCCAAGGCAATTAAAACTGTCAATATGAGAGGGAAAAAAAGCCTATTCCATTTCCTTTCCCTTTCTCTTTCACCGCTTAAGATCTTTTTTAGGAATAGTATTAGTCTTTAAAATTCAGGTTCCAGGTACCTTAAATAGATGTTCTCCATTCAACCCGGTCAGTCAAACTTTCTCCTTTAAACTTCCTCCTGCACAATCTTGTCTGGTCAGGTTCTTCTTTGAGGTGGCCATTTCTGACCACCGCTGCAACCACCTTTGGGAAAGGGAGTAATGGCCAGCCAAGGAGGAGAGATGCGGCTCTCCTCAACCCCACTGTCAGCTCCCCCTTCTTCACCACAACTACAGGGTGGCTTCAGCCCCAAATCTGCGTGGCTCGGGGCATTCCAGCAGTGGGCACAGATCAAAACTGCACACGATCATGGATTTTGGTCTGTCGCCGAAGAAGCCCGAACCAGAAGTCCACTGCTGGCTCATATTTAGATGGTTGTCCACTAAGACTCCAAGATCCCTCTCACAGTGTCTGCTATTGAGCCTGGTTTCACCCAGTCTATATGTGTACTTTTGGTTTTTCTTGCCTAAGTGTAGGACTTTATTTTTCTCTACATTGAATTTCATTTTTTTTTATATGGCCCAGTGTTCAGTCTGTCAAAATCCATCTGAATCTTGAGCCTATCTTCTTGGGTGTTAGCTATTCCTACCAGTTTAATATCATCTGCAAATTTGGTAAGTTCTGCTTCTATTCCCTTATCTAAGTTGTTAATGAAGATATTGAAGAGTACTGGGCCTGACAGAACCTTGTGGCACCCCACTGCTTACTTCCCTCCATGTAGACTTAGACCCATTAAGGATTATTCATTGAGTATGGTTTGTCAGCCAGTAGTGAATCCATCTAGTGGTGGTGCCATCTATTCCACTTTTTTCCAGCTTACTAAGAAGTAGGTCTAATTTGTCGAATGCCTTGCTAAAAATCCAGATATGTCCACAGTATTTTGCTGGTCTACTAATTTAGTCACTATGTTGAAGAATGAAATAAGATTGGTTTGGCATGATCTGTTTTTAACAAACCCATGCTGATTGCTAGTTATTACTTTACTTGTTTCTAGATGTTAGAAAATCTGTTTTTTTATTATCTTTTTCAGTATCTTCCCTGGTATTGATGTTAGGCTGATTGGTCTATAGTTTCCTGGATCTGTCTTTTTTCCCTTTTTTGAAGGTGGGAACCACATCATATCTTTTCTAGTCCTCTGGTAGTTCCCCATTGCTCCAGGATTTTTGAAAGATATGGTGCAGTGGTTCTGAGATGACCTCTGCCAGCTCCTTTAAAACTCTGGGATGTAATCCATTAGGCCCCAGTGATTTGTGTTTGTCAAGATCAGACAGGTGTTCTCTTACTAATTTTTTGCTTATTTTAACTTTTATTTCTGGTCTGTCTTTTACAGTTATGTTTTTGGTGGGTTGAGCTATAGTTTCTTTTTGCGTGAAGATAGAGGCAAAGAATGAGTTAAGCACTTCTGCTTTCTCTCTGTTGCCTGTTACTTCCTTGCCATCTTCTCTTTTTAGTGGACCAACTGTTTCCTTGATTTTTTTCTTGTTATTTACATGTTGGAAGAAACTTTTTTTATTATCTTTGACTTTTGTTGCAAGTCTTTGTTAGTTCTGAGCCTTTGCTTTCCTGACTTTGTCTTTGCAGATTCTGGCTATCTGCTGATATTCTGCCTTAGTTGTATGTCCTTCTTTCCATTTTTTGTACTTGTCCTTTTTTTTTTCCTTTCAATTTGCCAGAGAGATCTTTGTGCAGCCATGCTGGTTTCTTCTTGGATTTCTTGTTTTTCTTTCTCAGTGGTATTATGCTGGTCTGGGCTTCTATGATCATACTTTTCAGTTTCCCAAGAGTCTTGAGTTGTTTTCTCCTTTAGGATTTTCATCCATGGAATCTTTCCCAAGTTCTCTCTGAGTTTAATTTTCAATTTTGCTTTTGCTAAATGCAATGCTTAGTACAGAAAAGCAAATGCTTATGTTTATATTATATGCCACGCTTTGCACTAGGAAATGCCCACCAAAGGAATTTTTTAAAAAAGTGACTTGGAATGTGATTTTATAAACAACAGATTAGGATTAAAGCAACAAGATATATTTTTGTAGTACAGGTTGTACATGCCAGAATTTATTTTCTATATTTGTATGTTGTATAAAAAGTCTCACATAGTTCTTTTAGTTGCCAATTTGCTAGACTATATGATAGCACAGCTCCTTATTGCATTGTGCGTGACCTCTACGACTAAATTTTAAGATGCAAAGGAGGAATTGACACTTTTATCCTTGGTGTGATTCCCTCCTATCACTAATCTGAGCTTTGATTTGAAGGGTATTCAATCAATTTGCTCCTTTAAATTGAATTCTCAAATTGAATAATGAAATTGATTAACTGTGTTGGATGTTCTGAATAATTTTGATCCAATATCTGCTATCAATTTGATAGTCTGAATCATGAGGTATTTGCATAGCCTTATTGTGTGCTTCAAGTTTACAGCTCTGATTTACTTTTTTTCCCCATACAACCATAAACAGAACAGAAGCTTCCACCATCTCTTTTAAATTAACTCAAGGTCCTGTGACATTCAATGTGGGAAACCTTAGTTAATTAAAGTGTGGTTTATTATTTGCTTGTTCCTCGGGTTTCAAGGCTTCCCAAGTCCCCCAGGATACTTTGCAGGGTTTACAATTTTAAAAGAATATATAGCATTAAAAAGTGAAACATGAATGCCCAGACAGAGTGACATGAATAACAGCTTTAAAAAAAATCACCAAGGATTCCACAATCAGCATAACCTCAGAACTGGGAGTAGAGCAAGATATTCAGAGACTTACTGAACATTTGAGGCATTTTCATTTGAACATTGAGCATGCAAATTTGATTAGGATCAGTTGTGTAGATTATTACACAGATAGTCCATGACTTACAACAGTTCGATTAGTGACCATTTGAAGTTATAACAGCACTGATAAAAGTGACATATGACCATTTTTCACACTTATGATGCAGCAACCCATAGTCATGTGATTCAAAATTTGGATGCTTGACAACTGGCATGTATATTTGATGATTGCAATGTCCTGAGATCACATGTTATCTTTTGTGATCTTCTGTAAAGCAAAGTCAATGGGAAAGTCAGATTCCCTTAACAATCATGTTACTAAGCTAATAACTGCAGTGATTCTCTTAACAAATAAATAAAATACTTATTCTATTCCAATTCAACTCTATCATTAATGTTAATTATAATCTTTGACATCTTTAACATTCCTTTTCAATAGGATATCATACTTCTAGGAAAACATATAATATTTCCATATTTTTTTTCATGTTTCTTTCATATTCCTCTTCACTTAAATTTTTATAACACATTTATAATAATTAAAATGTTCCCTTCCTTTCCTAATTTCATTCTCTCATTCTCTTTATTTCATTTATTTCTTAAACATTCCATTCCAATTAAACATTACAATGAGTATTTGTATCTATCATTTTAATCACACTTTTTTCATATTTTCAAAGTTCATTTCTATTTCTAATATAACAATACTATCTTATGTACCCTTGCAGAATCCCCCTTTCAATTAAATTTTCACCCATTATCTCTGTGTCTTGTACATTTTCCCTGTTTCTCTGTCCTTTATAATTTCTTTTCCTTTCCCTCTTCCCCCTCTTCTTCTCCCTTCCCTTTTTGACCCCTTCTCTCTCTAATTCTGATTCTCTATTCTGTAATCCTCTATTCTGTTTCTTCCTAATGTTATAATTACTTTTCAAACTATTCTTTTTGGGGGGAGTTGTTTTTCGGATCTTAAATTTTTCACTCTCTTTCCCTCCTTTCCTTTCTTTTCCCCACATAGAAATACTTGGTCATTGAAGATGGCTTCTTTGTCTCACCTTTCTTGTTCTACAGGCATTTCTTGTTTCTCGTAGTTCAGGATCTCCATTTCTGAAAATTGAAATACGAAGCCAAAAGAACCTCTTCCTTCTGTTTTTAAAGTTCCATTCTCAATTCTTCCAAGATACCATTTTAAAAACTTTTAAAGAACCACTCAATTAATTTTAGTCCTTTAGATCCAATAGCCAAAAATCCAAAAATCACCAAGTAATCCAAATAGTCCAAAGCTGTTTCTTCTTGCTTCTTTTTTTCACTTTCTCTTCCTGGGGTGTCTTATCTTGTTACAAAGTTTCAGTTAAAATGTATCTTTTAGGAATCTTGTTAAAATTTCACTGTTAATTCCTTTCACTTCCAGCTGGTCTCCTCCCTTTTTCCAGATCCCACCCTTTTGTTTTTTTTCCTTCTTTTAAAAGTTTTTGAAAATCCAGAAATCTTTATTATCCCTTTGACATTTTATTTTCAGCTTAAATACCTGTTACTTCCAAAGTGGATTTTTGCTGATTTCTTGCTTAAATCTCTTAGTTGTCAATATAGGGAAGAAAAAAAAAAAACCAAATCCTTTCCCTTCCCTCTCTCATTCTCAGCTTCAAAATCTTCTTTGGGAACAATGTTCTTTATAATTCAAATACCAGGGTACCTTGTATTGTTGTTTTTTCAGTTCAACCTGGTCAGCCAAAAACTTTCTCTTCTTATCTTTCTCCTGCACATTCTTTTCTGGTTGAGTTCTTCTTTGAGGTGGCCATTTCTGACCACTGCTGCAATCGCCTGCAGGAAAGGGAGTAATGGCCAGCTGAGGAGGAGAGATGTGGCTCTCATTGACCCTGCTGGCAGTCTCCTCTCTCTTCACCACCTCTACGGGGTGGCTTAGCCCTGAAACCAGCTGGCTCGGGGCGCTCCAGTGGTGAGCACAGATCAAAACTGCACACAATCGCAGATTTCAGTCTGTCACCGAAGAAGCTCAAACTGGATCTCCAACACTGAACATTTTAAAGAAGAGATTGGCTAACCATTTGTCTGAAGTGGTATAGGGTTTCCTGCCTAAGCAGGGGGTTAGACTAGAAGACCTCCAATGTCCCTTCCAACTCTGTTATTTTATGCTATTCTAACAATGGTCATAAAATGGGGTAACACTCACTTAACATCTGTTTTACCTAAGAACTGAAATTTTGGGCTCAACTGTGGTTGTAAGTCAACTACCTCAACTTACTGTATTCAGGAAATGAAAATATATTTTATAACAACCAAATACAATTTTGAAATAATATTTGAGACTCATGGCATGCAAGATAACCTAGTAAAACATTTATTATTAATCCAGGAAGACATCCTCTGGGTAGAGAACTTTCTCTACATTGTCCTTGCCTTTATCCAATTTTTGAGTGGGCCCTCCTCATACTTCCAGCTTACAGAAAGAGTGCTAAGACTTGGCCCTGCAAAGTAGCTGGGGGGGCGGGGAGGTTTCAAAGAATGATATGCAACTTTGGCAATGGTTGGTATAAGGATGTTCTTTGCCCCTTTTTAACTTCTTAATGTTCAATGTCTGATCCTAATCATTTAAATGCTGGTTTTAACTTTGCTCTTATTTGTGCTTTTATATTTCAATATATTTTTTATCATAAACCACCTAGAGTCAAATAGATGAGATGGGTGGTGGAGAAATGTAATGAATGAATGAATGAATGCATGAATGATTCAATCATTCCTATCAACACTTTGTACATACAGAGATCTTCCTAAATGAGTCTTCTATGGGGAAATGCACTAATTGAATAAGTGAAAGACAAAACAAAAATTCAAGCAACCTTAAGTTAAGGGATGGGAGATAGAGGAATATCTTCTTGGTGAGAGTCGCAGTACTATGAGATAGTTGATCCCTAAAATATAGGAAATTCTCCACTTTTCTTGCATGTTTTCAAAGTCATGAAAACCATCCTGTTTTTGTCACCAGTTCTGGGATGTACTTGTAATTTGTCCTATGAAATTTTGTTGTGTTACTTCCTCTCACCTTTTGCAGCAGATGTCCAACATGACAGTGAAGAAGATCCAATGATAGTAGCTTTGGGGTGCCTTTCCAGCAAGCAACCGGTTAAGAAGCTTTCAGAACTGCCTGTCTGCCAAAGATAACCTCCCAGTGCAGCTGCAGTAGGAGATGATTTGCTGTTCAAATGAAAAAAAAACTACCAATTGTTCTATTGCTTTCCATCTTCTAGCTAGTTCCTTACAGCATTTGGTGCTGCAGTATTTTAGAGGGTAATAGCAAGATGACTATAAAAGAACTATTCCCTTCATTTCAAATGCTAACATTAAGGCTTCAGCCATCTTCATTTCAAAAAATATCAAACACAAAAAGCCATGTTCTGCAAAGTAATTGAACTAGGGCAAACAAAGACAAAGTTCATTTCATTTCTGTTTAAATGTAATTAAAATTAAAAATAGTTAATATAGTGATTATAAAACCATGTGTTATTTGCTAACAAATTGCAAAAGTCTTTGGAATGCACAGGATGTACCCCTCTATATATAATGATTTAGGAAACATTGGTTAGGAAGACCCTTTTGTTTCCTCACATCAATTAAGTTTTCTAAGGTAAAAGTAGTATCATAGCTAGTCTGATGTGGTGGTTAAGGTGCTAGCCCAGGAACCAGGAGACTGTAAGTTCTAGCCCTGCCTTAGGTATGAAAACAAGATGCATGATTTTGAGCCAGTCTCTCTCAGCTCAACATATCTCACAGAGGTGTTGTTGTGGGTAAAATAGAAAGAGGAATATTAATTTTGTTTGCTGCCTTAAGTTAAAGTAATAATGACAGGATTAAAACAAAATCTTAAAAAAATGGAATAAGAGTTCTGTTTTCCAAAATTAATCATTTATTTTTCAAGGGTTGGTAGAGTGCCATGTTCTCTTTCTAGTACATGGGAATTTACTAGGTTTGCAGGATGTAAAAAAAAAAAAAGGCAAGGTAGCAATAAAAGGGATCATTTTACCATGTTTAGAGCATGCAGAAAAAAGTGACATGATTTTGAGTGCAAAGGCATACATTGATTTGGGGGATTTTGAAGATTAATATACTACTGAAACCAGAATTTTTTCCTTTTAGGACTGGCGGATAAACAGTTGACAAAATGTCATGAAACTTTGTATTTATGCACAATAACTGTGATGAGATTATTGTAGGTGCAAGGACTGAAAGATTTGGCAATACCTATACCAGAGAAACGATGAATGGAAATGATAGAACTTATTGAGATGCCCAGATTGATTTGTTTAATTAGAGAAAAGACAATATCTGTGTTTATTGCTGATTAGAAACTCTTTATTGGTTTTTGCATAAAAGAAAAGAAAAGGAACTTATCAATTATGGTTTTGACAATTAGATTTTCTTCTTTCTTTTTGGACTTTAGCTTTCTTCCTTTTTCTTTTTTATTCTTAATTTATTTTAGTTTGTATTAAATTTTGCTCTAATTAAAAAAGTTTAATAAAATTGTATTTTTTTAAAAAAGAAAAGCCATGGTAATATGGTGGAGGCAATGGAAGGATTCAAATTTTTTACTACCGGTTCTGTGGGCGTGGCTTGGTGGGCATGGCAAGAGAAGGATACTGTAAAATCTCCAATCAGAGGTGGTATTTACTGGTTCTCCGAATTATTCAAAATTTCCGCTACTGGTTCTCCAGAACTGGTCAGAACCTGCTGAATACCACCTCTGGGTGGTGGCTTCTCTTTGTCTCTCTCTCTCTCTCTGTCTCTCTCAGCATCATTGCTTTAGAGCTACATAATCTCAGTATGTTCTCTTTCAAAATGACAGAAATAAGAATACGGCACTGAGATTTATTTCTCTATGCACTCCTTCCCCCTGAATCTCTCTTAAGATTGCTTAGAAATGACCACCTACCCCAAATCTGCTCAGAGCTATTCATGACTTCAAGGTTATGACTGTTCCACTAACAGCAGGAAGCTACAAAATTTAATGTAGTCCACATAACACAGCCAGTGAGATTATTCCTTCCTGATGATCATTTAAATGAACTGCTTGGAAAACCTAGAATATTTCGGCAATATATTTATGTGGCTTTCCTGCTGTTTCTGCTGTGTGCACTAAAAGCAATCACCCTATGTGTACATGTGCACATACAGAAGCAAACCCTCCCAGAATGAAATAGCATAGAGGAATGACAATTTGTGGTCTGATTTAATCATTTAGTAGGTGAAGTCTCAGTTAATTGAAAATAATCCCTAACCATCCTAATTGTAACTCAGGGTGGCATTATTAAAGACCATCACTCACTTTTTTGATTTTTTCACTTTTATACATCCAATGCACAGAACTTTTCCTCCCAACCTCATCATCAGGATAGAGGTAACTGAGGAATGGAGAACTGCATGACAAGATAAGAATAAATAAATACTAATCAGATATGCAGCTGGGGTCTTGCTATAAAGAAAACAGGGATTTCTTCAGGCTTAACCTCCCTGATCGGTGGGGTGGACTATCAGTTACATAAGCTTCCTTCATTTATGGCACACTGTTTCAAAGCTTCAAATCCCCACAAATATGAATCAAATTCAAAGACTTTTAATCCATAAAACAGTCAATTTTCATTGTATTTCTTCTAATGGTAATAGTGGCAGAACATGACTTAGCATACAAAGTGTTGCACTTTTTATATGTTGCTCTTCCAGTTCATCTTTGAAAGCAAGACCTTTGAGCACTCTGTTTTTTATAGTAATTTTATGTAAGAACATAATTGCAACTAATTAATTACAAACTTAAAAAAATAAGAAGTAAAAGATGCAGAAATAAGAAATAAGAAGGGAAAAATAGGACAAATAGAAAAGAAAAATAAGAATATAGTAAAGAAAAGGAAACATAAATTGCTTCTCCCTTCATCACAAGTATAAATAAATTTAATAACTTATCTTAAAATGCAACAAATGATCTCTTCTATGTCTCATGGAACCATGGTGCTGCAGTAGTTAGAATGCAGTTGTTAGTTGAGAAGTCATATCTGACCCATTGTGATCCCATGGACAACATTCCTCCAGGCCTTTCTGTCCTCTACCATCTTCTGGAGTCCATTTAAGCTCACGACTAATGCTTTAGTGACTCCATCCAACCACCTCATTCTCTGTCATCCCCTTCTTCTATTGCCCTCAATCTTTCCCAGCATTATGCTTTTCTCCAGTGAGTCCTTCCTTCTCATTAGGTGACCAAAATATTTGATAAAATCCAGTATGGCAGGCTAATTCAGCTTGCTTCCAAGAATTCACTCACCAGCTCATGGTTGATTTAGCCTTCCATCCTTCCAAGGTCAGTAAAATGAAGACCTAGCTTGTTGGGGGCATTATGCTGACAGAGGATGCTGTAAAGCAGTATGAAGTGGTTATATAAGTCTAAGTTCTATTGCTATTGCTAGTCCATCTCTTATTTATAAATAAATCCATAAAGTCTTGACATTTCAGTCCTTATGTCAGCAAAAGTCTATTAAGGATTACCAGAGATAATAACATATCTATTTTAAACTTGATCAGATGACTTGCAGTCTCCTTGCAAAGAACAACTGTCTGGAAAACCTGTGAGTTATTTCAAGTCCTCTTCTTGTCTGGAGAATTATTAAAGAGCCATTCCATTCATTGGTTCTTCATTTTTCTGCAATCATCAGCTCCATTTTCCCTTCCCTGGAACATCTACTATTCCTTCCCTAGAAGCCTCATTTTTGGATGATTTTCTAAAATATATATCATTTCTAAATTTCTAAAATATGTATCTCTGAAATTTACTCCAAATATGCCCTAGGCCAAAATGGTTTACTCTTATAAAGTCATTTGGGAAAACCTTTCCTTCATTTTATTGAAAATCCTAAAGAATTTTATAGTGATCCTAGAATGAGGATTTGTCATTTGTCAGAATGCCATTTCTGATTAATTCCAATCTACCGCCCAGGTACTATGTTGAACAAGCAGCAGCAGCAGCTGTCCCTATTAGTAATATGGCTGAAGTAACTGAATTTTGTATCCCTCAGACATAGGAATCAGAAGGCTATATTTAAACTTTTTCAATGGCAAATTTCTTCAAATAAAAAAGGCAAGCAGGTTTCTTTTACCAGCATTACCCTTGAGAAAAATATCATTGCTTTTTGGATAGGGAATTCTCTGCATCTCTTTTTATGGCAATCTTGTGAGACGCTTAGTATAGAACAAAGGCAACAGAAGAAAGGAGATTTTTCTTAGAAAAAGGATTGGGGACAAGTTGTTCTTTCCTTGACGAAATATAGCAACAACTGCCTTTCATTCTATAGAACATTTAACTATGATTCTTTGGGGCAGGGTCTGGTATTGGAAGCAGCAGAAAAGCAGTGGCAAGGAGAGATGTTTTCAGAATCATGCCTGATATCTTCCTTTTGATATTTGTGGGAGAAGCCCACCAACCAAGACTTAGACAAAGACTTGTTCATTTTCCTTTGCCTTAATTGTCCTTTGTATCCCTAATATAATTTATTGGGAAGATCAATCTTCAAAGTATGAGCTCCTGACTTTTGCCTCAAGATCAATTCATACACATGTCTATGAGTGAGCATTCTTTGGAATTAATTAATGTTTGTATTTGTATAGATATGTGTATAATTATATGCACATTCATGCTAACTATTTTTTTTTTAAAGATAATGAGGATATTATATGGTATAAACATAAGGCTGGAATATTATTATATTTTATTTTGTTATAGTGAATTTATGCAGAATTGTTAGTTACCCAGAGTACTTGAGATGGGCTCCCATATAAATTCAATAAATGAATAAATAAAATGAGAAAGATAGCAAAATAGAGTTTGACAAGCCTGTCTAATTCTATTTTTAAATAAATAAAACAAGGTACTTTTAATGACCCTCACATGCTTGGCAGTCTGTTTGGTGTTTCATGTTTTCACTGTGGCTTTTTTCAGGGGTCATACTACTACATACATACTACTTCCAGGGAAAATGGTGTAGAACACTGTTAATATATGAAGGAGAGAAAAAGAGAGAAACCAAACTACAATAGGCCAGTGATACTGTCACTTTTGTGGTGTTGTCGTAGTGTTGTTAATGATACCTTGAAATGTAATATTTAATATTCATATTATCCCCTGTAATAAAATAACCTGATATTGTTTAAGAAAGCGATAAAAATAAATCTACAAGTTGTCAAGGCATAGAGAGAGGGGGAAGGAGGGAGGGAAGGAGGGAGGGAGAGAAAGAAAATCAGAAAGAGTCAGATTTATAATGAAAAAGCTCTTTTAAAGGCTAAAGTTTTTCACCTGAGAGCATCTACTTGAAACTGTCTCTATCAACTTCTCTTCCACATCAATTTCACTTTTATAAAGCCCCTTGCTGTGCTAATCCTTGTAGAGAATTTGCCTAACTTGCAGAGCTGTGCATGAATAATTCATTTTGGTGACATGTTGTTTCTCAAAAGTTGACATATAGTTTTCTTTTCTGTAGGGATTCAGAAGAAACAGTTTAATAACACTGCTTTTTAATAATACCAAATGTCATATGGCACTGACCTTCTTTAATAGGCTCTGTGTTACAATTTATTCAATGAAGAGAACAAGTAAAGCATACGGTTTTATCTTCTCATTTATCCAGTGTGCTTCACCATAAGAGAAACATGGATAATTGCAGAGAGATAGGAAGTTGAAGATCACTTGTAAGTTTTTCCTTTCCTTTCCTTTCCTTTCCTTTCCTTTCCTTTCCTTTCCTT
>NW_020769311.1:12836468-12869732 GCF_900518735.1 Pseudonaja textilis
TTTCCTTTCCTTTCCTTTCCTTTCCTTTCCTTTCCTTTCCTTTCCTTTCCTTTCCTTTCCTTTCCCCTTCCCCTTTCCTTTCCCCTCCCCCTCCCCCTCCCCTTCCCCCTCCACTCCTAATCTCCCCTCCCGTCTTTTTTTTTTAACTTTTCTCTTTCTTTTTCCTTCAGGACTTCATACAAAAGTTAGAGACTGAAGTTATTGGAGTTGACTTGGAGTTCACTGTCAAGAAAGTAGAAACAAGAAACAATATGCAGCGTTTGTCAGCCACTGATATTTGTATTGTAATATTTATATTACAATAAATATAAAGTGAATTACCACTATCAGGAATGAAACAGATTATATCATAGCCTTTCCCTAACTGGAATAACATAACATCATAATTCCTATCATCCTCATCCAACATGGTCAGTGTTCAGGGATAGTTGAAGTTGTAGTCCAAATTTCTCTGGGGAATCCAAATTACAAACAATTGCTCTCTATATAACTAAATAGTGTACACAATGGAAGAGCTTAATTTCATCAAAGGACATGAAATTCAGAATCATTCAAAACTGAGGCACTTGTGATAGCAGTGTGAGATGACAATGGTGTTAGGCTCACACTGGGTAAGTAGTCTGTTAAACAGATTTCTACTGAATCCAATGATTCCACTAAAATAATAAAATGAACATTGTAGAAATGTTATATAATGTCCACTCTTTTCACATCTGCCAGTTAACATGATGCAGGTAACAAAAGTTTGCAGTACAATAGTAAGAGACTTTTTAAATTTGTTCTGGTTGCCCCTGGTATTAGCATCTATAGGAAAGGAGTCACATGACAAAATCAACCAATGGAATAGCTTGCCCTCAGAAGTCATGGAACTGCCATCACTTGAGACCTTCAAGAAGAGGTTGGACTGCCATTTATCAGAAATGGTGGAGGGTCTCCCTCTTGGTGGGGAGTTGGACTAGATGACCTATAAGGTCCCTTCCAACTCTGATTATCTGTTATCTGTTATGAGAAATGTGTAATGACATCATTATGTTAATATCACAATTTACATACTTACATCAGGTCTCTCGATACAAGGATATATAGTGAGCATTTTATGTTGATATCACTACAAATGTATCATCATTTTGATGTTATATTTTACATTTGAGAAATGTAATGTTATACTATAAGGGAAAAAAATTTCCCCCTGGAAGACACCAAATCTTGGAATATACAAAAAAGAGTCCTCATGAACCTTTGTTCTTAAGGAAAACAGCTATACTTCAACAATTAGTTTGGGTTGTAAACCCCCACCCCCACCCCTGGTCAGTTATGTGAGATGACTGATAAAGAAATGCAAGCAAACAAATAAACAAGGTTATTCTTTTGCTTTGCTCTGGTACTCAGAAACAAATACTACAATAATGTTCCCTTGCCAGATATATTGAAAAGAAATGCTGAGACAATTAAGTAAACCATGGAAAGAAAATCCAACTCTGTTGCAACTATCCAAGTGATGCTTTTGAATATCTGTGAAAAGGAGGGTGTGTACAAATGAAGCAATATCCATGAAATGATTATTTCTTTGTAGTAAATATTCACTGAGCTATTGCTTGAAGAATAGTTGTTCACATGCTAAACTAGTAGCAATCTAAACAATGACCTTGTCTCAAGGAGTCACCATGCAAATGATTTGAGAAGGCTTCACAACTTCTTGTCCTATTAAAATTCTCAATTTTATAAAACTGTATATACCTACCTTCTAAATAGGGTACTCAATCACTTATGAAAATAAGATTACACATAAAGAGATTTACATAAGCTTTGGGGTAAACTAATCTAAGTATATTATGTCCGCATCATTTAATGGATCCATTAATTTAGTCACTTGGTCAAAGAATGAAATAAGATTTGTTTGGCATGATCTGTTTTTGATGGTCACATTGGCTTCTAGTTATAACTTCATTTGCTTCTAGGTGTTCACAGATTTGTTGTTTGATTATTGTTTCCAAGATCTTCCCAGGTATTGATTGGTCTGTAGTTTCCTAGATCCAGGGTTGTTGTTGTTGTTTTGGTGACATGGTGATAATATCACCTGTTTTCTTATTGATATTCTATAATGTCCATATTTATTTCATAAGGAAGAAATGGGAACATGCTTGAAGGTTACCCTTTGTTCCTTAGGATCTTCCTGGGAGCTGATGTTTAGAATGTTACTGTGTGTCTCTCAGTGTGTGTTCCGTGTGTGTGTGTTTACAACCTTGTTGCATAAATGAGAGAGATTTAATTCATAATCAGCAATCCAAAGAAGTTAAGCTCCTCTAGTAGAATGGTCCCTTCTCTCATTCCCCAGCCAGTTGCCATTTAGATGAAATTGATGTAGAGATTGCTTTCTCTAGAGATTTTAGAAGTGTACTCATTGTGCTTTTGAGAAAGACATGAGACTCGATGTGTGTGACTAATGCTGCTTGCTTTGACATTTTTAATAAATACAGTGTATGTCAAGCCTGTCTCTGTGAAAAGGAAAAGTAGCTCCCAATTTCATTCCACATCTTCCTTCAGGGGATGCTGTCTTGAAAATTGCTATAATAGGGAGGATTATAGGCTTTGGCTTCTTTGGCAGATTTTTCCCAAGTAGAAATTCAATTTCCATATGCCATTTATTAGAACAAGAAGAAGGGAAGCGGAGCTGGCGTCATGACGATACGGCATGCGATCTTAGAGGTCTAAGATCACTGCCGATATTTTTGCTCCTGGACAGTCCTATCAGATCTAAACCATCCCAAAGAGATGGTGAAAGTGAAGAGCGCATCCTCTCGATCCCAGGGATACCGCAAAGTCCCTGGTAGATCCAGGAGAAGCTCTTCTTGCCAGCGGCAAAGAGGAAGCCATTAAAGCTGCTGAAGTTGGGACAGCTCTGAAATGGAAGAGAACAGAAAGAGAGAGTGTGCCAGTTTGGTGAGAACTTTTTCTTTATTCTAAGATCTGAAAGGACACCCTAAGGAAAAGAAAGAATCTGTAAAAGTTTTGACAGAAGTGATTAAGTAGCGATTTTAAACAGGAATGTCAAAGTAATGTTTTGTTTTGTTTTTCTCATTGCTGGATTTTCTATATATGATCTTGTATTTTGAAACTGGACTGGGTTTTTCATTTATATCTATTTTTTTTTCTCCTTTTTGATTTTGTAATATTTTAGGCTAGAGGCTTCCTTTAGTTATTTCTTTTTTTAAAATTTTTCTTTTTTTATTAATTCTTATTATATCCTGCTTGGAAAAGGAGGGGGAAAGTGAGAGCAAAGAAACTTTGTACCACTGCCAACTGGAGGCTTGAAAATATTCTATTTCCCAGTGACCAGACAAAGCTGAGAAAGAAAGAACTGAGACTCTTTTTCAAAGACAATACTATTTGATAAGATAGAGGGAAGAGCATGGGAGAGTATTATTGCAGATGCTCTTCTGGGTTTCTATCAACAGCTGGAGCCTGGAGTTGAAAGGGGAAAAAGATGATAAGTTTTTGGAGAAGAGAGTTATAATAAGACCCTTAGATAATCAAACAAAGTGCAGTGTGCCCTTTTTACTTTTCCTAAGTTGTGCTATCCCTCCTCACCAGTTTTATTGTATTTTTTTTTAATCTTTTTCTTTTTTGTAATAACTATTTGGGTTTTTGGCTTTGCTGGAGCTTGTCTTTGTTTTTCTTTCTTTCTTTCTTTCTTTCTTTCATTCATTCATTCTTTTTTTTTTTTTTTTGAAAGTCCAATCTCTACGTTTGCTTTTCACTTTAAAGGGGAAGCCTTAAAAGCCTTTTTTTTCCCCTTTCCTGGTATTTTTGTTTTTTTCATCTACCTTTCTGGTTTATTTTTATGCACTTTTTTCTATTTGAGACCTTTCAATTGGATTAAGGTGTTGAAGAACCTGAAGAATTTTTCCTTTTCCTTTTTTTTCCTTTTTCTTTTTTCTTAAGTCTTTTTCTTTATCTAACTATTGATTGGATTAAGGTATACAAGAACCTGAAGAAATTTTGTCCTCCCCTTTTTTTCTTTTTTTTTCTTATTATTATTGGCTTCTTTTTTCTACTATTTTTATTTTGAACTATAATTGGTTACTTCACAATTGGATTAAGGTTTAGAAGAACCTGAAGATTTTGAATTGCTTAAAATGAGTAGGAAATTTACAGCTCCTGGTTCTTTAACTTCTACTTCTTCCTCTCCACCATCTGGAGGACAACATTCAATACAGACAATGTTAAAGCAAGAAAAAGAACAAGAAAAAGTGACTCTGCAGATGATTATGCAAGGAATTCAAAATATTCAAGCAAGATCAGAGAATATTGAAAGGAGAATAGAGAACATTGAACAAAGAACAGGGAAAACCAATGAAAAAGTGCAGAACATCCAACAAATGATGTTGAAGTATGATGAGAGATTCCAAAAAATTGAAGAAGAAGATAAACAAAGAAGATTGGAGCTATTGATAATAGATTAATGGTGGATGAACAAGATAAAAGTGGTATGTTGAGATGGGAGATGGATAGATCAGAATTCTATCTTAGATTCCAAAACGTAGAGGAAGAAAAAGGAAAAAACCTAGCTGAGATAATGATAGAAATACTGGCTGAAGCTTTGGAAATAATTCAAGAGAAGATGATGGATGGAATAGATGAGGTTTATCAAGTTTTCACAACATATGCAATGAGAAATAGCTTACCAAGAGAAGTTCACATTAGATTTACAAAGAAAGCCATTAAAACACAAATATTGCAAGTGGCAAAAGAGAAAACATTGAAATACAAAGACAAGGAGATTGTGGTCTTGAAACAAATCCCCAGAAGAGTGAGAGAGATGAGAAGAGAATACTGATTCCTGACTAAAATGCTACTTTAAAAAGAGGTGAATTATAGATGGCTGATTCCAGAAGGTTTAATGTTCACATGGCAAGAACAGAGACATAGAATTGACTCAATTGAGAAAGTGGAATTATTTTATACATATTTTTTTGGAAGGAAAGAGGAAGAGGCAGAAAAAGAGATCTCACTAATTGAATTCCAAGAAGACTGCCAAATGGCGACTGCAAAAGAAGGCGCAGTAGGTGGAAAGGTGGAAGCCAAAGGACAATGTGAACTAAGATCTATGAGAGCTGCTAAACTTAACTATAAAATATAACCAAGGAAGAGAAAAAAATGATTACAATTAATATAAATGGACTTAACTCAGCCGTTAAAAGAAGGAAAACCTTTCATAAATTAGAGAAATTTGATATAATTTGTCTACAAGAAGTACATATTAAAAAACAATATCAGCAATTGTTGGTACAGCCAAAATTAGGGAAAATATTTACTTCCTTGACACAATGTAAGGAAAAAAGAGTGGTTTTATATATTAAAGAGACCACCCCAGCAAAATTGATCTATACTGATGATGATGGAAGAATATTAATGGTGGAAATAATGGACAATAATATGAAAACACTCCTGATTGCAATTTATGCTCTGAATGACAAACAAGAAGAATTCTACAAAAAATTCTATATGAAAATAATTGAACTGGACTATGCTAATATAGTTATGATGGCAGATTTTAATGGAATTGTAGACAATAAATTGGACTATACAGCATAGAAACAATAAAGAAAAACAGAAAGACTCTCCCTAAATCTTTTTTTAAAATGGTAGATGAAATAAACTTAAAAGATACATGTAGAGAAAGAAATGCTAAAACTAAACAATACACCTTCTATTCAAATAGACACTTATCATGGTCCAGAATAGATATGATATGGATGTCAACAGAATTAATATCTAACATTCAAGAAATAAATATTGAAACAAGTACTTGGGCAGATCACAACCCAATGACAATTAAATGGAAAGGACAAAAAAGAAGATCTAGATGGATGTTAAATAATACTATTTTAAAGGAAAAAGACTTCACACAGTGGATGGAGAAAGGATTGGCTTTTTTCTTTAGAGAAAACAAAAAAGAAGATACATCAGTTTAGAATGTATGGGATATAATGAAGGCATATGTTAGAGGCTTGATAATAGACTATACAAGGAAAAGGAATACTATGAAAAGACTACCTCTAAGGCCCTAGAGGATGAGCATAAAACACTTGAAAAAGAGCTACAGAAAATGCCACAGAAAAAGGACATAAAGCTAAAACTGGATATAATTAAACACAAAATGGGTCAAATAGAAAAAGAAGAATTAGCACAGAAAATTAGAGGTGCTGAACAGAACTACTTTGAACACACAAACAAACCAGGTAGATGGTTAGCATATAAATTGAGAAAGAAGAAAGAATCAAGGAAAATATTGCAATTAATAGATGACCAAGGCCAAGTTTGCCATGGTAGCAAAGAGAAGAAGGAAATCATTTGAGACTTCTATGGGAAATTATATATGCAAGAGAATATTGATAAGGAAAGATTTAAGTAGTACTTACAGAATGCTAATTTACCTCAGATACCTAAAGAGACTGAAAAAATGTTAGAAAGCAATATAACGATGATGGAGTTAACTGAAGCACTCAAGAAGCAAAATAATGGAAAGGTACCAGGCCCAAATGGACTTCCGACAGAATTTTATAAAACATTGCAAGAATCATTGAATATTCCATTGCTAGAAGTTATGAATGAAGTTATGTTAAAGAAGAAGATACCTAAATCATGGTCCAAAGCCTAGATTACCCTTATTCCAAAAGAGGAGGCCGACCCATTACAAATTAAGAACTATAGACCCATTTCTCTACTAAATGCAGATTATAAAATCTTTGC
This sequence comes from Pseudonaja textilis, assembly GCF_900518735.1. Next base: position 12,843,222 of record NW_020769311.1, read on the forward strand.
TTCAATATTGGCAGAAAGACTTAAAAAACATTTAAATAATTTTATCCATCCTGATCAAAATGGATTTCTGCCAAAGAGACAAATTAAGGACAATATGAGAGTAATCTTGGATACTTTGGAATACTATGAGGCACATCCTGAAAAACAAATGGCTCTGATATTTCTAGATGCACAGAAGGCATTTGATAATGTGAATTGGCGATTCATGTTATTACTGTTGGAACAGATGGGTTTTGCTAGAAAATTTATTCAAGCAATAGAAGCTATATATTATAAGAAAACAGCAAAGATAATGATAGAGGGAGAACTGACAGACTCTATTAATATAAGAAAAGGAACAAGACAAGGGTGCCCACTATCACCTTTGTTGTTTGTGTTAACTTTGGAAGTGTTAAACAGAAATATTAGAGATGAAAAGAACATAAAAGGAATGAAAATCAAAAAGGAAGAATTTAGGCTGCAAGCATTTGCGGATGATCTGGTTTTCATCTTAGAAGACCGTTTAGAAACAGCATCAAAATTGATAGAAAAGATAGAGACATATGGAAAGGTAGCTGGTTTGAAAATAAATAAAGATAAGACAAAGATTTTTATAAAGAATATGCTATTAAGACAAAAGGAAGAACTGGCAGATCTATTGAAAATTCAGGTCACGAATAAGATCAAGTACTTGGGGATATATTTGACAGCAAGATGTAGTACATTAAAAGAGAATAATTATATTAAACTTAAACAGCAGATAGCGCTAGATTTGGCGAAATGGGAAAACTTACACTGTCACTAATAGGGAGAATTTCAACAATCAAGATGAATATATTACCCATAATTTTATATTTGTTTCAAACAATTCCAATTAGGCTTGGAAAAGACTACTTTGAAGATTTAAATAAAATTGTGTTGAAATATATATGGAAAGGTAAGAAAGTGAGAATAAAGTTAAAAATTTTGCAAGATGCTAGAATAAGAGGAGGATTTGGTTTGCCTAATTGGGAGTTGTATTATCAAGCTACAAATTTGATGTGGGTTAAGGAATGGATAACATTAAGAAACACTAGATTGTTGATATTAGAAGGACATGATCTGATTGCTTGGGGGAAGAATTTTGGATATGGGATCGATTTAGAGAAATGGCAAAAATTGTGGTCTCAAAATTATAAAATGACAATGTCAACAGCATATAAAGAAAATTTGTATAAGATGTTTTACAGGTGGCATTTTTCCCCAACAAGAATAGCAAGAATGTTCAAGAATAAATCTGAAAAATGTTGGAAATGTCATCAGACACCTGGCTCATATTACCATATGTGGTGGACTTGTGCGGATGCTAAAAGATACTGGACTAAAATCCACATGTGGTTGGAAAAATGACAAAAAAACACATAGACTTGAAACCAGAGATATTTTTATTGGGAATTTTATCTGAAATATATAGTAAAGACTTGAAATACCTGATTGTAGATGTATTAACAGCGGCTAGGATTGTATTTGCTAAAAACTGGAAAAATGAGAAAATTCCATCACAGGAGGAAATCATTAAGAAAATATTGGAATGTGCTGAAATGAGTAGATTGACATTTGAAATCAGAGAACAAGAGGATAAACAATTTTATAAAATTTGGGATCTTTTTTATCAATGGTTAGACAATAAAGTACAGTAATGAAACATGTAGACTTTTAGAAAATAATAAATATATAAAGATGTACTTCTTTCTTATTATATCTACAAAATGATTTTAGGACAGATTTGGGATGATAATATGAACTGTTATAAAATAAACTAAGTAAATTATGGTTTTCTTGTAAAACATGAATGAATAAAAGTATAGTCAAATGATTGATTAATAATGATACTAAGGTATTTAATTTTTGATTGACAATATGAGATTATATGTAATGTAATTGTAATTGAAGACTACGAAATGGAAGCACAAAACAATTTGTAAACCAACCGGCACACTGTATGTACACCTATGGAGGATGGCTTGGTGTTTTTATGTTTTCTTTGTTTATGTTTGTTTTTAAAAACCAATAAAAAAATTTTTTAAAAAAAGGAGGAAGGGTGCAATTCATCTCAAATAAAAAAGACACCTTGAATATCTAATATATCCAGTGGCAAAAAGAAAATCATTTTACAAGTAATGGGAAGTGATATTATTATTTTGGGAAGTGATTTCTTGGTGTCACAACTGCTTACATTATCTTTTTGCCCAAGGTGAGCCTATAGTGAAGTCACAGTATTCTGGCTGTGAGACATCTTTCAGATATTTTTCAGATTTTTTTTTATTTCAAGAGTGGGTTAACTTTGCTCTTGATAGACCATAACATCTACACAATCCCTCTATAATTAAAAAAAAACATAAATAAGTAAATGTCATCCCAAGGCATTAAGGGGAAAGGCCAGAGGTGGCATTCAGGAGGTTCTGACCAGTTCTGGAGAACCAGTAGTGGAAATTTTGAGTAGTTCAGAGAACTGGCAAATACCAGAATGACCATAGAAAACATTTCCTCAAAATGTTTTCTCAAGAAGTGTAATAGAAATATAGAAAGCATTTGTAGAGAGGATTGTATTATGAACATAGGATATAATTTAAGGCATACCATTGAGCTATCTCTAAACTAAGATCAGAACTAATTCATGATCACTTCATCAAAATGTTCTATTCTCCTGTGGGGAAAAAGACCCATCAAACTAATTGAGATACTGAAAATAAAAATACTTGGATGAGCTCCAGTCGAATTATAATACAGAGAATTTCTTTCAAACAAATGTGACTTCTGATGGTCATTCACTTAGAGGACCCAAGAAAGCAAGTCAACAACATGGAAAAAACAATAATGACCTAACTAGATGCATGAACAAGAAAATATACTGAAGATATTATCAAACATCTCAAAGCAATATGTGAAGACTATTGGTTACTGTCAATAATTATTTTAATTATAGAGAACATATAGAAATCAAATATAAAAATATTGAACAATAATAATTATGTGGTTGAATTGTGAATAAATTGACATTTATTTCATCTTAATTATCTATTCATTTGATTTATATGGCAATTCATTTTACATATATGACTCAGTATACTTTTTAGAATGTTGTGAATGATATTTTTTGTTGTATGAACTGATTCATGAAGGTATACAAATCACTAATCTGTCTCCAGTAAATTCACAAAGTCCGGGGGGGGTGGGGGGGATTTGAAGACAAATTACTATTTAGTAACACAACATTATTAGATCATATGCTGATTTCAGTAGTTTAGAGATAACGTCAGTTTTTCTTCTCATTAAGCATTCTATGTGAGTTCCAATAGGCAATGTGAAATATTGAAACATTAGTATGTTGAATTATTTTTCAATCCTCTCCTATTTTTCTTGTTATTCAAATGACTTGAAGAAATATAATGTGGAACTTCCTCCAACTCTTCACAGATTTAACTGCCTCTCCCCCTATTCCCCCTCCCACCAAGATGAGAGCCATTTGCTCCAGTGGGTTTGCAGGATTGTTTCACACAGATGTATCGTTTAACTTTAGGCTTATTTTCTTACTCCTTTCCAATTTTTCATTCTTTTAACACCTTTTGTATTTTTAGTTTGGAATCTGATTACTGCTACTCCTGCCGAGAGGCTCACCTTAATTATTCCCATAGGAAAGCAAAATTCATGCTCTAAATGAGCTGGCTCACATCACATAACTTGCTCTTTCTTTGCATTCTACAGTATGTATTTTTAGCATCTTTACTAACTGAGAGCAAAGTGCAAATTTGCCAGCCGTTTGTGAGCAGGAGATTGTTCTGCAAGCTATATCTATGCAGCTTTTTCCATTATAATTGTGTGATTGTGTCAGAGAGACAGACAGTATTAAGCTATATCCTGACCTTGGAGATCAACTCCTGATAACAGAGGAAAAGATGAAGCGCATGGAATGAATATGTTGCAATAAAAGTAAGGACTCCAATGAAACTTTGAAAATGAGAATTGGGGAAAGATCTGCAGAACCTATGGAGATGAAGATACAGGTAGTCCTAGACTTACAATCATTTGTTTTGCAACCTTTTGAAATTACAGCATTGAAAAAAGTGACTTACAACCAATCCTTACAGTTATGACCATCAGAGCATCCCACAATCATGTGATCGCAATTAGGGTGCTTGGCAACTAGTATGTATTTATGATGGTTGCAGTTTCCCAGAGTCCTGTGGGTACCATTTGCAACCTTCCCAATTGGAGTAAGCCAGATTCATGTTATACCCCCACGATTCACTTCACTGCAGTGCTTTGTTTAACAATTGCAGTAAAAAAGGTCATAAAAATCAGGTACAACTCAATTAGCAACTGCCTTACTTAGCAACAGAAATTTTGGTTCCAATTGTAGTTGTAAGTCAAGGACTCTCTGTATGTTTAAGCAAGGTTATTATTGAAATCAGCACCCATTGAATAGAGACGTCAGAGCTTGTCCAAGGTGAAGAACAAGATTGAAGGTTGAGAAATCAGTCAGATTGGCACTTAGCTTTCATTTCATCATCAGGATCAAGGCAACATTCATCTGTAGCGGGCATGCATAAGTGCACAAAGGTGCCTACCGTCCCTGTCCTATTGTTTCTTTTAGTTTTTTTATATGTATCCATGTATTCATAACTATATTTTTACTTATACCTATTATCTTGTAAGCAATTGACAAACCAAATAAAATAAAAAAAATAAATTAATCAGGATCAAGGCAGTATTCTTCAGCATCATGGTTTAGGAACCAAGGTTTGGGAGACTCTGATAAGACTCAGAGGTGGTATTCAGCAGGTTCTGATCAGTACTGGAGAATCGACAGCAGAAATTTTGAGTAGTTTGGAGAATCAGCAAATACCACCTCCGACTAGCCCCGCTCCCATCTATTCTCTGCTTTCTTACTCCCAGCTGATCAGCTGGGACTTCTCTTGTTGCCTTGCACAGGAAAACCGAGCTAGAAAATAGGTTAGTGGGATGGGGAGGGAATGGGATTTTGCAGTAACCTTCCCCCAGGAGTGGGGAGGGAATGAGAATTTTATAGTATCCTTCCCCTGTAATGGGGTGGGAATGGAGATTTTACAGTATCCTTCCCCTGCCATGCCCACCAAGCCACACCCACTAAGCCACGACATGCCCACCAAGCCACACCCACAGAACCGGTAGTAATTTATTTTTGAATCCCATCACTGATCAGAGATGAATTAGATCAGAGGTATGGAATTGGGTTTTGGTTGCAATAGTAACATCCTGGTATTGTCCTTACTATTAGGAGGGTAGACCATATGTGGCTTAGCATGACTTGGGACTGGTAACTTCTTTTATATGTTCTTTTTCTCATTAAAAAGCATTATGTGAAAGTATTGAATTAGGGAACCACCAACAATATGACCAGGACATATAAAAGAATCAAACTTAAAATACAAGATAAATAAATATTAAGATGTATAATTAAGTAATGAAAGAAAATTAAATGATATGTCTGTGAAATTAAAAGAAAGAGGAAGGATCCCAATAAAGATACTCTGATTTTATCGAATAAAGTAGATAAATGCCTGCATAAGATTGAAGGTCTACTGTATGTTTCAATATCAATGAAAAAGTTAAAATGTATGTTGGGAAGTGTGAATTTGTGTCATTTAGGTTGTAGTTTTGTATAACAAGTAGTATTCATGGTTTCACACCCCAGCAGATGATAATAATGAATAATAATGAATGAATTTGGAGAAAAACTGCAATTGTATTTGCCACTATGCAAAACCCCATAATAGTGTGGTAAGAAGCAGTACTTTGATTTATTGCCCTTCTGGTTAATCATGCCAGAATAACCATTTCTCTTTTTATAAATAAACCTTTTTCTGAAGGCTTAGAATGTTTCCTTGAATGAAAGTATATGAGTATCTAACAGACCTGCAGCAAGTTAAAAATTGCAGACCTATATCCCTATTCAATTCAAACTATAAAATTTTTGCTTCAATTCTGGCAGAAAGACTAAAAAGATATTTAAATAATTTTATCCATATTGATCAAAATGGATTCCTGCCAAAGAGACAAATCAAAGACAATGTGAGAATTGTTTTGGATACTCTGGAATACTATGAGGCGCATCCTGAAAAGCAAATGGCCTTGATGTTTTTAGACACACAAAAAGTCTTTGATAATGTGAGTTGGTGATTCATCTTATTTCAACTGACACAAATGGGCTTTGGTAAAAAATTTATTCAAGCCAATGAAACGATATACCATGAACAAACTGCAAAGGTTATGGTAAATGGAGAACTAACAGAATCTATAGATATAAGAAAAAGGACAAGGCAAGGTTGTCCTCTGTCGCCCCTGCTGTTTGTGTTAACATTGGAAGTGTTGAATAGGAATATTAGAGAAGACAAAGAAATAAAAGGAATGAAAATCAAAAAGGAACAGTATAAATTGCAACCTTTTGCAGATGACCTGGTATTCATATCAGAAGATCCATTGGAAACAGCAGGATAATAGAAAAAATAGAAGAATATGGAAAAGTAGCAGGTTTGAAAATAAAGATAAAACAAAGATATTAACAAAGAATATGTTAGCAAGATGAAAGAAAGAATTGGAAGGAGTTTTAGAAATACAGGTCACAAACAAGGTTAAGTATTTAGGGATATACATTACACCAAGATGTAGCACACTGAAGGAGGATAATTATCTTAAACTCAAACAGCAGATTGTGACAGATTTGACAAAATGGGAAAATTTACAATTATCATTGATTGGGAGAATATCTACAATTAAGATGAATGTATTGCCTAGAATCTTATACTTATTCCAGACAATTCCAATCAGATTAGGGAAAGAATTTTTTGAAGATTTAAACAAAATAGTGCTAAAATACATTTGGCAGGGGAAGAAAGCGAGAATAAAACTTAAATTGCTACAAGATGCAAGAATAAGAGGAGGATTTTCTTTGCCCAATTGGGAATTATATTACCAGGCAACGAGTTTGATGTGGCTAAAGGAGTGGATATCAATAAAGAATACTAGACTTTTGAATTTAGAAGGATATGTCTTGCTCTTAGGGTGGGATGCCTTCCTCTGGTATAAGGGAACTAAAATGCAGGGGTATTTTAGAAGACATTATATTCGAGAAGCATTGTTTCTAAACTGGGAGAAGATAAAAAAGCAATATTATTTAAAAATCCCGCTATGGTTATCTACTATTGAAGCTTTTTCCTATCCAATAATATATAAAAAGGAACAAACAGTTAGATATGGTGAGATATTGAATGAAAAGGGTGAACTTAAATCTATGCAAGCATTGGAAGAACAAGGTGTAAAAATGAATTGGTTTTCATATTTGCAAAGACAATCTAGATTTGACAAAGATGTTAAAACAGAAGGTATTTATGATAAGTTGACTGATTTAGATAAAATTTTGATTGGTACTGATGAAAAGGTAATTAAAAAACTTTATGGACACTTATTAGAATTTAAATTGGAGGAGGAACAAGTTAAAGAAATGCTGATTGCTTGTGGGGAAAAAATTTGGATATGGGATTGATTTAGAAAAATGGCAAAAACTGTGGTCTCAAAATTATAAAATGACAATGTCAACTGCATATAAAGAAAATCTGTATAAGATGTTTTACAGGTGGCATCTACCCCCAACAATATTTGCGAGAATGTTTAAGAATAAATTGGATAAATGTTGGAAATGTAATCAGATACCTGGTTTGTATTACCATATGTGGTAGACATGCTCGGACGCAAAAAAAAAAAAAATGGACTAAAATCCACGCATGGTTGGAAAAAATAATAAAACAACATATAGACTTTAAATCAGAGATCTTTTTATTGGGAATTATACTGGAAATATACAACAAAGAGGTGAAATATTTCATTGTAAATATATTAACAGCGGCTAGGATTGTATTTGCTAAGAATTGGAAAAACAATAAAATACCTATGCAGGAGGAAGTTATTAAGAAAATTATGGACTGTGCTGAAATGAGTAAATTGACATTTGAAATTAGAGAACAAGAAGATAAATAATTTTATATGATATGGGATTTGTTTTATCAATGGTTGGACAAAAAGACATGGTGATGTAATAGACTAGATAATTCTGTGGTAGAAATTTAATAGATTGATATAAAATATAATATAGACATATATAACCATTGGTTGAAAATATAACATAAATTTTAAGTTAAAATTTGGACTATCTTGTATAAAATGATGGCATAAGTAGTTTAGTCATGGATGATTACTATGTTTCTCACAAAATAAGGCCGGGCCTTATTTTTTTTGACCCCTGAAAAAAGAGCTAGGTTGTATTTTCGGGGGTGTCTTAATTCCCCCTCTTTGCATCCTCGGGTGGGTGGGCAGCAACGGCTTGGATGTTGACCTCAGTGTTGGTGGGGCACTTCGTATCAGGAGACCTTCCACCACCATTGCTTTCCCTTCTCCCCTGCTGTCACAGCATTTAGAGCAATGCCGCGGCGTTTGGCGCAGCCATGTGTGGCCAGCCAGGGCTCATCCCTGCAACCAGAGCCTGGCGGAGACACTCAGCTTCAGGCGCTCCTGTCGCCACTTTCCCTTTGCCTTCGAAGGCAAAGCCAATTCTTTTAAAAATGACGTCCTACTACTGGTACAACAAAGCGCCCCTGCCCAAGAGGGCAGCTCAACCCCACAAAGGGAGGTGAATCTCCTGGGGCTGCAGCGTAGGATTGGCCCACCCCAGGAGAAACACCCAGCCAGCTTCCCTGCCTGGTGCTGGGCAGAGCACAAAGAGCTTCACCTGGGGCACCCAGTGCAGCTGACAGGTGGGCCCTCCTGCCCGGTGGCAGAGCTCTCGCCAAGGCAGTGAGTGCCTCCCCAGCAGACCCTCTGCTCATCCAGCCAGTGCCATGCCAGAGCCATGTGGGCTGGGCATAGTCAGGAAAGTGAGCTGTGGGTGCGTGCCCACCTGCCAAGCAAAAGAGCCGGGCCGACCCAAGCTTGGCTTCCTTCCCAAGTCCCTCCAGCCCGAACCTGAAGGGGCTACCGGGAGAGGCTGCCTGAGGCAGTGATAGTGCCCACCCATCTACAGACAGGGAGGCGAGGCAATGGCAGCACTGCTTCCCTGGCTGGCGGGTCCGGTGGAGAGAGCCTGAAGCCGCCCATCCTTTCCACTCCTCGCCCAGCCCGTCCCCATCCCCACACATCTCCAAATGCTCCGGTAGCTTCAAACACTGCAGCAGCATGGGCATCGGGCAGAGGCACTGACTCGGTGGGACTCAGCTCAGGACACGGCGCAGGCCATCGCCTTGCCTCCCTGTCCATGGGTGGGTGGGCTCCATCACTGCCTCAGGTGGCATCTCCCAGTGGCCCCTTCAGGTTCAGGCTAGAGGGACTTGGGAAGGAAGCCAAGCTCGGGTCAGCCCGGCTCTTTCGCTTGGCAAGCGGGTGTGCACCCGCGGCTTGCTTTCCTGGCACTGCCCAGCACGCACGGCTCTGGCGTGGCCCTAGCAGGATGAGCGGAGGGCCTGGTGGGGAGGCGCTCACTGCCTTGGTGAGAGCTCTGCTGCTGGGCAGGAGGGCCCTCCTGTCAGCTGCACTGGGCACCCTAGGTGAAGCTCTTCACGCTCTGCTCAGCACCAGGCAGGGATGGTGGCTGGGTGCTTCTCCCGGGGTGGGCCGATCCTGTGCTGTGGCCCCGGAAGATTCGCTTCCCCACATTGGGTTAGGCTGCCCTCTTGGGCAGGGGAAGCTTTGTCATACTGGTAGTAGGGTGGCATTTTTAAAAGAATTGGCTTTGCCTCTGAAGGCAAAGGGAAGGCGGTGACAGGAGTGCCTGAAGCCGAGTATCTCTGCTGGGCTCTGGTTGCAGGGAGGAGCCCTGGCTGGCTGCGCATGGCTGTGCCAAATGCCATGGCATTGCTCTAAATGCCGTGGCAGCATGGGGAGAAGGGAAAGCAACCGTGGCAGGTCTCCTGATATGAAGTGCCCCACCAACGCCAAAGTCAACACAGACAGCACCATATCCAGGTGTTCTGTCTCACCAGTAGCCACAAGGTGAGAGTCCAAATTTCCAAAGGAAAATACTCAAACAGACAGAAACAGAAATGACAGAGTTAACTTCCCTTGGCTGAATTCGTCCTTGGCAGTTTTCCCAGAAGCTGCCTACCAAGTCTGATAATGAGGAAAGCAATAAATCAGAAGCATCCATCACACAGAATAATTCATCCGAACTGCTAACTCCAAAAGACAATTTGACCCGAACAGGGATTCAGAGCTAACATGCCTCCTTATATTCCCCGAGGGGCATGTCAGTCTCTTTTCTTTTTACATTATATGTCACGTTTCTGCCTGCGTCTTAGCCTTGCATCAGACCAGCATTTCTCAGCTTGATCTTCAGCTAATGACTCCGGCACACTCTCCTGATTATCAGCCGACACCTGAGGCACAATCAGGGAGGAAGTTTCTGGAGAGGAAGACGACTCTGAAACTTCCAGCAAAGCAGGCTCAAATCTTAGAGCCAAGTCCTTCTCTTCCTCCTGACTCCCATTTATGTCACTCAACAAAGCAGCCTCAAACCTTAATGCCAGATCTTCCTCATCACTCGAGCCTATGTCTTCTGACAGAGCAGGTGCAAACCTCTGAGTCACAACATCCAGGTATGCAACAAAAGTACTTCTTAATGGCAAGCCCTCCCCACCATTCCCCACCATTTCACATGTTTAATATAGGCCTTAATTTGGGGGGAGGGGCTTGATTTGATTTTATGCTGATAAAACATGCTGGGTCTTCCTATTGGGAGAGGCTGTATTGTTGGAGAAACACGGTAATAACTGATAAATATATAAGTATACATTAGTTTGACAATGTGAAAATTGATATAAACTGTGAGTAATGACTACAAAAAGATAGCACAAAAGATTTGTAACCAACTGACAGACTGTATGTATATAAAATGGAAGATGTTTTTATGTTTTTATGTTTTGTATGTTTATGTTTGTTTTTTAAAAAATAAAAACTCTTTTAAAAAAAGAAAGTATATGAGTATCTAGTTGTCAAATCCTTCTCTCCTCTCAGAGTTAAACAAGAACATTAATTACTCTGGGCAAGCACACCCTTAGACTAGCAGCACAATAGCTTCTTGATCTTTGCTATTAGACTGATCTCCATGGAACCAATCTGTTTCCCATCAAATTGATCTCACCAACCATCTTCTTTCTTCTATAGTCTTCTTTTAGTTGCCCTAGAACATTTCTGTGCATCCTCATTCTGAAACCATAGATTCAGCAGCTAAACCTATCAAAATTTCTCTTGTTTGGTTGGCCATCTCCTTTCCTTCCAAAAACCAGTCTAGTCTACTGAAAAGTAGGACTAGGGGTGACATGAAAGCAGTGTTCCAATATCTAAGGGGCTGTCACAAAGAGAGGGTCAACCTATTCTTCTTTTTTCTTTTTTTTTTGAAAATTTTATTTGGGTTTTCACAAAAACAAAATACAAATAAAACATCTTTTTTGAAAATGGCATGGTCCCAGGTTATCACTTCTTCATACAGACACAAAACTCAATTTCATGCTCATTTTTATATTCTATTCCATATCTTATTACCATTTTATATTTTCTACATAGTTTTCCCCCTCTTTTAATTTTCTCAACTTTGTTTTAATTATCTCATCTCAATTCAAATCATTATATTTGTACTTTTGTCTGTCCTGTTTTAATTTCACATTATCTTTTCTTATTAAGCAAATTTTCCCTGTAGTTAATATATATATATATATATATATATATATATATATATATATATATATATATATATATATATATACACATACATACATACATACATACATACATACACACACACACACACACACACACATACATACATAACCAAAGATCCACATACAAATACCCACGAAAACCTCAGAAAACAAATATTGCACCTCTACGGGGAGGAAACCCACCATCTGACCAGGACTTATGAAAAACTTGAAGTCCAAAGAGCTTCCATTTTATGTGACCTCGCATTCCTATGCAACTGCCAAGATCAAAATTTAATTCCCACAAGCTTCCAATTGAAATTCCACACCAACACAGCAGCTACCAAACGCACCCTAAAAAGAACAGAATTGGCCCTAATTAGAAATGAACTTCACACAAAAATATTTCTCCTAGACCAAATCAACAAAGATCTCCTCACACTTCACCTCAGACTCAGCAACAAGATTCACCCCTTACTTTGGGACAAATCCAAACAACTCGCTGTCTGAAGAGCCGAAACACAGACCACCCTCAAGACAGACACACACACCAACAAACTCAAAAAACTACAACAACACCAGAAACCAACTCCTCCCCCTCACAGCCACACATGAAACAAACAGTGCACAACATCTCAGACAAGATCCTCACCGAAGCCGAAACCAAGATCCTCTCAAAAGGATTCAACTTTGCTGTCGCTCCCAAACACATCCCCACAGAAACCATCATATGCAGAGTTGAAACCAGCCTGACCAAAACCAACCCTGATGATGCTAATAGAATCAGACTCGAAATCACCAACATCCTCTGCACTAGCAAACCACCCAAAGCAACTTATCCAAAGAAGAACAAACTGCACTACTTAACCTGAAAGAAGACACCAGCATAATAATCCTACCAGCAGACAAGGGCAACGCAACAGTGGTTATGAACACATCTGACTACCAAGTTAACCAACCTACTCCAAGACCCCACATGCAAACCCCTAAACACAGACCCCACCACCTACCTAGAAAAAATCACCAGATCCAAAATAAAAGCCTCCCCCCATCAATGAAGAAATCCAGCAAAGAATCATACCCAGAGAGAAATAATCCAGATGCCCTAAGCTTTATGGTCTCCCCAAGATACACAAAGAAGGAACCCCACTTAGACCAATAGTCAGCTCCATAGGCTCACCTCTACAAAACCTAGCCAAATTTCTCACCAAACAACTACAGCCCTATGCAGAATCCATCAACTCACACGTAAGAAACTCATTCCAGTTCATTGAGATCATAAAGAAACAAAACTTACAACCCAACAACCTACTAGTGAGCTTCGATGTCATATCCCTCTTCACCCAAGTGCCAATAAAAGAAGCCTTGACAGCCATCCAAAACCAAATACAAGCACATCCTAGATCTGACCAACCACTGCCTATCCAATACATACTCCACCGACAACGGACAAAAATACAAACAAATAGAAGGAGCACCCATGGGATCACCCCTCTCATCTGTCATCGCAAACCTCTATATGGAACACCTTGAAACACAAGCTCTAGAAAAATATGATCACAAACTCAAACTCTGGCTCAGATATGTAGATGACACCTTCATAATCTGGCCACATGGAAAGAAAAACTGAACAACTTCCTCACACACCTCAACAGCCTACACCCTAAAATACAATTCACCATGGAAACAGAAGCTAACAATCAACTTCCCTTCCTAGATGTCTTGGTATACAAAAGATCCAATGGCTCCCTAGGACACACCATCTACCAGAAGAAAACACATACAAACCGCTATCTACAAGCACTCTCACACCATCACTCAGCACAGATCAACTCCGTAGCTGAGACACTCATCTCCAGAACAAAATGCTTAGCCGACGAAAAACACCTAAAAACCGAACTACACACTCTCACTATCATACTAACAGCCAATGGATTCCAAAGAAAGAAGATTACCCACCTAATCCAAAAAGAAACCCCAACCACAATCCAAGACAGAGAACAAAACAATGGCAAAGCCCTCCTCCCATATATAAAAGGCACTACAGACAAAATCAGCAAGATCCTCCAAAAACACAACATTAAGACAGCATTCTGCACAAACAGAAATATATCCACCATCCTAAGAAACTCTAAGGACAAAATTGAGTTAGAAAACCAAGGAGTATATGAAATCTCTTGCACTGCCTGCCCCACCACATACATTGGACAAACTAACAGAAGAATAAGTGCACTCATTGAAGAACATAAGAACTCAATCAAAAAAGAAGAACCGACCTCTTCCCTGGTCCAACACCTCAAAGCCACAGGACATGAGATTGACTTTAAAAATACCAGAACTATCACCAAAACTGAACACTCCAGCAGCAGAATAATCAGAGAAGCCATAGAGATAGAAAAACGCCCACATAGCATGAATAGACGAGATGACACCTCCTGCCTACCAGCCATTTGGAAACCCGCCCTCATGAACAGACGAGTACCTAACACGAAGAATTATACCAGACCCACACCCATGAGAGCCACACAAGATGCCACCACCACACTTCCATGTAGAAAACAGACTCACACCCACACAGAAGATGAGACATGACCATGGACCAGAAGGTGCACTGCAGCTGCATCACTACCCACTTCAACCACCCCCCAAGCCATACATGAAGCAAACCGACACCCACCATGAAGATGCGGCACGACCACGAACTCAAAGCCAAACAGCAGGATCACAGCTCACCAGCTCAAATCCCCCAGCAACTAAGACTAACCTGAGCACAACCAAGCCCCACCTGAACAGAACATGCCTCCAGCCAATCAGAACACAGCCAAACCCCCTACCAATGAGAACACACCCACCCAATCAGAACACAGCCAAGCCCCCACCCAATCAAGTCACACCCCCACTAGCAGTTAAAAGGAAGAAGCAGCTGCAAGCTCACATCACTCTGAGAAGCACTGAGACGAAGACACAAGCCTGAAGGTGATGAATGAGACTTCATCGAAATGTTGCCTAGATACTTCCAATCTTACATGGGAGAAAACCCGAATAACCAAGGATCCACATACAAATACTCGCGAGAACCTCAGAAAACAAATATATGTATGGCATTCAGCTTTGTTCGGGTATTTTCCCACATCATTGTAGTTGTGCTTTTAAAGCTCACAGATGAACACTATACAGAAGCCTGATGATGGCAGATGAGATTCTGCCGAAATGTTGCTACAACTTTAAAAGCACGACTACAATGACGTGGGAAAATACCCAAATTTCCTTGGGAACACTTATAAACTTTCCATAATTAATTCTTTTTTTCCCCCATATTTCTCACTTATATTTTTATAAATCATTACTAATAATTAAAAATGTTCCCTTTTAATTCTCTCAATCATTTTAATTCATTTATTTATTAACAAACATCCCACTACATTACAGTATTACAAACATTACAAATATTACAAATATTTTATCCATCATTATATTTTCTAAAATTATTTCTATTTGTAATATAACAATGCTATCTTATGTACCTTTGCAGAATCCCTTTTTCAATTAAATTTTCACCCATTATCTCTAAGCAAACTTATGGTTACAATCCTTATATCTTTACCCTGTTTCTCCATTTCTTGTTTCTGTCTTTTACAACTTCTTCTCCTTGCCTTCTTCCCCCTCTTCTTCTCCCTCCTCCCTTTACCCCGCCATCTCTCTACTTCTAACTCTCTCATCTGTAATCCCATCTTCTGTTGCTTTCTAATATTATACTTATCTTTCAAATTGTTCTTTTTGGTTGTTTTTTCAAATGTTAAACTTTTCACTCTCTTTCCCCCCTTTTCTCCCCCCCCCCACTTAAAACTATTTGATCATTAAGGATGGCTTCTTCTTTGTCCCAATCTTCTTGTTCTGCAAGCGCTTCTTGTTGCTTCTCATAGTTCCAGATCTCCATTTCTAAGAATTGAAACACGAAGCCAGAAGAACTTCTCCCTTCTTGTGCATCTTCTTTCCATTTTTAAAGTTCTGTTTTCAGTTCTTCTAAGAGTGATACCATTTTAAAAACTTTTAAACAACCATCTGGTTAATTTTAGTCATCTAGATGCAAAAAACAAAAATCACCAAATAATCCAAATAATCCAAGGCTGTTTCTACTTGCTTCTTTTTTTCCACTTTCTCTTCCTGGGGTTCTATTATTTTGTTACTAAGTTTCAATTAAAATGTATATTTGAGGAATCTTATTAAAATTTCTCTGTAAGTTCCTTTTAATTACAATTCCATTCCTTAATTCCAGGCAGTCTCCTCCATTTTTCCAGATTCTGCCCTTTTATTCTTTTTTTCCTCCTTTCCAGCTTTTACAAACTTTTAAATGTCCAGAAATCTTTATTATCCCTTTGACTTTTATTTTCAGCTTAAATACCTATTAATGTCAAAGTTGATTTTTTTTCAATTTCTTGCTTAAGTCTCTTAGCAATTAGTATAAGGAAGGGATGAAAAAAAAAAACCTAATCCTTTCCCTTCTCTCTCCTTCGCAGCTTCAAAATCTTCTTTAGGAACAATTTTGTTAAGTTTAAATTCCAGGGTACCTTATTTGTTGCTTTTACTGTTTGACCCGGTCAATCAAAATTTTCTCTTCTAATCTTCCTCCTGCACATTCTTTTCCAGTCAAGTTCTTCTTTGTGGTGGCCATTTCTGACCACCGCTACAATCGCGTTCAGGAAAGGGAGTAATGGTCAGCTGGGGAGGAGCGATGCGGTTCTCCTCAACCCTGCAGGCAGTCTCCCCCATCTTCACCACCTCTACAGTGTGGCTTAGCCCCAAAACCAGCCAGCTCGGGGCGCTCCAGCAGCGAGCACGGATTGAAGCCTCAGAGAGATGAGGTTTCGGTCTGTCACCGAAGAAGCTAAAACTGGAAGTCAAAGAGAGGGTCAACCTATTCTTTAAAGCACCTGAAGACAGGACAAGAAGCAACAGATGGAAACTAATCAAGGAGAGACCAACCTAGAAGTAAGGAGAGTTGGAACAATTAATCAGTGGAACGACTTGCCTGCAGAAGTTGTGGGTGCTCAAACACTGGAGGTTTTTCAGAAGAAATTAGATAACCATTTGTCTGAAAGAGTATATAGTTTCCTGCTTGAGAAGTTGGACTAGGAGACTTCCAAGTTCTTATTCTGTTAGTTAATACCAACCTACTTTTCTTCCCACCCATATATCACCATTTCCCTTCCCAGAAAATTTCTGTGCAAGTCTCATTGCTCTTTCCTTACATTAATGATTTTCCCAGGCCAGCTTGTCATCCTGTACTCAGGAAAAAAAAAAAAACTAGGCTGGGCATCATATGACAGCATCATACTTTTTCCATTCTGTCCTAAAATTTGCTGTAAGTTTGTTCATTTATAAAAGATGTTTAAAGGGAATAGGCTTCTTCCTTAGAATGTTTTTCATAAAAGTGGAGTTCTCTCAGGGTTGCTGAATGCAGTGAGTGGCATATAATGGAAATAAAGCAGGTGTGAGAAAAAATAAATAAAGTGCTTAAGTAAATGATACCATTAAGTAGTCAGGCAGGCAGGCATTCTCTTGCTTAGCAGTGAAAGAAGGCATTTGTTCTCAGCAAGAAAGAGAGACACTTGTCTACAATACACTGTCTTTCTGGAGAAAAACCAATGAGCCTAGAAGCAGACCTGGAGATATTCCTAGGTGATTATCTTTTGAGTGATGCTAAAAGATCAAGTAGCATGCAATGGAAGCACATCAAATCCTACAATCCTACTTTGAAATAGCATTACTTGATACTTAAATAAAAACAAAGTAATCAAAGTATTAGAGAACCATTTCAAATACCCTCAAAGATTGTTATTCTGTTATTGCTTTTGCTATAAAATTGTAGTATTCGTGGGATCCCCATTTTATATGCCCTATTCATCAGATGGGCAGCATATACATTGAATGACTGAATGAGTGAGTGAGCAAGCAAATGAATGTAAATAAATAAGCAGTCTATATGTAGAAAATTTGGGACTGCATTGTTGGTTGAATGATGATGTGCTATCAAATTAATATGGATTCTTGGCAAATATATAAATACATGTTCTCTATGACAATCTGTTTCTAACTAGATCCTTCCAATGTGCACACATTTGAACTCAGCTTTGCATTGTAGGAATTACAAAATATATTTTATGGTTTATGGGGAAAGGTTATGAATGGAGAAAAAGAGATTACTGAGATGTAAAACCGATTTTAACTTTTAATTTTGAAAATAAAAATTACACAGCCAAAATCTGCCATATTTATCGCATTTGGTCTGCGAACAGACTATAATGGCATAATCTCAGGGATCTGGGGCATATGGGAATTTTGGGTCCTGCCTACTGCATTATAAATAAGCCAGATACAAACATAATTTGCTAGAATATCATTTTACTTCTGTGTATTTCCACTCTAATACCTTTCCCTTTCTCCGTGAGATCCCATTATTGATATAATCAATAAGGAAATGTCCTGCCAAAAAAGATCCAGAAATATAAGATTGAACATTATGATTATAACACCCAACAACAACTGATCAGCTACAAAACAATTAATTTGTAGCTTAATATTTGAACCAGAGCAACTATATTTCTGCTGGTTTCTTTCTACAGTTAAAATCAGGCCAAGACAATCAGACAGAAAGACAGAAAGATTATACCTATCCTTCCTTACCAAACTGATCTCTTTTTCTGCTGAGACATAGCCTGTCAGCTGAAAACTTATTTTTAAATATTACTTTCCAGATGTGAAAGGTGAGCAAAATATATGTCCACTGGAACAGATTCACTGATATTCACTGACCTCTAGGAAAAAGAGAAGGACATATTCATACATGCTGTCAGCATTCAAGACAAGAAGACATTCTTATCTACAGTTAAGAATAATGTTTTCTTCCTGAACTTAAAGCATGTTGATTGGAAATATATCCCACTTAATTCAGTTAAAAAGATGAAATGCTCTTGGATATTCAACTCTGCCATTGGATATAAATCCTAAGTGGCAACCTAGACTGCCAAAATTGAAGGGAAGCTCCAATCTCCTCTTGTTCTGAGACACAGTCATGGAGTTTCCTGATAATGAATTCTGAGAAATGATTCTCAGAATAGTTCAAAATGAAAAAAATAAAGAGAATAACAAACAATCAAATGTTTCCTTTTTATGCATGAATGTTCTACTGTAATTGAGATATGTATATTAGGTAAATTAGTATGTGTCTTGCCGTGGTGGCTCAGTGGCTAAGATGCTTGGCTTGTCAATCTAAAGGTCAGCAGTTCAGCGATTCAAATTCCTAGTGCCACGTAATGAAGTGAGTTCCTGTTACTTGTCCCAGCTTCTGCTAACCTAGCAGTTTGAAAGCACATAAAAATGTAAGTAGAAAAATAGGGACCACCATTGGTGGGAAGGTAACAGTGTTCCGCGTGCCTTTGGCATTTAGTCATGCTGGCCACATGACAACAGAGATGTCTTTGGACAGTGCTGGATCTTCATCTTTGAAATGGATGAGCACTACCCCCTAGAATCAGGAATGACTAGCACCTATGTGCGAAGGGAACCTTTATCTTTTTAATGTGTCCTGCACACTTGATGGTTCTTAACATAGGCTGTCAATGGTGGTGTATATATCCATTTCATCATTCATCATTAGTTTCTTTGGGTTATTTGTTATATTTACTGCACTAGGATCTTTTATTTTATTTTTTAATCTCAGAAAATCTAGGGATCAGGAATTGAACTATGTAAAATAATTTAAAGAATGGACAAGCCGAGAATTACTATTTGGATGAAGGGGGAAAGCTTCTGTGTTTGCAATCTTCTGCTCCATTCATCAAAATGACAAAAGAAGTGCTGCATCTTTGCATCACAAACTCTGCCACTTTGGGACCAGGGTGCAATATGACAATGGACATACTAAAGGATTTAATGGTGTGACCATGCTTTAGTCAGACTGACCCATTCAACTACATCACTGTTTCTAGGCTTTGTGTGTGTATTTCTCTGAGCAGGAAGAACAAAATAAGACCCAGTAAAGCTGCATGAAACTGTACTTTGACTACTATTCAGTAAGGCACAATTCCCTAAATTTATAGATTAAATGTGTAGAAATGTGTAGACATTTTAATTTATGTCCTTTGATGCCTCCAGATTTTACAAGCAATTCTGAACTGGACCTCCCCATTCACTCCCATCAGGAGGGGCATGCTGCTGTAGATCCTATCAACCAAAGTATTGTCTATGGAGATTCTCAGTCATCCAAGTCATGGTTATCCCAAAGGTGCTTTTTTAAGAGGCAAAAGGACTGTCTGTTTTTTTTCTTCAGATGGCCTCTGTGTAAAAATTAAACAGCCCACTCTCAACAGAGGGGGAATGATACAAAATCATCATCTTTCTTGTGGGGCTAGGGGACATATTGCTAGATTCTGTAAGAAGGGCAAACAACAGAATACTCGTAATCACCAGAAGGCTAAGAAGAATGTTAATTTAGCTATGTCTAGCAATTCAAGTGTAAACCGTGATTTGTGGGTAGTTGATACTGGAGCATTGCAGTGCATTACTAGAAATAGAGAAAGGTTTGTAAAGAAGTCTACAAGTAAGCAACATGTATCATTGGCAAATGGATGGAAGATGAAAGCATCTGGTGAAGGTACTGCATATTGTTCATGTATAAATGAGCATTTAACTATGTTATAAGTACCTAAACTGAAATTTAATTTGTTATCAGTAAGGGCTTTAGTTAATATTGGTTATGTAGTAACCTTTAGGGGAGATAATTTTATAATAGAGAAAGAGGGTAAAAGTGTTACTGCTACTTTAGAGAATGATTTATATGTGATACATGATAAACAATTGCAAATGGCTAACTCGGTTTATAACAATGTTAAGCCATAGAATGAATGTATACATTTACTGCATAGACATCT
The DNA here is from genome assembly GCF_900518735.1 of Pseudonaja textilis. Next base: position 12,863,890 of record NW_020769311.1, read on the forward strand.
GGGGCATATTAATTTCAAGATGCTGAAACAAACTGTTGAATTGTCAGAGGGAGTAAAATTAAAACCCTATAGAAAGTACTTAAACAGTAATGTCTGTAGCCAGGAGAAAAGCAAGGTTACTCCAGCAAACAGACTGAATGGGTTTAAAACCAAACAACCTTTAGAGGTTGTTTTTGCTGACATAATTGGTCCTAAGAAACCCAGTTTGGGAGGTGCCTGCTATGTTTTGAGTATAATGGACCATTACTCATGGTACGGTTTCTGCTATTTAATGTAAAACAAAACAGAAACATTCCAACATTTCTTTAATTGGCTAAGGTTTGCAGAAAGAAAAATGAAACATAAGGTAATTAATTTAATTACAGATAATGGGACTGAGTTTATCAACAATAGATTCCAAACGATGTTAAAATTGGCTGGTATCAAGCATAATTGTTCTGCACCTTACAGACCACAATATAACTAGTTTATAGAATGAAGAGGGCAAATGTTACAAGCCATGGCTCACACTATGTTATCTGATTCAGGTTTGCCTGAAGCACTGTGGGGTGAAGCCATAATGTGTAGCAATCATGTGTTAAACAATGTGGTGAACACAACAACTGGTGAATTGCCATTCACTTGTTGGCATGGCAGAAAACCAAATTTAAGTTATCTACACACATTTGGAGCTCCAGCATGGGTGCATATTCCCTCACAAGTAAGACCTAAAGGACAACATAGGGCTAGGAAATTATTTTTCGTAGGTTACGAGGCCAACCATAGATCGTTTAGATTTTGGGATCCAGCCACACCTAATATTTACTAGCGCTAGTGCTAAACTTCTTGAGCATGTTGGGTGGCATAAACTAGAACAGGAATCCAACAATGATGTTGTTATCAACACCCAAATAGTCCCTAATGAGATAGTTAAACCATCAATAGCCATTAAAGAGGAAGAACAGTCACAGGAGGAGATAGAAGAACAGGAAAAGGTGGAACAGGAGAGTCCACCAGTAAGCCCTGAGTTACCTAGACATTCAATCCGTGTAACATGACCAACAGATAGATATCAGGCTAGTATAGTATGCTAAGTAAATATGGTTCCTACTAACTATAATGAGCTGAAACTGTATCCTGCTAAGGATCAGGCTGCTTGGTAGAAAGCAACAGATAAGGAATTTAAATCCTTACAAAGGTTGGAGGTATATGAAAATGCCAGGTAACTACCAGGTAAGCATGCCATAGGGTGTAAGTGAATTTATAAAATTAAGACAGGTGTGGATGGGACTGTTACCCATAAAGCCAGGTTAGTAGCATAAGGGTTTGATCAGTCAGCCAATGATTACGATGAGGTGTTTGTTCCTACTCTGAAGGCTACCACTTTACGAACAGCATTAGTGTGGGCAGCTAAAAATAAATACAAATAAATCATTTGGATGTTGAGACAGCATATCTGCATGCACCATTACAATATACTATATATTTAAAGAAGCCTTTGGGGATAAAAACTGATAACAAGACTGATTGCTGGAGATTAAAAAAGAGTCTTTATGGCTTGAAGCAATCAGGCTATGAATGGAACCAATGCATAGTGAAGGAATTAACAAAGATACGTTTTGTAGCTGGCATGGCTAATCCATGTTTATTCAAAAAGGAAAGTGATGGTGTGGTTTCATTGTTGCTATTGTTCACTGATAACATAGGACTGAGCAAGAAGCTACTGAGATTATTTCACTGTTAGAAAAGAAATTTAAAATAAAACATTTAGGAGAGATTAAATAATATCTTGGTTTAAAAATAGATAAATCTAGAGGAGGATACAAAATGTCACAGGTGGATAAGATTAACCAGTTACTAAAGAACTTTAAAATGAAATTTTGTAAACCAGCTAAAACACCGATGAGCCAGGAGTTTAGCCAGTGATGTGCAAAGTCCTATTTTTGATAAAGATAAATATCTTTATCAATCTTTAATTGGTAGCTTATCTTATCTTAGTAATTGGTCAAGGCCAGCTGTGTCAACCAATTAGCCAGGTTTAATGCTAAGCATACTGAAAGACACTGGCAAGCTGCTAAGCATGTATTGAGATATCTTAAACAAACAATGCTTTATCCATTATATTTGGAATCTAAGGACGAACTCAGTTTAACTGCATATGCCGATGCAAGTTTCGCTACAGATGTACCTACACGTAAATCAACATCAGATACTGTAGTATTATTAGGAAAGGTGTTAATTCGATGGCGGTCAATTTGACAAAGACATCTAAGTTTATCAACAATGGAGGCTGAATTCTTATGTTTGTCTCTAATTATGTAGGGATTTAGTTTGTTATAAACAATTAATGATAGATATGGGAATTAATGTCAATGAACCTATTGTTGCGTATGAAGACAACCAATCAGCAATTCAGATGGCTTCCAATCTCGCTATAAAAACAAGATCCAAACACACTGATCTAAGATATCCAAATGTGAGACAATGTGTTCAAAGTAAAATAATTATACTGGAGTACTGAATGTCAGAGAATAATATTGCAGATCATTTTATGAAAACCCAAGGCACTGTAAAACATAAGACTTGCTGTGAAGAATATGGACTTAAATAGGGTTTTACATATTGTCCTACCCAAAGGGGAGAATGTTAGGAATGCTAGTCACCTAACGGTTGGGTTGGAAATATATAAACCAGGATAGTCATTTAATACTGTATCTTTAAGAGAATGCTGTAAGTGTGATTGGCTGAGGTTCCTCCAACGGCCATAAGATGGAGCCAGAAACCTGGTTTCTTTCTTCTTGCATTTCCTGTTTTGCCATATTACCTGATCGTCATTCTACTTGGATTGCTGTGAGTCTTGCAACTGTTAGCAAACTCCGTTTACTGAACTCTGTTTATGATACTTGACTTCATTTTTGGATTATCCCTGGACTGATTGTTTTGAATATTAACTGTTTTAACCATGTATGATTTGGACTGTTTGTTGGACTTTGTTTACCCGTTTACTGGAAGTAAAACTCACATTTTACTATTCAATGTATCTGTATACTGGTTGTGTGTTATTCCTCACTACTCTCACTATGTTTTCCTGAGTGCACTCATTCTCCTAATGGGGAATACCTCAACAACACAAATACACTTCCTGGTGGCCTCAGTAACTCTCTAAAAGAATGCAAATGACAAGCAGTCTGCAAGGAGTATGAATTCTTCCATTCCCTACCATCCAGTCAGAGCTGAAACCTTCTGGATAAAAAACAAAATGTCTTCAAAGAAAAAACAGAAAGTCCAGTTGCCTCTTCAAAAAGTACCTTTGAGAGAGTCCAAGAATTGTAGTTGGTATTGTCCAGGAGAAAATCCTTTTCTGCTGTGGATCCCACCTCTGGAATTTTGTGCACCTTGGGGTGAGATATGCTCCCACCATCTTAGCTTTCTGAAAGGCCCTGGAAAATTGGTTCTGCCAATTGACTTGGGGCTCAAGGGGGTCGTTTCATTCTTAACAAAATAACAAAATAACAGAGTTGGAAGGGACATTGGAGGTCTTTTAGTCCAACCCCTGCTGAAGCTGGGGACCCTAAAAAATTTCAGACAAATGGCTAATTTCTTCATACAAACTTCCAGTGTTGAAGTACCCACAACTTCTGGAAGCAAGATGTTCCATTTGTTAATTGTTCTCACTGTCAGGAAATGGATCCTTAGTTCTAGGAGAAATGGAGATGGCTAGTAGATTAGCAGCAGATGCTATCTCCACCCCATCTATGTATCGGTTCTTTTCTTCCACTTTGTTGTTAATTTTAAATTTTTAGTTTTCAATGCCTAATGTTTTAATCTTTTCAACTTTCTTGTTGTTTTATACTGTTATATAACACACAATAATATCTGGCAACCTACATTTGATGACTGCTAAATAGTGTCTCTGTCCTGGTGGCCAGTGTAAGTGAAAGTGTTACACAGAGTATAGAATGGATAAAAGAGAGACACCCCTCCTTTTGCTAGGGGTGGTAGTAGTAGAAATTATTTAAAACTCTGTTCATGGAAGCATAACATTCATAGCTATCTATTCTGAGAGCTTAAGGTAAATTGATGATATATGCGGTACCAGTCTGATAGACTCTACAGCCATGATGGCGAACCTATGGCATGCGTGCCAGAAGTGGCACATAGAGCCATCTCTGCAGGCACATGAGTCATCACCCCAGCTCAGTTCCACTGTGCATGCACGCATACTTCCTGCCAGCCAGCTGATTTTCGGATATCTATCAGGCATGCGTGGGGGCAGGGCACATGCAGGAGACGGTACACATGCACAGGGGGTGGGGGGAGCCTGGGAGATCCTGCATGCATGGGCATGGGGATGGGGGAGCACAGGGGGTCCTGTGCACATGGGCAGGGGGATGGGGGAATGCGGAGGGGTCCGTGCACATGAGCAGGGGGTGGGGGAGCACGGGGGGGTCACATGTGCATTGCATTATGAATGCAGGCACACGTGCGTGCTCTCGTGCATGCACGCATGCACTTTTGGCACACGACGACAAAAAGGTTAGCCATCACTGCTCTATAGGTTTCGGAACTAATTCTAATAATGCAATATTCAGCTAATTGTATATCAGTATAATCAGATATAAATAATTTCCAGATTTCTGTCCTCTCATCCCAGACTGACACATTTATTTATTAAATTTATTTGGCTCCCATTATCTTTGTGTATGTGTGTTTGTGTGTGTGTTGGGTAGGCACACAAGTATAGGAATGTGGCTATGACTAAATAATTGTCATGAAACATTCTCACAATAATATTAAAACTTTTTAAACAGAAGAGCTGAATTTACATTGCAAATGCATCCATTTTGATAATCGTAAAATATACTTTTAAGATTGTCTGAATTAGAAAAACTTTCAAACATCTTGTTTTTTTTAAGAGCAGCATAAAAGCATAGTAATGTAGAGTAGAACTACATCCATACATTGCTTCAACACTCAATCAATTCTTTTTGCCTTTAAAAATTCACTACTTCTGGGAATTGAGAAAGATATTTGGTGATGTATGGTATCAGACTTACCTTTCAACAGGTTTATCTTTTGACAGTGCAAAGCACTCTATATTTTCAGGACAAACATGGATTTTGATGCTTTGTAGTACATATTTCATGAACCAAGAGATATTCACCTGAAATCCCCAGTTAGAGTTCAGGGATACAGCTGCACATAAAAATCATCCTTGCCAATTGTCCTAAACATTTAGCTAGGTTAGCAAGTTGAGGGATGAAAAGAAACATAAAATTCAGTTCAAATCAAATATTTATTGCTCTCTAGGACCAACCTGGAAGGCTTCAACCAGGAAATAAATAAATAAACAAACAAACAATAGTGCTAAACTCTTGATTAAAAACTATGAGCTTAAAATTAATTACGTGAATACTGAGATCATACATAGATTAATACAGTTTCAATATACTTCTAAAGCAAGATGTGAGAATAGCAGTAGCACTTAGACTTATAAATCATTTCACAATTCTTTACAGCCTACTCTAAGTGGTTTACAGAGTCAGCATATTGCGCCCAACAATCTGAATCCTCATTTTAACGACCTCGGAAGGATGGAATCTCAGCCTTGTGAGATTCAAACTGCAAAATTTCAGTCAGCCGACAGTCAGCAGAAGTCTGCGGACTACTTCCGCTGCAGACTAACCATTGCACCACTGTGGGTCATGATCTAGTTGTGACATGTACTACCCATTGATTGCCAAGGTTGATTATGCAGAACTGAAGGTAAAAGGTATACAAACTAATTTGTTCCAGCAATGAGAAGCCCTTGTGACAAAAGAAAGAAAGAAAGAAAGAAAGAAAGAAAGAAAGAAAGAAAGAAA
>NW_020769311.1:12869742-12880319 GCF_900518735.1 Pseudonaja textilis
AAAGAAAGAAAGAAAGAAAGAAAGAAAGAAAGAAAGAAAGAAAGAAAGAAAGAAAGAAAGAAAGAAAGAAAGAAAGAAAGAAAGGAAAGGAAAGAAAAATCACCCTTTCTTTTATTTCCCAAGCAGAACTGCATATAGTCTAAATAGAAAGGAAACTTAAAAGAAATGGCTGGACTTGATACGTTATTATCCAGATCTACAGCTATCTTATTTAAACAGAAATGTATTTTTCACTATGTACAAGTGGGAAATTAACAGACCAGGTATTTATAATGCCATTGCTTTATTTTCTAAACAAGAAGAAAAACACATGCTTTCTTTTTGAAAATATATTGCAAGGGGATTTTTAAAAGCAAAGGATTGTGAGAATATAATAAACATTTATTGCTTTTAATTGAAGTGAGTTTTGTTTAGCTGCATCAGAAAATTCAGTGCTTCAGAAGCTGAGTATAAGAAATAAACAGTAGAGGTCACTGTTCCAATATGGAATAAAATAATAGTCCCTCAATTCCAGTTTCTTTCATGGATTGCCCAGGCCAATCATAGTCTAAGCTGTAAAAATCAGTCATTTGCTCTTCTTATCTCTCCATATAAATGATGAAAACAGAAACCATTATTTTTCAATAGATTATAATAACAACCTTCCAGTTTTCAAAGGTCTTCAATCTTTATTTCTGGCAATCTACTGGGCTAAAAATCAGGAGATTGTGAGTTCGAAAACCTGTCTTGGATACAAAGCCAGCTGAGTGACTCTCTCAGCCCTAAGAAGCATGCAATAACCCTAACCACTTCTGAAAAACCTTGCCAGAAAAACTGCAGAGACTTATCCACGTAGTCATCAGGAGTCAATTCTGATCTGAAGGCACAAACAAGGGCAGTACACGTAGTCCTCAACTTACAACAGTACATTTAGTGACTATTCAAAGTTATAACAGCACTGAAAAAAGTGACTTATGACCATTTTTTTCACATTTACAATTGTTGCAGCATCTCCATGATCACATGATCAATTTTTGGCAATTGGTTCATATTTATAACAGTTGCCGTGACATCACATGGGTCATGTGGTCAACTTTTGAGAACTTCTGACAAGCATAGTCAGTGGGGAAGCCAGATTTACTTAACAATCTGTTCCTAACTTAACAACTGCAGTGTTTCACTTAACAGTTGTGCCAGGAAAGGATGTAAAATGGGGTAAAACTCACTTAACACTGGTCTTGCTTATCAACATAAATTTTGGGCTCAATTATGGTTGTAAATTGAGGATTACCTCTGGTTGCATCTTCATAGACTCTCACATTGGAAAGTAGTGCATCTGTAAAGCCTTGTCCTTAAATCTCAGACTACTTTACACCAAAAAAGGAGAAAGTTGAAGGAGAGGCATCTTTTTTTAAAAAATAAAAAAATAAAGGTCTTTTTGAACTATTTTTTTCACAAATTAATGAAAGAAGCAGACAAAAGCAGCTGTTAGTAATAAAAAGCTGAAGAATATACTTTAGTGGGTAGAAGGCATCCATCTCCACTACATTATTCCCTTTCAGGGAAAATGACACACAGGACTAAAAATTAGGGTGGCAAATATATGTAAGGTATGAAATAACAACAACAATGATAATATTAATGATAATATTAATGATAATAATAATATTGTTAATGATAATAATGATAACAATAATGATAACAATGATAACAACAACAATAATAATAATCCCCACAGGGTGTCGCCTTGACATGGCGGGAGGCTTAACTATTCCAATGAAGCTGAGAGCTGTGCTGGTGGTAGTACAAACTACCAGCAGGTCCAACCATGTCAGAGAGGTCTAGGCTGAGGAGCAGAACTGAGTGCACCCAACAACCCATGCAGTGAATCATGGTGAAACACAGCCAAATGAAGCCTATACTGGCTCGGTCGTCGCCCAGGTTAACAAGGACCACGTCGGGTGTTGGGGAACTTGGGCATCCATCGACAAGTGGGCTACAGGCCACAGGTCCCATAGCTGAGGAACCAGGGCATGGGCCTGCAGGGCTACTGGAAGCTGAACAACTTCAGAAGTGGTAGAAATACACCATGTCAGAGTACTGCACTGTAATCAAATGCTACTACAAAGCAGAACCAGAAACATGAGTCTATCAAAAAATGATGTACAACTTATGAAAACAAGAATATCCAGACTCAAGGATAACTGAATTATGATTATCCGATCAACGACAATTCATCACTCAGAACAAAGTGCTCAGTGAAGTCAAACTTGAAAAAATACGGAAAAATTGTGAAACAGGAACACAGACTGCCGAACAGCAGACTGCTGAAGTGGCAGCAGAAAAAACTCCAATAACATCTGGAGCAACTGAACAGCCTGTATTTGAAGAAATTTTGCAAAAACAGGATCAGTAAGGGCCTGAAGTCATCATTGAAACACCAGGACTACTCAATGCCAGGCAGCAAGAACTGAAAGCTAAAATCTTGGCACACACTGCAACAAATGCAGAAAGAAGAAGGCTTCCAACATTGAAGTCTGTGCCTAGAAAATATTTGGCGCCATTGATGATAGATGCGAACTATGCACTTGCAGCAGTCCAGATAACATCATTTGAACAAACAAATCAGCTTGCTTACAGTACAGCAGTCATAGTAACAGAAGAACTGGGGATTCAAAAGCCGCAGCCCCCTAGAAAATTGACTGGAAAACCGTAATGGAAAATCAGGTTGTAGTTCAAAATCAAGAGCCTGCGAGCAGATGCAAGCAACTTGAAGCATTTGCAGGAGAAAAAGCTGAAGAACAGCAAGATCAAGAAACATATGGTAAATAAAATATGGGTTCAGCACAAAAAAAATTGACGAAGCATTGGAAATTGTGAAGCAGCAGATAATAGCAACAGCAACAAAAATGGAAAGATATGAAGCCAGAGTCATCCAGTACAAACAAAACCAATTGTTCCAATCAGACCAAAGAGGGTTTTGTTATGTCCTGAGAACTCTAGGAGTTCTCACTCAGGTCCACTCACTTTGTGTGGGCGTTCTTCCCCCTTTCCTCATTGGTTGGTTCTCCCCAGCAGCCAGCTATAAAAGCAGGCTGCGGGATCCAACCAGTTGCTGATTGCTGCGAGCCAGTTCCAGGCGTGGCAAGCACGGTCAGCCCTTTATTGTATAATAAAGTATTGTTGCACTCATGCTCTGGTCCAGCCTCTCATTGCTCAAACTTAACACTGGCGACGAGGATGGGATGGCTACCAGAAGCACCATGCAACCGCTGAGTCACTAGCCGCCGATCCGCAGCCCAGAGAGAGCGATCGGCCGGCGATAAGAGAAATGCTGATCCGCAGCCAGAGAGAGTGGTCAGCCAACAAAAAGAGCAAACAAAAAGAGCAAACGCTGATCCGCTGACAGAGAAAGCGGCCAGCAAGCGATAAGAAGCAAACGCTGATCCGCAGCCAGAGAGAGCGGTCAGAATCGAAAGTTAGAAGCATCTGTAGCCGCTTGTTAGCCCAGCTACAGGGAAAGTGAAGCGCTGCGAGCCGCAGCCGCTCAGTATCAGGCGCGAAATTCAAACGGTTGTCATTTGAATTTCAAACCTAAAAGGTACAGCACAGCGCTGTAGCCAGTCACTGTCGCCCACTCAGGCGCGAATCCAAGCGCCATCAACGGCTAACAGCCAAACGTGGTTAACCCAGAGAGAAAGAGAGGATTGCAAACAGCCTCTCCTGAGCTGAAATCACTTGCCCACCACGGGCACGAAAACATTGTCTGCTGCCCCAGAGAGATTTTTTCCTCAGGTTGTTCAACCGGTCCAGCACCATGAGTTCCAATCCAGTCTTCCCGGCGTTCAAACCAGACGAGGAGAAGTGGGAATCGTATAAGAACCGCTTTAATCATTACATCAATGCAGTTGGCCTGGCAGATGCGGGAGAGCACCGGAAAAAATCGTATTTCCTAATCTACTGTGGAGCCACCGTCTACGATACTGCCGCAGCGCTCGTGGCTCCTCGTGAGTTGAAAAACGTTCCGTGGTCTGAGTTACTTGAAATTCTCACTAACCACTATTCCCCCAGGCCCTCACAGATTGCCAGGAGGTTCACCTTCCGTATGAGGAAGCAATCGAGCAAGGAGACCATCAATCAATATATGGCCGCTCTCAGAACAGCAGCACTGCATTGTGGGTTTGGAACCTACCTGGAGGACATGCTCCTCGATCAATTAGTCTGCGGGGTCAAGGACCTCCACCTGCAAAGGCGCCTTCTTGCAAAAAAAGACCTCAACCTCGCACAAGCAGTCGAGGAAGCCTTGGCAGCTGATCTGGCAACAAACTCAGCCACCGAAATCCAGGGCCCAAGTGCCAAGCTGACATCACTCCCAGTCCACTCCGAGGAGGTGGTAGCAGAGGAAACCATCAGTGATGAAAACGAAGTCCACCGCCTATCCAACGAGAGACGGCCGCAGGTAGGAGCCAAACAACAAAACACCGGGCCACCCAAGCACATCACCCTGTGCCTAGCCTGTGGGGGATCTCATCAGAGGGCCACCTGCAAGTTTAAAGGAGCCACCTGCAATAACTGCCATAAAAGGGGACACATCGCGAGAGTCTGCCAAGCCCCCCAAAGCGCAGCACAGAGGCACCCTCCCTCGAACTCGGGACCACAGAGGCAAGTACTGAACTGTCGCACGCACCACCTTGCCAAGCACACTTGCCACACTGTTAGTAAAATTTCTCTCTCCGTTTCCCTAGAAGGTAAACCGTGCCGCATGGAGGTTGACACAGGGTCAGCGCTCTCAATTATCTCGTGGAATACCCTTAAGAGGCTCCAACCAAGCCTATCCACTAGCCGGCTCCAGAGATGCCAGTTTGGCCTGAAGGACTACCAGGGGAAGACCATTCCTGTAATCGGCAGAGGCAAGTTTCTTGTCAGTTTTAAAGCTTTTAAAGGTCACCTACCTCTAGTGGTAGTTAACGGCAATCTACCCACCTTATTGGGGCTCGATTGGTTTCCCCATCTCGGCCTAGGGCTAACAGAAGTCCATGCTGTCTCAACCTCAGACACTGACTCCTTATTCGCTGATTACTCAGATGTATTCAGCGAAGAGCTGGGGTGTTATAACAGTACCCCCATCTCATTCTCAGTTGACCCCCAAGCAGTCCCAATCAGGCTAAAACCGCGTAGGGTCCCATTTGCTATTCGGCCAAAACTAGATGCGGAATTGGATAAACTATTAAAACAAGGGGTCATTGAGCCAACAGATTTCGCCAAGTGGGAGACGCCCATTGTCACACCCCTCAAAAAAGACGGTAGCCTGAGAATTTGCTCGGACTACAAGATGACAATCAATAAATTTCTACAAGTTAGCGCTTATCCTGTGCCCGTCATCCAGCACTTATTACACACATTCGAACCAGGCAGCATTTTTGCTAAATTGGACATGTCTCAAGCATATCAGCAGTTCCCTGTAGATAACCAAACAGCGGAACTCCAGACAATTGTCACTCACAGGGGTGCCTTCCGATGCAAGCGTCTCCAATTTGGCGTAAGTGTTGCCCCGGGTATTTTTCAATCCCTCATGGAGCGGATTTTGCAGGGCCTCCCTGGTGTAGTACCCTACTTCGACGACATCTTAGTCTCGGCCAGGGACAGACCCCAACTCTTCCAAAGAGTTCGAGCTGTGTTAGAGAGGTTCAGACAGCATGGCCTCAAGTTGAAAAAAGAAAAATGTGCCATTGCCACTAGACAGGTGGACTTTCTGGGTTATAAAATTGACGCCTCTGGCATTCACCCCCTGGAGTCCAAGGTTAAGGCAATCCACGAGGCACCCACTCCAACCTCCAAAACTGAACTACAGGCGTTCTTGGGGCTATTGAACTTTTACGCATCCTTTTTGCCCCATAAAGCATCAGTAGCTGAACCCCTACACAGATTACTGGATAAAAAGTCACCCTGGCACTGGGGGCACAAAGAAGACCATGCCTTTCACGCCGTCAAATCACTACTCACGTCAGAGGCGGTGCTTATTCAATTCGACCCTAACCTCCCTCTAGTACTGGCAGCAGACGCCTCCCCTTTTGGAATTGGGGCGGTACTAAGTCACAGGCTTCCCAATGGCGCCGAGGCTCCCATCGCCTTTTTCTCAAGGACGCTCTCTTCTACGAAGCGCAATTACAGCCAGATCGATAAGGAAGCCCTAGCAGCTGTTGCAGCCGTGAAAAAATTTCATGAATTCCTTTTTGGCCATTTTTTCGAGCTGGTCACGGACCACAAACCTCTCTTGGGCCTACTAGCCGGGGACAAGCAGACCCCTCAAGTCCTCTCCCCTAGGATGACAAGGTGGACTCTCTTCCTAGCAGCTTACTCCTACAGACTTATACACCGCCCGGGTAAAACACTGTCCCACGCTGACGCACTCAGTCGCTGCCCCTTGCCTGCCCCGGCTGAAGACCCTGCTCCTGTCCACGCTATTTTCGAGATCACTCAGTTGGACCTACCCATCACTGCCCTGGACATTGCTGCTAAAACCAAGGCAGACCAAACACTCGCCCAGGTGCTCGACTGGGTGAGGAGGGGGTGGCCGGGTGGCAATGTTGATAACAAATTCACACCTTTTAAGACTCGCATGCAGGAATTGTCAAGTCTGCAGGGCTGCCTACTGTGGGGCACTCGAGTGGTCATCCCGGCCTCACTGCGTACCCGAGTTCTGGAAGCATTGCACGAGGGACATCCTGACATCGTGAGAATGAAGGCGTTAGCACGCAGCTACGTGTGGTGGCCGGGTCTAGACGAGGACATTGTCAATTGGGTAAGTTCCTGCAGCATTTGCCAGGAATCCTGTCCTGCTCCCCCCATTGCCACCCCTACTAGATGGGAAAGCGCCAGCGCTCCTTGGTCCAGAATTCACATCGACCTGGCCGGCCCTCTGCATGGGAAGATGTTCCTAGTGGTCGTGGATGCCTATTCCAAATGGATTGACGTAGCACAGCTATCCACGACCACCACACTAGCAATCACCAACGTGTTAACACGCCTGTTCGTAACGCACGGGCTACCCGACTCCATTGTCTCCGATAATGGCCCACAGTTCGCATCGACTGAGTTCAGCCGTTTCGCGGCCAACCTGGGTATCCGCCACATTTTCACAGCCCCATTTCATCCTGCCAGTAATGGATTGGCTGAAAGGGCCGTCAGGACCACTAAAGGTTCAACAAGGATGACTGGCACCACAAACTCTCGCGGTTCCTGATGAGCCAGCACTCAACTCCTTGTTCAGTCACCAATAAGTCCCCAGCTGAGCTCCTGATGGGCAGGCGTCTGAGGACTGTATTGGACAGACTACACCCACAGTACTGCCCTGACTCTCCCCTCGCTTCCACATCGGGGGTTAGACATTTTATCTTACAGGAGCCAGTTTTTGCGAGGAACTTCGCTGGAGACCCCCTGTGGATTCCGGGCGAGATCGTAGCCATCACCGGGCCGTGGTCGTATCGGGTCAGACTGGAGGATGGTCGCATCTGGAGAAGGCACATAGACCAACTGCATAGATGCCTCAGCACCAGCACCAGCAGGGACCCAGAGGCACAAGACGAGGGGAGGCTTCATCCTCAGCCTTACATCCACATCACGCCCAGCGAGCAGTTCACACCTACAGCTGGTTCCGAAAGCCCGAACACAGACAGCGGCGCCCAGACAGTTGACCAGCCCGATCCAGTCTACAGGAGCACACCCCCAGTGATCAACCCTACGAGCCCCGGGCAGGCCCAAACCGAGGGGCACACTGGGGACACTTTGCCGACTCTGCCTTCCCAGGCAGACCCCGGACGGACAGACGATGTTCCAGAGCTACGCCGTTCCGGGCGCCAACATAAACCTCCTGCCTACCTCAAAGACTATGCATGTTCGCATCTGGGGGGAAGGGGTGTTACGTCCTGAGAACTCTAGGAGTTCTCACTCAGGTCCACTTACTTTGTGTGGGCGTTCTTCCCCCTTTCCTCATTGGTTGGTTCTCCCCAGCAGCCAGCTATAAAAGCAGGCTGTGGGGTCCAACCAGTTGCTGATTGCTGCGAGCCAGTTCCAGGTGTGGCAAGCACGGTCAGCCCTTTATTGTATAATAAAGTATTGTTGCACTCATGCTCTGGTCCAGCCTCTCATTGTTCAAACTTAACAGGTTTTATCAGAGTCTGAATCAGATGGGGGAATACGAAAATTGAAAAACCTGACAAAATGGTAACTACTCTGTTTTGGAAAGACCTATGGGAGACTGAGAAATGTTACAACAAAAATGCTGGGTGGATCAGAGACTTTGAGATGAAATTCTCCAAGAACAAAATGATCAACTGCATGGCTTTGGGCTCAAATACCTGACCAGCCTGCATGGTAAAATGGCTGAACAATTCAATGAGATGCTGCAGACAGGAAACATCAATGAATGATTAACTGGGAAAACCTACTTGATATAGAGGTATCCAGCAAAAGGGGCAATACCTGCAAATTATAGGCCAATAACGTGTCTGCCAACCATGTTCAAGCTGCTGACTGGCATCATAGCTGACAGGATCCAGGACTACCTAGAAGCAAATAATATCTTGCCAGTAGAGCAGAAAGGAAACAAAGGAGGAAGCAGAGGCACAAAAGATCAGCTCCTGATCAACAAAATGATTTTAAAGAACTGCAAAAGCTGAAAAACAAATCTGCATACAACTTGGATTGACTACAAGAAAGCATTTGATTCACTACTGCACATCTGGATCATCAAGTGCCTGGATGTCATTGAAATATACAAGTGCCTTGGTACTTTCACTGCAAATGAGATGAAGCACTGGAAAACAGAACTGTTTATTGGAAGTGAAAGCTATGAACTGGTTAACATCAAAGGGATTTTCCAGGGTGATTCTTTGTCACCTCTGCTGTTCATCATTGCCATGACCCCGCTATCAACAATTTTACAGAAAACTAACCTGGGTTATCAAACTGCTAAAAATTCACAGAAAATCTCTCACCTGATGTACATGGATGATCTGAAGTTATACAGACAATCAGAAATTTAAATCCAGTCACTGAGCAATACAGTTCAATACAGACCAATACAATTTTCAGCACTGACATCAGCATGGAGTTTGGCCTGGACAAATGCACCACAGTGGCACTGAAGAAAGGGTAGATTGTAGAAAGTGATGGAATTGAAATGTCCAATGGACAAACCATCAAGTGCCACCAACCCGAAGTCTACAAATAGCTGGGCATACTACAGCTGGATAATATCAAGCACGGGCAAGTGAAAAATGTGGTCAGCAAAGAATACACACAAAGGGTCAGAAAACTTCTATAAAGCAAACTGAATGGCGCTAACACCATCAAGGTTATAAATACCTGGGCCATACCCATCATCAGATATACTGCTGGGATCATAAACTGGACACAGGCAAAGCTGGACAGCTTGGATAGGAAAACAAGAAAACTGATGACCATACACTATGTGCTGCACCCATGTAGTGATGTTGACAGGCTATAGTTGCCCAGAAAAGCAGGCAGCAGGGGACTTTTGCAAGTGAAGCAGACAGTCAAAGAAGAGAAGCATGCTCTGGCAGATTATATGAAAGACAGTGTTGAACCAGCTTTGATGGAGGTCAACAAGAGGAAGCTGCTCAAAGTGCAGCAAACCAAGAATCAATATAGAAAAACAGTGATGCAAACTCAGGCTGACAGCTGGTGTAACAAAGCACTGCATGAAGAGTTCCTTGAAAAGATCCAAGGAAAAGTAGACAAGGAAAAGACCTGGTTATGGCTGACCAATGGAACACTGAAGAAAGAAACAGAAGGCTTGATTCTTGCAGCCCAAAAACAAGCCATCAGAACTAATGTAATCAAAGCCAGAATAGAAAAATCTGCTGATGACCCCAAACGCAGACTCTGCAAAGAAGCAGATGAAACCATTGATCACATACTGAGATGTTGCAAGACAATAGCTCAGACTGACTACAAACAACGTCACAACACAGTTGCTCAGATGGTCCACTGGAACTTGTGTCACAACTACCATCTGCCTGTAGCAAAGAACTGGTGGGATCATAAGCCTGAAAAAGTGGTCAAAAATGAGCATGCAAAACTACTGTGGGACTTCCAAATACAGACTGACAAAGTTTTGGAACACAATACCCCAGATATCATGATTGTGGAGAAGAAAAAAGTGTGGATCATTGACATTGCCATATCTGGTGACAGCAGAATCAGTTGGAAACAACTTGAAAAAGTCACCAGATATCAGGACTTGAGAATCGAACTGCAGAGACTCTGGCATAAAGCAGTGCAGGTGCTTCCAGTGGTAATTGGCACACTGGGTGCTGTGCCTGAAGACCTAGGCAAGCACTTAAAAACAATTGGCGCTGGCAAGATCACCATTGGTCAGCTGCAGAAGGCCACCTTAATGGGATCTGCTCTCATAATCTGCTGATACATCACACAGCCCTAAACACTTGGGAAAGGTTCAACTAGTGATTTGTGATACGAAACTCAGCATGGTTATCTCGTTTGCTGTGTATACTGTCATTTTTGTGTATAATAATAATAATAATAATAATAATAATAATAATAATAATAATAAT
>NW_020769311.1:12880329-12899831 GCF_900518735.1 Pseudonaja textilis
ATAATAATAATAATAATAATAATAATAATAATAATAATAATAATAATAATAATAATAATAAATTTAAATCAACACGATCCGCTGTTCTCCATCATATCCTTGTAATTTACCTTCCTTGTTTCCTTCATATACATAGATTATTTCTTGTGTTTTCTTTCCTTCTTGAAACTTTCATCTCCTTCATTTTGAAGATCTCATCAGCTCCACCTGAACCATGATTTTCTTGATCTTCCCTTTCTTCTCTTTTAGAAGCATGGTATCAATTGCACTGATTATTGAGCATTACCCACCTACTGACCTGCTGTGTATACAGAGAGTTAAGCATTTCTTTTGAATTTTCTCTTCGTTTCTTCTTTTGCTTTTTGTCTGAGAAAGTTAATCTTAGGGTGCTTTCTTTCTGCTGTTCTCATCTCATTCCATTTACTGCCTGACTCCCTGCCTGATAGGATGTCCCTAAGAGCTGGGATTTGCCATCTGTGGTGATAGAACTTCTTTCTGTTAAAGTTATGAAGAGCTGCTGCAGGACTTCTTGTTCAGGTTAAATTTACAATCTTCAAAAAGCATACAGATTGCTTCTCTCAACATTCTGTACCCATTGAGTCTTCCTTCAAAGATTTCTTTTGTAGCACAATCCCCATTCATTTTATTTCCAACAAAGTATTTCTTACTCATCACTTTGGATTGAATTGGATTCAATTTGGAATCCATAACTTATTAACCCTCATTTATGCAGTCATTATTTATATTTAACGGTAACTTTTGCTTTACTATGCATACTTAAATATCCTATTCTCACATTGAACTTATTATACGTTTCTGCTGACAAACCTCTCACTTCCAAATACACATATATTTTTGCTTTTGTTGACAAACATTAATTCCACCTTCTCCATTTAGTGAAAAGGTAATTTAATTATTTAAAATGTTTATATAGCCACTCAACTTCTAACCAACTTTGGGCAACTGTCAATCAAGATTCAAAATTTAAAAACTGCCCTAATTATATGGATTAGATACTGATATTATCCATGTACATACACATTCACCTATTTCTTTTCTAATTTCTTGCCATATGTATAGTTTCTCATCATTTATTCAACTTTCTTTTCAGACAGACAATTTTGGCTTTTGATACATTAATTTTCATATCTATTCTCCCCATTCCATCACCTCTTCCAACATTTGCTTTGAAAAAGGTTCAAATTCTCAATCCTTAACACTTCATCGTCTAAATTCAAATCATGTCTTACAACCTGTTCACTATTGAACTATTCATTAAGCATTCAGTCTATATTATGCTTAACATATTCAGCAACCAAATGTCAACTCCATATTTGCATTAAATTTCCATAATTCAAGCATATTCACTTTTTCATACACTTTCAACAAATATGAAATGAACCTTTTTTTCCCTCAATGATACACTGAAGAGTAAATATCTGATCCCTTCCCCGATTGCTGGGGGAAAAAAAATACAATGCTCATTGTCATCACCTGTTGAATTTCAACCAGAAGAGGAAAGGGCACCTCTAAATTTTGTTCTATTGACAGAGATGGTGAAGTAGATTTGATTTTAAGAAAACCGTAAATTCAATTATGTTATTTAGCACTCACTAAAATTTAAAACAAAGAAAAAAAAACTTTAGCTTTAGAATGTTTAAAAGGAAAAAAAAACTGAACAGAAAAGCTATATTGCTGACAGTGGCATGCTTGGTCTCTGTTTTAATAGATGGCGCCTTTACTTAGACCATCCTATTATCAGGGGAAGGAAGTTATTTTTATCCCCCAAAAGCGATAGGAGCCAAGTGATGCCATGCGTGTGATTGGAATGTCACTGGAGTCACCTAAAGAGAAATAAAGAAAAATATTTAGTTTCCTGTTTCAAATTGGGTCTATGGCTGAGGTTCTGACTTTATCTGGAGATATTCAGAGTGCTTAATGAACTATTGGTTTGATATTTGGAATATGCCAGAAGTTTGATCCTTCTTCTCTAATATGTGAGTTCTTGCGTAATATACGTGTGTGCCCCAAAAGGTTATTCTTTAACTAGCTTGGTATTTGGTGTAATTGTATCTAGTGGCATTCTTTCTTACTGACCAGGAATGAGATCCAATACACACAAAAAAATTACATTTTCTTCTCTATTTTAGATTTAACCATGATGCCATACCAGATTCTAAGATTCTAAGGAAGAAGACAAAATAAATAGCAGATCGACAGCCTTTGTCCTTACAGATATCCAGTGTATTTTAAAGGTCAAGTTGGCAACTTGCAACTCCAAAACAACCAATTAGAGGACTTCAGAGCAAACTGATCTGTTCATTAAGAGCAGGAAAACTAGTTTGTTATTCATCCTAATGACAAGATTCCTATAAAGTTTAATTAGGTATATGTATTCATTTGGAACAGGATTATTAATTTAAGGTGAAAGGGAACATACACACATACATGCATGCATGTATCAATCAATCAATTTTTAAGAATAACATAGAATTAAACCATCTATCTTAGTGGCCCTCAGGGACTGATTCTGTGGAAAGAGGTTTTTGTGGACTGGAGGGGGCATGGTTTCGTGTATTGCCTGCATCCCACAGATGAGGCTTTGCTTGTTTACACAGACCAGTTTCTGGCATGCCACAGACCTGTACCAGTCCACAGACCGGGGATTGGAGATCCCTGATCTATCTAATTCCTAAAGAAGATTTAACTATAAGATATACATCTACTGTACATGTGTGCTTGTTTTCTTTATACAATGGTTTGTACGCCATTCATCTAACTCTTCTATGTGGTTTACATCTCTTAAAACAAAACAGAATAAAATGAAAGTTTTAATTCATTCCCACCTGAAAAGTTTCCTCCAACCATTTTGCATCTGCATTCCAAATAACTTAAAAGTTAACAGCTTTTAAACATGGTAACAAATGCTATTAAATTGTTTTTGCCTTTACAATTAAAATGGCCCATCAACTTGTATAATCCCTAACTCTGAGCAATTCATCTTGTATACTAACATGGAATATTTAATCCTCCACTTGACTCTCACTTCCATTACATTGTTTTCATCAATATAGGAACTTGTACTGATTAACTCTCCGTGTCCTCTAGTCATCATCCATGTCTCTTCAGAGGAAGGATTCTGATTAAAGCACTGAACTAAAAGGAAAAGATAATAAGTCCTCATTATCCGTCATGCTGTTTACATAGCCTTGAGCCAGATAGAAAGCCCAATGTGTGTCTGCATAGCCATATGCACACATGAGGAGGAAAGTTTGAATGGGGTACTCACCATCATCATAAATACTTTGCAATATGAATTTTTGTTTAATATATTGGATTTGCATAGCCTTTTTTTTACTTTTTTAAAAGTATAGTTTCACTACACTAGTATAGTTCTGTGGATTAAGTTTCTCCAACAGAGAAGATAGCATTTATTTAATCACTAAAGCATTTTACTTGGATTATACATTGTTTTGTCCTGCCCTTGGTTGAACATCTGTGAACAGTAGGAAGATCCTGGGAAATAGATACTCCTTAACTTTGAAATAATATTTTGGGAACTCCAAGAGCAGAGACTTAGTTCTCTGTTTAAGAGGAATGCCAGTAATAGGCTTTCTGGTGATCTTGTCAGAATTTCATACATTTTGGTCACAGTAATATTAGATAAAATATGTCATTTACTTATTTCGTTTTTTTCAAAGTGTCCCCAAACTTTAGTGGTCAGTGGACCAGATAGAAGTAGTGTTCATCAAATTTGCTGATGACAACAGGTTGGAGGAAATTGTCAACAAATTGGAATATACACACAAGATTCAGAAGGATCTTGACAGACTTGATCACGGGGCCCTATCCAACAAGGTACAATTCAGTGATGAGAAGAGTAAAGTCCTGCACTCAAGCAGGAAAAATCAAATGCACAGGTATCAAATAGGCTATATCTAGCTCAACAGTAGTAACTGTGAAAGAGATCTAGATGTCCTAGTGGATTGCTATTTAAATATGGATCAGCAGCATTCTACTGCTGCTGAAAAAGTCCATGTAGTCCTAGACTGAATGAACACAGAGATAGCATCAAGATAATAAAAGTGTCAGTACTGCTCTGTATGTCACTAGCAAAGCCATGCATCTATTCTGATCACCAAACTACAAAAAGATGCTGAGAATCTAGAAAAAGTGCAAAGAAAAAAAAATGAACGGTTGCAGGAACTGGGCTTGGCTAGTCTAGTAAAGAGAAGGATCAGGGGAGACATGATAGCGGTCTTCCAATATTTGAGGGGCTGCCACAGAGAGGAAGGGGTCAAGCTATTTTCTAAAGCGCCTGTAGGCCAGACAAGGAATAATGGATGGAAACTGAACAAGGAGAGATTTAACCTGGAAATAAGGAGAAACTTTCTGACAGTGAGAACAATCAACCAATGGAACAGCTTGCCCTCAGAAGTTTTGGGAGTGCCATCACTTGAGACTTTCAAGAAGAGATTGGACTGCCATTTGTCAGAAATGGTGTAGGGTCTCCTGCTTGTGTGTGTGGGGTTTGGACTTGACCTACAAGGTCCCTTCCAACTCTGATTATCTGTTATCTGTTAAGAGCAACAAAGATGATAAGGGGTCTGTGGGCTAAACCATATGAACGATGAAGGAAATTAGATGTGTCTAGTCTAACGAAGAGAAGAATTAGGAATGACATGAATGCTGTCTTCCAGTACTTTGGGGACTGTCATGGAGAAGAAGGGGTCAACTTATTCTCCAGAGCCTGAGGACAGGACTAGAAGCAATGGGTTAAAGAGACACCTAACCTGGAACTAAGGAGAATTTTCCTGACAGTGACAACAATTAATCAAAGGAACTGCTTGTCTCCTAGACTTGTGGGTGCCCTATCACTGGATGTTTTTAAGAAACAGTTGGAAAACAATTTGTCTGGGATGTAATAATATCTCTGCCTTGGGCAGAGGGTAGTACTAGAAGACCTCAAAAATTCCTTCCAAACTATGATTCTATGATTCTAACCCAGTGGTGAGATTCATTTTTTTTTACTACTGGTTCTGTGGGCGTGGCTTATTTGGTGGGTGTGGCTTGATGGTCATATGACTAGGGTGAGTGTGGCCATGCTTAGTGGTCATGTGATTGGGTGGCCATGCTTGGTGGTCATGTGACTGGATGGCCATGCTTGGTGGTCATGTGACTGGGTGAGTGTGGCCAACTCAATGTCTCTCATAACAAGGGGTACCTCGCCTGGCCCCTCCCCTCCCAGCCATTCCTTTTCAATTAAAAATAATAGCACAGAGGTTTTTTTCTCTCTCCACCTTCCTTCCTATTTCTTTTTCTTTCTTTCTTCCTATTTCTTTATGTCTTTTTCTTTCTTTCTCTTTTTACCTCTTTCTTTCTTGCTCTTTCTTTCTCGCCCTTCCTCTTCCTCTCTCTCTCTCTCTCTCTCTCTCTCTCTCTCTCTCTCACACACACACACACACACACAGACACACACACACACACACACACACACACCTTGTCAGGAGGCTGCTATGGAATGCAGCTGGGATCCTGCTTTCCCAGTCAGAGCACTCTGCTGCCGGTAGCTTCTCCCCTCATTAAAAGCCTAATGCCACTTTCTCCTTTGGACCCCACAGCCCAATTCCCTTCCCTAATCAAGAGGAGACCCTTCCGTTGTCTGCAGCCCCAGAAAACTCCCAGAAAACAGGGCATTCCGATCTGGCACAGGAAGCTGGGAAAGCTGGTAACCCCCAAGGAGCTAAAACCTCATGCATGCCCATCACAGCAGATGCCACAAGGGCTGCACAAACATCCCCAGACAGTGTCCAGAAATCTGGACTTGGGGCACTGAGGCTATGCACGTTTTGCATAGGGTCCAGCCCTTGGTGGCAAGATAGAAATGGGGCTGGGAGGATGGGAAGAATAGTCTCTAGGTGACTTACTTGGCAGCATGAGAAGGCAGAAAGCAGGTGATGGGAGCAGCAGTGGGGGGCAGCGGAGGCCCAAGCTTGCTGTGCCTGTGCCTTTCTTCCTTTGCCCTAGGGAGAAAGAGGATGCGGGCAGCAGAGGCTCAAGCAGTCTGCGGCTGTGCCGTTCTTCCTTTCCTCCTGGGAGAAGGAGGATGCGGGTGGCAGCAGTCCTGGGGGATGAAAGGAAGAAAGTGAACATTCACAGAAGTGGTATTCCAGGAAGGCAAGGCAGGCAGAAGGACTGGGGCTGCTGCACAAGGGCACCTCCACTACCCCCTCAGCCCCAGGGTAATAGAGTTGCCCCTCAAGGGCCGCCCGGCCAACCACCCATTGGCCAGGCTAGGCTAGAAGTGGCGCATCCCATGGGAGAAGGAAGAAAATAAGCGGTGCTGCTGCTCCAGCCTCCATTTCCCACGTCCTCCTTCTCCCTGGTGGAAAGGAAGAAAGGCACGGCCACAGAATGCTCTGGCCTCTGTTGCCCACATCCTCCTTCTCCCGGGGGAAAGGAAGAAAGGTGCGGCCAGAGCAAATTGCACACAACATGTGCAGCCTGGGACATCCTCCCTCCCAGTCCCACCAGAGGAGCCTGGGGATGGGGCAGCCAGCGCTCTCGCCTGTGATGGGGCCGTGCCATCAACAAAACAACCCAAGTGAGCCTGAGAACAGTGGTGGGGGAGGGTTGGCAAGCTCAAGGATGGTAGGGGAGGGGGAGGCAAGCTCTGGGGGCAGGCTTACTTTTCAGCAGGAAGATCAGAGCTGCTCAGTTGGGGCACAGGGCCAGGCACTAAGTGGGAAGGCAGGTTAAGACACAAGGATCCAGTGTGGAGTGAGGAGTGACTAGGCGGGGCGAGCTAGAATCAGGTAGGTGGGGCAGGTGAGCAAGCTGCAACCGGGCTATCGGTTCGGGGGCATGGCCAGCCATAAGTCACTACTGGTTCGGTGACCCACACCAATTATTTCCCAATCTGGTGCGAATCAGCTGAATGCCACCTCTGTTCTAAGCCCTCTCAAGCTTTCTGAAATTTTCAGAAGCTAGCAGGAAGGCAAAATTATGATTCAGATTCAGACTTTTTCTTGGAGAGTGAAAGGAAAAATGCTGGAAGATTCTCTATATTTTTATACCAGGAGCCTTAACATTTGTCAAGATCTTCATAATATTCATGATTTCCCTTTCATCAGTTCTTTTTGGATAGTATTATTTATAGCATTTGATTCAATTACATTTTTTAAAAAATATCACTGTCATTCTCATACAAATTTCTAAAATATTCCTTGCAGCATTTTTTTCATTTTATATCAAATCATTCCCACTCTTAATTTTTTTTTTAATCCCACATAATCTACTGGGTGTTATTGCAGTAGTCCTTTTCACCACTTCCAAAAGAATGTTTTATTTCCATCAAAATTCCTCTTCATTTTCTCTGCTTCTGAATCATAAATGTTCTTTGCTGCCTTTGGCAACATGCTATGCAACTGTCACATCACTTTCTGTCTCTCCCTCCCCCCTTTCTCTCTTTTTCTTTCTCTTACTTTCTCTCTCCTCCCCCCTCTCTCTCACACACACAAAACACAGATTGTGCAGTATACTTATTTAATTTTCATTTTTTCCCCAGCAATTGTTCCCTCATAGTCTTTATTTTTCCTTTATCCACTCTCAACTCATCATTTCATCATACTATATTTTAGTAGTATGTACCTGTGGCTGTTGGCAGCATAATTCTTTTCTTCCCATTCAAAGTATACTCCTCATCCTTTCCACTTTCAACCACTATCTATTCATTGAATTGGAGGAATCATTCTATTTTCTATCATTTACTTTTATTTTCTCTTCACACAATCATTCTGCTTTTACTTTATTTCTTTCACTTGATTTATAACATTAGCTGCCAGTTTGGCAAAGGTCAGCCAAAAGCATAATCAAAACCCAGTTTTACTCAAAGCAAGCTGATGTTATTCTAGGCAAGAAAGAAACTTGATTTTAGGATCTACTTTCAAGCCAGCAAACTGCAGTCCACATCCTTCCAACTTGAAAATAAGTACAGTAAATGGCATACAGGCAGGAAGCTTGAATAAGAAAGTGTTGATATTTCAGTGCCATATAGAGCCTCTCCTGACTGCAAAGCAAGCAGGAAATAATGAGAGAAAATTGTCTCAAATGCTTAGAGAAAATATTTCCCAGCAGGTTAATATTTTAATAAAACATGGTTTAGTGATTGAGGGAAATATTATTTTGTACATTTTCCCTTTAACTTGATTCCTGCTTGCTTTCCCAGAAATTAATTCATTGTGTTGTCACTAAATTGTCCAAAACAAATTAAGTCTGATTATGATCATTTATTTATAATAGTTTCCATTGTTTAGAATCAAACTGAAGGAGAGATTGCTCCTTTATCTTTCATGGACTAACATGATAGGGAATGCCTCTGAGGCATTATCCAGCCATTGATTTGTCAACCTTGACCTTCTCTTGCATTATCTCATTGCAGAACTGACACTTCATTTCTCAAAGCAAGACTTTCTCTCAAAATCTCAGTGTCCAGATTACACTATTGTTTATATGAAAGAAGGATGGACAACTGTCAATAAGTGATATAAATGAAAGAGTGCCTTCCCCCCCCCAAGGTCTTTCATGAGTGTGTTTGCAAGCTATCATTGAAACAACCACTGGTTTACATATCATTTTTGCTCTGTGGCCTTCAGCAACTTATTATTCTTAGGCTTACTTTCCTACTTATATCAAAACAAGAAAACTGTTATTAATGCATACTTTAACAGAGACACTTAAGCAAGATTGAGAATTTTTGGGGGGTTGTCATGTTTTATTAGAAAGAAAAATTGATAACTACAAATATAGGTTCATCTAGCATAGAGGTGTCAAACTCGTGTCATCATGATGGCATCACATGACATATCAGAACTTTTTTCCCCTTCACTAAACTGGGCATGGCCAGTGCGTGAGGCATCTGGCCCGTGGACCATGAGTTTGACAGCCCTGATCTAGAGCAAGTTGTTTACATTATCCAAGAAAACAAGAGTGGAAGAGTGGAAGATGGATAACTTGCTGTGCAGAGTCCAAGAAAAGAAATAAAGAGAGGGAGAGAAAGCAATATGGGTATAAGTTTACATTTGGAGTGATGAATTCTCAACAAATATAATTTGCCTTTAATTTTGTACAAGGATAAATTTGTCCCTTTCATATTCGAGGTAACTCTCATGTAATGTTTAGATCAGGCATGTTACTTCCTAACACCTACATACATTTTCTAAATATTACTTGGCAACTTTTACTGAAGAACATCTACTTTAGGATTTCAGTTTTAAAAGCTGATGGGAGAAAACTGATAGGAGAGAAGAATGTGAAAGCTCAAATGTTGCTAAACCTAGATCCAGTCCAGTAGTAATAATCTCTAATATTTAAGAGTGGTTGCATTCCCAAACTTGAGATTCTTTTCCATATTATGCATGTTATTGTACACAATATCTGTACATTTATTTGCACATATTATCCACCTATAACTATTAAAACCAAAACCAAAAAAGGGGAGCCTCCTTGGGTATTGTTAACTGAATAGTAACAATAGTAATTGAACTATATGAAAATACAAGATTTAAAAAAAAGACTGAAACTATTTGGAAGTTAGCCAGAAATCTGTTTCCAGCAATTTGGCTGGCAAAGAGATTTGGGGCCAGAAAAGTCCAGCTGCTGATTGGCAGGATTGGAAAACAGATAGATTTGGAAGGATCTGATCAAAATTTCCCCTGAATTATGCACAGATAAGCTAACCTAGGAGAGAGATAGACAAGTGGTATTTATATTAGGAGCCATGGTGGCATAATGGTTAGAATGCAGTATTCTACATTGCTTGGAGTTTGATCCTGACTAGATCAAGGTTGACTCAGCCTTCCATCCTTCCGAGGTCAATAAAATAAGGACCCAGATTGTTGGGAGCAATATGCTGACTCAGTAAACCAGTTATTGCTGTAAAATACTATGGAGCAGTATGCAAGTCTAAGTGCTATTGATATTGCTATGTTGAGGTAATTCCCCATTAGGAGAATGAGCACATACAGGGAGACGTATAGAGAGTAGTGTTTGAATAATACACACAGCATACAGATACACTGTACAGTAAATGCAGGGTTTTACTTTCAATAAAGGCTTAAGCAAAGTTCAAAATAGGCAGTCCAAAGTCATTCACAGGTTAAATCAGTCAGTTTTCAATCCAGAGATAATCCAGTAACAAATTCCAGTGTCAAAAACAGTTCAGTAACAAACTTACATCAAATCCAGTAATATCAGTCAATTTGGAAAAATGGAGCAACAGCAATACTTTCCAACAGAAGGAAAACAGAGACTTACTCACACTCTCGTCTGAGACTAAGGCTAAACAACCCAGGTTTCTGGCTCCATATTATGGCCATTTGAGAAACCACACCTAATTACAGTTTTGCATTTTCTTAAAAATACAGTTTAAAATGTTTATCCTGGTTTATATATTTCTAACCCAAATACCTGTTAGGTGACTTATATTCCTAACATGCTATGTCAGAATCCTCCCTTATAAAGTTAGAGTTGTGTTTAGGATGTTGGTAGAATGAAGTTGAACAACCCTACAGACCTTGAGATGCTATTCCAGGAATGTTTTATCAATAATGCTATTCCAGGAATGTTTTATCGATAATAGTTGTGGTACTCTTTGTCCAATGGACAGTTTTTCTATTTGTGTTAATAGTTTCTTAGTGGTCATGGAATGTAGGAGAAAAACCTTTCTCTTTTAATGCTATTTTCTTGGTATATTCTAACATAAAAGATAATGAAATATGGGGATAATTGAACATAAATGTAGTAAAGTCAAGTTTCAGCAACCTTAATTTCAACTAGAAGTAGATACCTTGCATATATTTGATTGAAATATTTCTATAAGAAAAAGGAATAATATTTTACTTACTGCATGCAGAGATTTAACGATTTTGTTCCACAAACTCTTTTGTACACAGAGATCAAAATAGTTTTGTTGCAGCCTTCAATTGGCTGAAGGTGGTGGTAAAAATGAAGCACAAAAAGGAAAAGGATTTGAAAAGGATAGTGAGAGAATTTTGGAAAGGAAAGGTGTTATGAAATTCTGAATAACATGCTTGACAGCTGGCTTAAATGCAAGTCAAAACTTCATGAGCTGTAAAGGTTATTTTATGACTGACCTTTCTCCAACTCTCTAAAGGTATACAGATTTATTTTTCTTTCATGAACCAGTATTTCCAATTGATTGTTAAATGCTTACATTTCTCTGAATCATGATCAAACTAAACACAAGTGAGGTTAATCCTAACACCTCCATATCATTTGAGACATTCAGTGATGGATAACATTCTAACTCTTTCTTCAGATTCTTCACAAAATAATAGTATGCTAAAAGATTGGGGAGGGGCCAAAACATTTTTCAGAAATAAATTTTCAATTCTGTAGATTAATTTTATAAGAATATGGTCATAGAAAATCTTCTGGTCTCATTAAAACTAAGATATTAAGTGGGTCCTGCAATCTGCTCTGTGAGTAAGACTAATTTCATTCTACACAAAGGACATAAATCATCTCCAGTTTCCAAATGAATGAATTATGTATTTCAGGCTATGTATTTCAGAAATTGTCACCTGCTTTTCATTGCTTTTCCCATACATTTGTTAGCTCAGATAGCCATTAGATTTTTCAAGTGCATTTTTCCAAAATGGTTCTTGCGAGGCCCTCAAAATTTCTTGGTATGCCAAGCACTTGTCTGTTTTCCAGCTTGTCAAAAAAAAATCTGTTTGTCTCCATCTGTGTAATAGAAGTAGGCTTAGAAACTTCCAAAGATAGAAATGCAAATACTAGTTTGCAAATGCAAATTATCTGAGTTTATTTAATATTGTAACTTACGAGTGATTTCTACAATAGCTATTTAATGTATGGCAATGAAAACCATGGCAGTGAAGGGATGAATCAGTTTGGATATGCCTAGACCAAATACATTCAAATAAAGGAAGTGAATGTTGGGTTTAATGTCCCTGGGACAATGATGAAAGGAATAAATTAAAATAATAGAAAGATTTTATGAAAATATATATTCACACTTCTCCCAAAGATACTTTTTCAAGGGCCAGTCAGAGATGAAGAAGCTTCTTAGATGGGAAGCAAAACATCTTCAAAGAAAAACAAGGAAGTCCAGTTCCTCTTTAAAAAGTACCTTTGGGACAACCATGACCTAGATAACTGAGAATCTCCATAGATAGTCACACTTAGTGCCATATAAGTGCATTGCTTCGATTGTACAAAAATATCTATTAGGAGCAGAATGGTCTAATTAATCAAGTTATATCCATATTCATGTCAATTTTACTCCCATTTTGTATTTGCTTGACTCAGGAGGTTGGGACTGACATTACTTTAAAAAAGCCAACCAAACCACATTTAAGATGCTATTTAAATCATTCTTTTATCCTACCTATAATCTATCATTTCTGTTTGATTGAGTTGGTGGCTTTGCTCTATCATTTCTAATGAAAATGTAGGTCTGCGAGCCAAACCTGTCATCAATGTTTTATTGTGTCAGATCATATTGGATCATTGGGACATCTTCTGCTGCTCACTTGTGAGTAGTCATAATAGCTGCATGACATTC
Organism: Pseudonaja textilis; assembly: GCF_900518735.1. Next base: position 12,892,937 of record NW_020769311.1, read on the forward strand.
AATTACAGAATTTGATTAATTTTTAGAAATTGCAATCCACAGGATGCCAATTATAAAGGACCAAGAGAGCACAAATACCATGACCACTTGGAACAATTTGCCAATTTTGGCAAGAAATAGAAGATGGTCTTATAGTCTACGTTACATCTCTTAAAAGTTGGAACTCTCTCACACCTATTCTAATTTGTGGACTAATTGCATGGATGCAATTAGATCTATACATACAGAAACCAATTAACCAACCAACCAAACACACAACTAAAAAATATTTCAAAACTGGTTTGAAAGGAGTGTTTTGAGTCTAGTGTAAGAGCAAGAGTCTAACCAAAATGCAGGGCTGTTTTAAGAGCAGTATTAATTAAAGCAGATGTACCTCTTTCCAAGCACATATGGAAAACAGAAAAAAAAGAGAGGTTGCTTTAATGAACAGCAGAGAGCTACTGTGTGGACGGGACGTTAGAAGTATTGTGGATCATATTTGAAACATGCATAGACCTAATAATGCTATTATGTTTCCTTGTAGTGTTTTGGGCGGATCAAGAGAATTCTGGTAGCCTCAATTAATATATAACCTGATCATCCTGGAAGGCAGTCTGGCACATTTCAACCATGTATAATAAACAATCATCTGGCAGGAAGAATTTTCTTCTCACATTAGTCTCTCCCTCGCTTCATTTATTATAAGTCACACTTTAAAATATGCATAAAATCAGCAGGGAATAACTATTGCCTATAGAGAGACATCATCAGTGAGCAAAGAAGCTTGAGCATCTTTCAGACACAGGAAAACATATACTTTAGTTGAATTGGGAAAACCTTTTAAAATCCATTATTTTTTCCTTTTTATCATATTTTAACTTTTTTTTCCAGATTGTTGCATTAGTGAGACCATATGGGAATCACCAAAATGAATGCACATTCTCAAGTCATTAAGATATTTATTTAAGAGACATGATATAAAAACAACTAAAGGCCAAACAAGTCAAAGACAAGAATAGTAAATTGCTTAAAAATAAAGTAAAATAGCAATTATGGCCAACTAAACATGCTAAACAAACACTGACACCTGACTCCTAAAAATATGAAAGAGATAAAACAGCTACAGAAATACTAGATAATTCAAAAACTTGAGATCTTTGCCTAACCAAAACCAGAGATATTGGGGTCTAATAAGGACAAAGTTTTCATTGCTGGGAGCAACTGTTTTTTCTCTCACACTTGAACGTCCATATTAATATTTGGACTATGAACAAACTTTCTGATTTTATTGCCTAAGGTGCTACCAATTATTTCAAAGGCATGATTACAGTGTGCATGTGAGTAAGTCTGTTTATATGTGCATTTCCATGTATGTATTATAGAAAGAAACAGTTCTACAGCAATTCAATTTATTTTAAACTGCTTTCTTTAGGAATGAAAAGACTTCTCTTATCTCAAGAAAACTTTCCAGATACAGCCTCTGGAATAAGGCTTTGACAGCTGACCTTATTTTTTACCAAGCCATCTATCATCAAACCAACCCAGGCAGGGTAGTATATTACAGCAGTACAGACGAAGTATTCCACTAATATATAATAAAAGCAGTGTCATCTTGATGATGTATTTTCTGTAATATACGTTACCCAGCAGAAATATTTTCTAGAGGCTGGAATCCTTCAAGGTTAATTTAAAAGAAATATTTATGTTGTGATTCTTTGTGGAACTGGGAAAAGATAAATGACTGAGAATGTATCTGCAAAAGAAGTCATTCTCCTCATCTAGGAGGGTAAAGCACAAAGAAGACAATGGCGCCCAATTTAAACACTTTAAATGATTATAGAATTTGCTGGGGAAGATTTAAGTATATGCCTGTCAGGGATGCAATTCAACCACGTCGGCCCTTGGAAGAGGGATGATTTGAATTGGTAAAAAATTGCCCCAATTACCCCCGGTTGCTATTACTATTATACCAAGCCACACCCACAGCCACGCCCACGGTAGGAAAAATTTTTGCATTTCAGCCCTGGTGCCTCTCTTTCCCATAGAAAACGGTGGCACTTTTTCACTGGGATGTTGTTTAATGTATTTATTTTTCATTTCTTTTACTTGTTACTTAATATAAAACAAATACATGAATAAGTAAACCATCAGATGAGAAAGTGATTGCTATATGTAAATTTAACACAGAAAATTACAGGATTTTGACATATGAAAATGATGTTTTATATACTGTAGAGAGAAGGAAGATTGGGGCAGCCACACTTTCAAGGGAACCCAGATCTGAGATGTTTAATGCTGTGAAAATAAATAACTAGCATTTGGTATATAGATAGTACAGTTAATGTTAAAACTCTGTTTAAGGATTAGTTGCTGATACCATTACACATACAACTTCCAAGGATGTATTGGGTTGGGTGTGAAACATGAATTTGTTTATTTGTTATTTCAATTTGTACAGCCACTCATCTCAAATACATGACTTCATATTTGATGCCCGTATACATAATATCACTAATCTGAACCAGAAAGATTTTCAAAATATGCTGATCTAATTAATTTTTTTCTGGGTTTTATGATGCTGTTCTCCAGTTAAACAATACACCTGCACTCTATGCATTAGGCAGCAAGGCACAGAAAAATAGTTACATTATTGTTAATCAATTATGGTTATTTTTGTCCACTCCGACCTCATAACAAGACAAGACACAGGCTCAGACAGTATTAGCTGATTTAGATTTGGATGTAGTATTGATCACAGGTGCTTCTCTCCTGACCTCTGCTATCTCTCATCATCAATGTGAAGACAAGAAGTTGGTCACACAAATATCTTTAAAATACTTCTCTTATGAAAGGCAGTTTGTAGAAAATGTTCAGTTCTTGCAGTCAAGAAAATATAAAAATGAATTTGGTTACCCATGAGTACAAATGTTTGTTTATTTTTTAAAAAAATTATAATTAAGGAAGACCTGAATTTAAGGTTGGGAAAATGTAAAACTGACTCAAATCAAAATTAGCAGAATCATTCAGTCCTGAATCCTATACTGCTAAGAAAGGTACAGAGAAAGGAGGAAGGAAATAGACTGTGGCCATGGCTGATGTCTAGGAAGAATATCTGTTTGTGATACAAAGAAGCCTCTTTTCAGCTCAGGATGCAACAGCATCCATTAGAAGTATGCATTCAGGCATATCATGTCCCAGTTTCCATTAGTTTGGAAGGATGTGCAACTGGTTTCACTGGCTCAGAGGCTTTATCATTCAAGGAATTCTTGCTACACTGAACTTTGCAATAGTATAAAAGACTGAATGTGAAAAGAAGACATCAGGGAGATAAAAGACAGGCTAAGACATGCTGTGATGTTGGGAGAAAGTTCAGAATGGGTGAACCCTTGTCTTTTATTCTATTCAGGCAAGGCCTAAATGGAGCTCCAATCTAAAAGTGTTTTTATTAACACTCTATGAAAGAAAGGTGACAAAAGAGAAAGAGAGATAAGAGGACATTCCATAACAGTATTTAGGTACGTATGTATCTGTCTCTATCTGTATCTCTATCTCTATCTGTATCTCTATCTATCTATTATACATAAGTATGCATATATGTATATGTTATATATAGATATACATAGATTCATTTATACACACACACATGCACACACCAATTGAGATGAAGGACAATATTTTAAACCAGTAAGTGAATATAAAATATTTAAAAGAAAAATATTGAAATTATAAGAGGAAGATTCTGTAATAGACAATGCAGACACACAAGAAAAATTCCATCAATATTATTCAAATTTGTATAAGAAAAGTGGGCTCTTTCTAGAGAAAATAGATGAATATCTAAAAAGACAAATTTATCAAGGATGATAGAGGTATAAGGGAAATTTCTGAAGCTTGGGAATTGATGACACCCATATTGTGAATAAAAAGGGAGGATATTTTAGCTAGCTATTTAACAATAGCAATAGCACTTAAACTTACATACCGTTTCCCAGTGATTTACAGCCATTTTTAAGAGGTTTACAGTGTCAGCAATCTAGGTCTTCATTTTGTTCACCTCAAAAGGATGGAAGGGATGGGTCAACTTCAGCCAGTCAGAATCGAACTGCTGGAGTGAGCAGTGAATTAGCCTGCAATACTGCATTCTAACCACTGTGCTGCCACTGCTCTTGCTTTTATGGCTATAATGTACAAGGATTAATATTAATGCTATTTTGAAAACATACACCCAAAACTAACAGTCAAAAGCACTCTAGCAGATAAATGAAGTGATTTTTAAAATCATTTTTCTCTTTGTTGTCAATCTTGTGAAAAATCCCATTACCTTTTCAATGAGCTGTAATGAGAATATGCATGTTACTTGCTTTTCCCTGATATATACATTTTGGTTGAAATTATTCTGTTAACTGCCTTCTGGTTGTAGTCGGCGTTATCAAATAAATGAAGTGTTTCAATAGTAATATACAAATATTTATATTTATATGAGTTGTTTTAATAAATTAATTTTACAGTGGAATGGACCACTTTCTTTCAATGTGAGGTAAATGATTATAGGTGGCACAATTCAAAAGAGGAATAAAAATTTGCAGTCCAGTTTTCAATTTTTTTCAATTAACATTTTTTTGTTAATCAGAATGGGCTGACTGTAGGATTTTTATTGGTATAATTTTGTACTATTTGGGGTGAACTGTATTTTTAAGGATAGAGATGGGACTAGTTATGCCTCCCCCCTCCCCTGCAGGACTCCTGCCTCCTTTTGGAGGGGGATTATGCTGCCCAAATTAGCATTCTTTTCCAGTGAGCATTGGCAGTATAATGTTGAGGTAGCGCAAATAAGGAAATAGAACATACATATGAGCTGTGTGTCATGTATCCATAATGCTGCAGATTTAAGCAATTAGCTAAATGAAGCATACAAATCAGTTTCAGAAAAATCACTTTTAACTTCCTTCTATTTTAACCCCATTTAACTCTATTTGTTCCTGACAACATGAGCAACCTTGGCCTATAAAAAGAATGAGAAAAAGCAAATGCTTCACACCAATATAGTTCATGTTAGATCCACATTTCAGATTAAAGCAATCTTTATAAATATATAGATCTTTATAAACATATAAATATCACTTTATGTGCATGCTGAGTTTCTTACAGTGATCAGAACATCAATTACAAGGCCAGAAAGTTTGAAAATGTATATAATAAAAGAATATCTTGAAAGTTCTACTAGTGCAAAATACGATGTCATGAGCAGTGATGTATGTCCTTAGAAGCATGCACATGGCATCTCTGTTCCATAAACTACATTGATTACCAGTTTGCTTTCAAGTCCAATTCAAAGTGCTGTTTTTGTCCTTTAACACCGTATATGGCATGAGGCAGGTTATCAGATGGACCACCTGTCCCTGGTTACATCTATCTGTCCCATTAGGCCCAGTAGGAGTGTCTTGTTGTGGGTCCCATCTGCTAAGTGCAGAGATGTGAAACTCACGGGGCACATGAAAGTCTGCATCATGCACTGGCCATGCCCACCCCCTGTTTAGCAAAAGGGGGAGGGAAGTAGCAATATGTCACATGATGATGTGTCATTGCAAGTTTGACACCACTGTGCTGGGGAGTTCCATTTTAACAGAACTTAGGAGACAAGCCTTCTCTGATTTGGCACCTGCCCCTCCTTATTTTTTTAACAGGTGTGGGATTCTGCTGACATCAGGAAACCCTCATGCTGGTTGCATCATGTGTATCATTCTGATTTTAATCCTCTTGTAATGTTGGATTTTTTAAATTGATGTTCAATATTTTTTCAGGTGGTCTTCTTAATTTATTTTAATTGTAGTTTTTGTTATACACCACCCAGAGTCACCTGGTGTGACAAAGGTGGCCAGACACCATACATTTCATAAATGAGTTATATTAAAAAAATAAACACAACCATCAGAACCACTAGTTAGTAGAACTCCCCAAAACAAGCCCTTCATTGAAAACTAGCTAGATTTTCTCATTGTAAGTTGAACTGAACTGAAACAAATCTCCAATTAAAAATGGGTTCTTCTAAATCTGTGTCTCATATGTGTCATTGCTAGCCCAGAGAAGAGTTTTGGAAAGTTGTTTCACTTTGTTGAAAGTTCTTGCAAAGTACTCCTTTGAAGAAAAGCATAATTGTCCTCTTGCTTTTGAAAGTGAAGAAGTTGTATGTTTCGCTTGCACTCCTCTGAAGACTCCTCCATAGCCTAGACTAGAGCTTCCAAGAGGAGATAAGAGACACTTTTTCTCAGGAGTGTCTTCAGAATGTGATAAAAAAAAGTCAAGATGGCTTTGATGATGTGATCAAACCTTTGGCTGATTTTTATGAGCATCATATGTGCAACACAAAAACACCAGAGTTTCAATTACACTGTCATAGTTACAAACTTGACTTTTTTGACCACATCCTGCAGATATCTCTTACTTTTTTTTTTTTTTACTTTTGCAGATATCTCTTACTTTTTTGAAGCTTTCCCTTGGAACTAACACCCCATTAAGATTTGATTAGGACTTTCCAACTGTTTTTTTACATGTGATAGAATGACCTTGAAGGAAATGGGAGCTTTCCCATCATTGAAAATAGCAGTTTGAGAGTCTCTCTGTCTCTCTGTCTCTTTTGCTGCCCATCTCACAAGAAACTGCCTCTGGACATTGTACAATACTTAATTTTAAAAAATACACCATAGGTGGAGTAGGGAAGTAGGGAGTTAAAACCTCCATTCCCCTGCACCTACAACCCAATAGGTAACTGGCATCAAGTCCAATTTGATCCTCAGAGAAAAATCAGTCAATACATCCATCCATCCATCTACTATTTATCATTTTAAACTAATAGAATAGAATAGAATAGAATAGAATAGAATAGAATAGAATAGAATAGAATAGAATAGAATAGAAT
>NW_020769311.1:12899841-12944945 GCF_900518735.1 Pseudonaja textilis
ATAGAATAGAATAGAATAGAATAGAATAGAATAGAATAGAATAGAATTCTTTATTGGCCAAGTGTGATTGGACACACAAGGAATTTGTCCTAGTGTAAATACTCTCAATATACATAAAAGAAAAGATACATTCATCAAGAGTCAAGAATCATAAGGTACAACACTTAATGATAGTCATCAGGTACAATAAGCAATCAAATCATACTAGGAAACAGTCAATATAAATCATAAGGATACAAGCAACAAAGTTACAGTCATACAGTCACAAGTGGGAGGGGTGGGTGATAAGGAGTGATGAGACAATTACCAGTAATAGTAGTGCAGACTTTGTAATAATTGAACAGTGTTGAGGGAATTATTTGTTTAGCAGAATGATGGCTTTCGGGGGGAAAAAAACTATTCTTGTTTCTAGTTGTTCTGGTATGCAGTGCTCTATAGTGTCGTTTTGAGGGAAGGAGTTGAAACAGTTTATGTCCAGGATGTGAGGGGACTGTAAATATTTTCACAGCCTTCTTTTTTATTCATGCAGTATACAGGTCCTCGATTGAAGGCAGGTTGGTAGTAATTGCTTTTTCTGCAGTCCTAATTATCCTCTGAAGTCTGTGTCTGTCCTGTTGGGTTGCAGAACCAAACCAGCCAGTTATAGAGGTGCAGATGATAGACGTAATAATTCCTCTGTAGAACTGTATCAGCAGCTCCTTGGGCAGTTTGAGCTTTCTGAGTTGGCGCAGAAAGAACATTATTTGTTGTGCTTTTTTGATGACGTTTTTGATGTTAGCTGTCCATTTTAGGTCATGTGATATAGTAGAACCTAGAAATTTGAAGGTCTGTTGATAGTGTGTTGTCTAATATTGTAAGAGGTGGTAGTATGGGAGGATTTCTTCTAAAGTCTACCACCATTTCTATGGTTTTGAGTGTGTTCAGTTCCAGATTGTTCTGGTTACACCATAAGGCAAGTTGTATAACCTCCTATCTGTATGCAGATTTATCATTGTCTTGAATGAGACCAATCAAGTAGGTTTTCAAACAGCTGTGGTTTTCAAATATGTATCTTCAGAGAGACCTGCTATGAGGAGATATCCCCACTTGCCATACTCAGTTGACCTTCTGCATCTGTGTATTTGCATGTAATCCCCTTATAGCAGGGGTGTCAAAGTTACATCATCATGGTGGTGTCATGTGATGTATCGCGACTTTCCCTCTTTCACTAAACAAGGTGAGGGCGTGGCCAGTGCATGATGCATCCAGCCCATTTGCAAGTTTGACATTTCTATCTTACAGTATGTACTCCAAAGTGCCAGAAAGACAAATTATATAGCCCAATAGATATCACTGGAAAATGTCTGTTCTCTCTTTTTCCAGTGAAGGAAGCAAGTAAAGGCTTCAGATTAATTACCTATCACTTGCTAACTGTTATTATAAAGTGGAAAGTGTAATTGCAAAGAATGCTGAGCTGATTACATGAAGGGACTGTGATGCAGATGCCACCAAAGGACCATGTTATGGTTGATAGAGACATAAAGTAATAAAGAGGCATCTATCTGCTTGTCACCCTCCTTCAGGAAGGTGTACATTTTTGCAGGTCTATCTTACCATCTGTAAAACAAACGCTGACAGGAAGCATTGTTTGATTGAGGCCTTAAGAGCAGCCTTAGAGACCTCCATCCATCTGTCTGATGCAAATATGTTTTGCTGGCTGGATTTCTTTTCAGCCAAAGACCTGTAAGCTGTCACTACATTGTCGCCCTTCCTTCCCTTTTGCATCTACCACATGCAAGGCAATATGTTTGCAACAAATATGTCCTGAACCCCCTGAGTGTTAAAAGTGTTGAAGAGTGTTGAAGGTAAGAATAAGAAGTTTTTAAAATATTCCAAAGAACAGAGCCAAAGAACTCTATTTTTGTCTCTAATTGAACACATGGGTTGCCTCAGGCACTTCTTATCTGAGGGAAAGAGACAGGTGTTATCCTGCCAGTCTTCATGGACATCATCCAAATGAGGCATGCATGGGTAAATTGGCAGGAGAAAGGGAAAAGTCTGCTCATGTGCTTTATGCATTTACTTAAAGTTTTTTTTCCACTTTTTTTAAACAGGCATTTGTTTCAAAAGATAATTCTATGCCCATTTTAAAGATAAGCAAACTGAGTTGCAGAATTAATGAAATTGAGGGTAGTAGTTGGCCTTGTCTGTTAGAAGTTGACATCCAATTTATGATAGTGGTTAAAGCTCCAGTTGAGAAAACAGGAGTGTATGAATTCCATCAAGGAAAGAAGTCAAAGAATACAAAACAACAACAACAAAAATCCAGTATGTCCTTCATCTACTGTATTATAGAAAGATCTTCAATTGTATTGATCACATCAAATTGTAGAACGTGTTAATAAAGTTGGAATCCCAGAATATTTCATTGTCATCATGAGAAACTTATATACAGGTCAGAAATCTACTGCACAGATAGAATGTGGTGAAAAGTCTAGCAGCTTACCAAGTAGTGCTTGGTAAGCTGCCAAAGAGTTGCCTTTTGGTGAGATAGGCAGCAAATAAATTTAATAAATAAATAATGAATAAGACTGCATACCTTTTTTCTTATTTATTCAATCCATATGATGAATATATATCAAGAGAAGCTGGACTGGAAGATGAGCATGGTTTTACAATTGGAAACAGAAACATCAATAACCTGCATTAATATTGATACTACACTGATAACCGAACATGCAAAGGTTCTGCAAGTTCTAGTAATAAAAGTCAAAGAGTATAAAGAGTTTAACCATAAAGAAGACCAAATAATGCCAAGACAAACAATAATTAGCCTTAGAATAGATAAAGAAGATATCACAATGGTACCTAACTTCTACCTTTTAATTTCAAGCATCACCAATAAAAAATCCAAATAGTTATGAAATATGCCAAAGACTAGTATTTGGTTAGTAGCCACGAAGTCCTTGAAAAAGATATTAGCTGGTGTGATATACTGATAACAACAAAGATCAGAAGTGTGCAAGCAATGATATTCTTTGTGATACTCTATGGAAACAAAAGTTTGGGACTTTGAGGAAACCCAGTATGAAAAGTATTTTCTCTTTTGAACTTGGATGTTGGAAGAAAATTCCTGAGAATACCATGGACAGCCAAGAAAACAAATGAAAGGATCATTGAAGAGATCAACTTGAAGTTCTCCCTCAAGGCACAAAGCTCATATTATCCTACTTGGTTCTCTAGAGTGGTTCTGGAAACAAGACAGCCTCAAGAAAATTGCTATGGAAGGCAAAAGAAGAGAGTGCAAAAACCTGCCTAATGCTTAAAACTAAACCTCTAAGACACGGGTGTCAAACTTGTGACATCATGTGACATTTCATGATTTTTTTTCCTTTGTGGAGGTGGGGTAGGCATGGCTTGTGTGTGACACATCTGGTCCACAAGCCACCAGTTTGGCACCCCTGCTCTAAAAATGATATCAATAGGCAATATAAATCCATCGCAAAAAGCAATGGAAGAACTAATCAATTGTCATCTTCCTAAACTGAAAGGGAAAAAATCCCATGGATGGGGACTATAACTAAGAATACAGAGATGTTCATGACTTACAAAAAAGACTATGACAGAATTAGGCAAAATGCAGAGACCTCACATTGACAACAATGGTACATACATGTCTATGGAGATTCTCAATTGTCCAGGTCATGGTTGTCTGAAAGTTGCTTTTATAAAAGGCAACTGGATTATGTTTTTTTCCCTTGAGGAAGAAGACATTTCACTTCTCATCCAAGAAGCTTCATCAGTTCTGACTGGATGGTGAGGAGGAATGGAGGGCTTAGTGAACTCATTCTTTCACAATTCAGTCAGAATTGATGAAGCTTCTTGGATGAGAAGTGAAACATTTTAGTACTCAAGGGAATAACATTGTCCAGCTGCTTTTTGAAAAAGCACCTTTGAGACAATGTTACATAAAATATGTGCAAGGCTGAGATGTTTCTTCCCCCCCTCCCCTGTAACATGGCTGTGAAAGCTGGATCATCTGAAAGAAGAAAAAGAGATGTCTTTGAATTGAGATATAGATAAAATTATTTAGGATATGTTGGATTACAAGAACAAATCATTCAATACTAGCTAAAACAAGGCTGCTTACTGGAAATACTAACAATAAAGCTAAAACTTACTTATTTTACACACATAATGTGAAGGCGGGAGTCAATAAGAAACCCTGATGCTTGAAAAAAAGTCAAAGAGAGAAAACACTAAAGTACAAAGATAAAGAAATAGTGGTACTGAAACAGGTACCAAGAAGAATGAGAGAGATAAGAAGAGAATATTTATTTTTGACCAAAGAGTTACTTAAGAGAGGAATAAATTACAGATGGCTGATACCCGAAGGTCTCATGTTACCTGGAAGGAACAAAGACACAGAATTGATACAGTTGAAAAAGCTGAGTTATTCTATGGAATAGAATTCTGGAATATTTTAGAGGAAGGGAGGAAGATACAAGAAAAGAAGAGTCATTAATTGAATTTCAAGAGGAATGTACAGTAGTAATTGAAAAAGAAGAAGGAGCCATAGATGGTGTACCCAGAAAACAATGAGAACCAAGATCTACTAGAGCAACAAATCCTTCTTATAAAGTCTAAAATGGATGGGAAAAAACTGATTATAATTAATATAAATGGACTTAATTCAGCTATTAAAAGAAGAAAAGTATTTCATGTTAGAAAAATTAAAATATGATATAATCTGCCTATAAGAAGTACATATTAAAAAAACAACATGATTATATATTGAAACAACAAAAATTAGGGAAATTATTTAAAGTGTTGACACAGTGTAAAAAGAGAGGAGTGGTGTTATACATTAGAGATACAATCCCTGCAGAACAAATATATACAGATGATGATGGAAGGGTTTTGATGGTGGAGATAATGGACAATAATCTAAAGACACTTTTGATAGCAATTTATGCCCCAAATGATAATCAAGAAGATTTTTACAAAAAATTACATAAGAAAATAATTGAACTGGACTATGCTAATATCTGTCTGATGGGAGATTTTAATGGAATAATAAATGACAAATTGGACTATAAAAACAGCAAAGAAAACTAGAAAGACATTGTCAAAATCCTTCTTTCGAATGGTAGATGAGATAAACTTAAAAGATGCATGGAGAGAGAGAAATGCGGAAAATAAACAATATACCTTTTATTCAAATAGACATGCATCATGGTCTAGAATAGATATGATATGGATGTCAACAGAATTGCTTTCTAACATACAAGACATTGAAATAGAAGCAAGTACCTGGGCAGATCACAATCCAATAACACTTGTATGGAAAGAACAAAAATGGAGATCTAGATGGGCTTTAAATAATATGATATTAAAGGAAAAAGACTTTAAACAGAAAATTGAGAGAGAATTGACTTTTTTCTTTAAAGAAAATACAAAAGAGGATACATCATTACAGAACCTCTGGGACATGATGAAGGCTTATACAAGAGGTTTGATAATGGAGTATACAAGGAAAAGAAATATAAAACAGAAAAAAATCCTTAAAATATTGGAAGATGACTACAAGAAGTTGGAAAAAGAACTACAGAAATTTCCACAGAAAAAGGACATTAAAATTAAAATGGACATAACTAAGCATAAAATGGGGCTAATGGAAAAAGAAGAAATAGCACAAAAAATAAAAAATGCTAAGCAGAACTATTTTGAAGATGCAAATAAACCAAGCAGATGGCTAGCATATAAACTGAGAAAGGAAAGAGACTCGAGAAGAATAAATCAATTGATAAATGAACAAGGACATGTATGCTATGGAAATGTGGAGAAGAAAAAAATTATTCAAGATTACTATGGAAAACTGTACCATCAAGAGAATGTTCAGGAAGAAAGAATTCAACAATACTTACAGGAAGCAAATTTGCCCCAGATACCCAAAGATATTGAAACAATGTTAGAAAATAACATAAAAATGATGGAATTAACAGAAGCTTTAAAAAAGCAAAACATTGAGAAAGCGCCAGGTCCAGAAGGTTTGCCAGTAGAATTTTATAAGACGTTCCAGGAAACATTGAATCTTCACTTATTAGAAATTATGAATGAAGTTATGACAAAGAAGAGAATACCCGAAACATGTTCAGAAGCATACATCACACTTGTACCAAAGGAGGACACAGACCCACAGCAAGTTAAAAATTACCGACCTATATCACTATTAAATTAAGATTATAAAATTTTTGCTTCAATTCTGGCAGAAAGACTGAAAATATACTTAAACAATTTTATTCATCCTTATCAAAATGGATTTCTGCCGAAGAGACAGATTAAAGATAATATGAGAATAATTTTAGATACACTGGAATACTATGAGGCACATCCTGAAAAACAAATGGCTCTGATGTTTATAGATGCACAAAAAGCTTTTGATAATGTGAATTGGTGTTTTATCCTGTTACAATTGGACCAAATGGGCTTTGGTAAAAAATTTACTCAAGCCTTCGAAACGATATATCATAAACAAATTGCAAAGGTTATCATAAATGGAGAGTAAACAGACTTTATAGATATAAGAAAAGGGACCAGACAAGGCTTTGTCACCTCTGTTGTTTGTGTTAACACTGGGAGTGCTGAATAGGAACATCAGAGAAGAAAAAGAAATAAAAGGAATGAAAATTTAAAAAGAGTATAAATTACAAGCTTTTGTAGATGAACTGGTATTTATATTAGAGGATCCATTGGAGTCTGCACCTAAACTGATGGAAGAGATAGAAGAGTATGGGAAAGTAGCAGATAAAATAAAGATTTTAGCAAAGAACATGTTAGTAAGACGAAAGAAAGAATTGGAGGAAGTTTTGGAGATCCAGGTCACAAACAAGGTTAAGTATTTAGGGATACATATAACACCAAGATGTAGCACACTTAAGGAGGACAATTATCTTAAACTTAAACAACAGATTGCAAAAGATTTGATAAAATGAGAAAATTTATAATTATCACTGATTGGGAGAATATCTACAATTAAGATGAATGTATTGCCTAGAATCTTATACCTATTCCAGACAATTCCAATCAGATTAGGGAAATATTTTTTTGAAGATTTAAACAAACTAGTGCTAAAATACATTTGGCAAGGGGAAGAAAGTGAGAATAAAACTTAAATTGCTACAAGATGCAAGAATAAGAGGAGGATTTGCTTTGCCCAATTAGGAATTATACTACCAAGCAACAAGTCTGATGTGGCTAAAGGAGCGGATAACACTAAGGAATATTAGACTTTTGAATTTAGAAGAACATGACTTGCTGTTAGGGTGGCATGCCTTCCTCTGGTATAAGGGAACTAAAATGCAGGGGTATTTTAGAAGACATTATATTCGAGAAATATTGTTTCTAAACTGGGAGAAGATAAAAAAGCAATATTATTTAAAAATCCCACTATGGTTATCTACTAATGAAGCTTTTTCCTATCCAATAATATATAAAAAGGAACAAACAGTTAGATATGGTGAGATATTGAATGAAAAGGGTGAACTTAAATCTATGCAAGCGTTGGAAGAACAAGGTGTAAAAATGAATTGGTTTTCATATTTGCAAATACAATCCAGATTTGATAAAGATGTTAAAACAGATGGTATCTATGATAAGTTGACTGATTTAGATAAAATTTTGATTGGTACTAATGAAAAGGTAATTAAAAAACTTTATGGACATTTGCTAGAGTTTAAATTAGAGGAAGAACAAGTAAAAGAAACAATGATTGCATGGGGGAAAAATTTCAGATATGGGATTGATTTAGATAAATGGCAAAAATTGTGGTCTCAAAATTATAAAATGACAATGTCAACTGCAACATAAAGAAAATTTGTATAAGATGTTTTACAGGTGGCACTTACCTCTGATGAGAATTGCAAGGATATTCAAGAATAAATTGGATAAATGTTGGAAATGTCATCAGATACCTGGTTCATATTACCACATGTGGTGGACATGCTCGGCCGCAAAAAGATATTGGACTATAATATACACATGGTTGGAAAAAATGACAAAACACCACATAGACTTTAAACCTGGGATATTTTTATTGGGAATTATACCAGAAATATATTGTAAAGAATTGAAATACTTGATTGTAAATGTTTTAACGGCAGCTAGAATTGTATTTGCTAAGAATTGGAAAAATGAAAAAATACCTATGCAGGAGGAAATCATTAAGAAAATCATGGACTGTGCTGAAATGAGTAAATTGACATTTGAAATTAGAGAACAAGAGGATAAACAATTTTATATGATATGGGGTTTATTTTATCAATGGTTAGATAAAAAGACATGGTAAAGAAATAGATTAGTAAGCCTTACAATAAAAGTTAATAGATTGATATAGAATACAATATAAAATATATAACCATTGGGTGAATGTATAAGATTAAATCATAATGAAAGTTAGAATATCTCGTATAAAATGATGGAAAAATAGTCAAATGAATGTTTAATAATTGATTTTATATAAGCACAAGCTAGACCGGTAAGGTGAGAATTTATATAACTTGTGAGTAATGGTAAAAAAAGGATAGCACAAAAGATTGTAACCAACTGACACACTGTATGTATATAATTGAAAGAGGGCTTTATGTTTTTATGTTTTGTTCGTATGTTTGTTGTAAAAAATAAAAACTTTGTAAAAAAAAGTCAAAGGAAATCATAAAAGAAGCTGACAGAAGACAAGGTCTTTAGATATTGTTGCTGATGACACAGGCATAAGGTCATAGGAACACAAAGAATCAGTTACTGATAGACAGTTGTGGCAAGGTTATGCCTTTAGGCCACCAAGAAATGGAAGCAACTGAATAACTGAAACAAAAACATGGATACACAATGCAAACATTCAGAAATTCTTTTTCTATAACCCTTATTTTGTAGTACTAAATGAACAATTCTGTTTTGCTTTTTTTTTTACTAGATTAAATGAAGAGTATCATTGACTCTCTCAAACGGTTTTTTTAAAGAAACATTTTCAGATTTGGTCTTTAATATATAAACATCAAATTTTTGAATATTCACAGCCATGCTATAAAACAAATTTCTGGCAGCATTCAAGATTTTCCCCTCAGTAATTAATATAAGCTCTATTAAGTTTTGATGGAATAACTACTCATGTAATATTAATGCTATAGCTTTACTAATTCTTTCTATTTTTCTGCAGATAAAAGAATAATGACCCTCTCTAGTGCTTTCAGATCTGATAAAGGAATCAAAGCATTAATCACTAGATATATTAATATTTTGTTTGGCAAAAGTAAAATGAATGCAGTATGAATGGTAGTGATCATAAGAATATCAGTGAATAAAATATGCATATTACAAATTGCTATAAAACAATTTGATAATTAGATCATTATGAAAATAACAAAATAAAACACTGTGGCTACTAATTTTAAGTTAAGTTCAAACAAATGTTCATTTCTCTCATGCTTTAGTTCATCTGGATATAAAATGATAACCAATGTATCTTCAGAATAGAAAGTGTATCACTTGATATAAATTATTTTAAGTATATATTTTCTTCTTCAGTCTTCCTTCCGTAAGGATTGCACTTCATTTCCTATTCCATACAACCATTAGTCATAATTAGATTGGATTGGATTCAGAGGTGGTATTCAGCAGGTTCTGACCAGTTCTAGAGAACCGGTAGTGAAAATTTTGAGTAGTTTGGAGAACCAGCAAATACCACCTCTGACTGGCCCTGCCCCCATCTATTCTCTGCCTCCCGAGTCCCAGCTGAACTTCTTTAGTTGCCCTGCACAGGAGAACAGAGTTTCTTTATAGCATCAATTCTCATCTCTGGACTTGCCCACACCGTTTTGGCATCTGAAGCAGGGTGCTCAAATAATAATCTAAGAGATCTCCTACTTGGGCCACAACTTTAAAATATTTCAGTTCTGTATTCTTCTTCCATTGTCCTTCTGATGATAATGCTGTACTATCTACTTCAATAAAGAAAAATTAACAATTGAAAGACCTCAACAGTAAATATAACCTTTCTTGTTTGTTGTCAGATTTCACATCACATGTGACAATAAATCTTGATTAACTAAAATGTAACTGCATTATCAGGAATTTGCTACCAGAAGAGCTCATGGGTATAATACAGTAAGATGACAATCAAGAATGAGCTATGTGCAACCAGAAAAATCTGCCTCCTAGAAATGGGAGGAAATCATGTCCTCTAAATTTGTTGAACCCCCAGCACATCCTTATGATCAGGGATGGGATTCAATTTTTTAACAACCAGTTCTGTGGGCATGGCTTGGCTGGCGGCTGTGGCTTGGTGGTCATGTGACTGGGTGGACATGGCTTGGTGGTCAAGTTATTGGCTGGGTGTGGCCAACTCAATATCACTCACATCGAGGCATGCATCTCCTCGCCTGGCCTCTCATGACTGTGGGGATGCTGCAACAGTCGTAAGTGTGAAAAATGATCATAAGTCACTTTTTTCAGTGCCATTGTAACTTTGAATGGTCACTCCACACAAGCAAAGTACCAGTAAAAGTGGGAAAAAAACTCCAGAGATGTTCCAGAGACAGGAAGTCTAGTCCTGTCAAGAATGTAATAAGGGTTACAGTTTCTGTAAGCAACACCAGAATGTTTCCTTCCTGCCTTCCTTACAGGCCAGTAATTTCTTCTAACAACCAGTTCTCCAAACTGCCTACAATGTTAACAACCGGTTCTAGTGAATAGGTGCAAACTGGTAGAATCCCACCACTGCTTATGATATGCCTTTGCTACATTGCTCTCCACTACAATTTTGAAACATGCAGCGTTTAAAGAATTATGACTAGGGAAGAAAGGACACTGCAAGTAAATCTCATTTTAAGTTCTTCCTATGTATAGAATACAAAGGGTATAGGTATACCTACTGTGATGACCCAGGTCATGGCACAAAAATAACAAAGTCACCAAAGTAGATAAATTCCCTTTAATGCCTCCAAATTGGTGCCCAATGTCCAGTTATCATGGGCTGGAGATCAAACTCTTCCAGAAACAGTCTATGAAGGGAAGAAATGCAGTTTGAACCCAAAGTACAAATAATTAAAAATAAAAAAAATCCAACACAAACCATGCTGAAGTAATTATTATGACAGGCCAGGATGATAAATTACAGACTTCCAAAAGATAACACAGCACCCACAGTTGGGAGGATGCCAAAACCCAGAAAAGCCTCAACAAAGATAATGCATGCTTTGCTTCGAGCAACTTTGCCATGCACAGTTTGCCCTTTTAAACAGTCTTTCCAGCTGCAGCCTATGAAGGGAAGCAGGGCCCTTTCCTCTCCCGTAAGCCATGTTGCTCCCTTTTCTGTTCCTCCCTGTGTGCCCTAGGATGAAGAGGGGATGGCCCTGGGTCTTCCTCTGAATGCCCAGCTGGACTGTGCCCTTCGCCCGGATCAATCACTGGAAAGCCACCGGATCAACACTCCCATTCCCTGTCAGCTGCTCAATCTCCCCCTTGGAATCGGACTCCACCAAGGGCATGACACCTATATAGAAATATCTTCTTTCCTTTTGGGGTAAACAACATTATGCAGATAGTAAGACAAAGTAATTAAGGCACAAAGTATGAAAAATGAAATGAAATATACTAAATTTAGCTTACACCCATAAAAGTCATTATTACCCCCTACATTTTTTTTCTTTTGTATATTGTCCTTGCTTCCACCACACCCATTGTTCACTTCATGCAATATCTTTCACCTTTCTACATTTTTCACTTCTTTTATTTTTGAGAATTTTGCCAATTTTGCCAATTACAACTTTCTTGGTAACAGATAATCAGAGTTGGAAGGGACCTTGTAGGTCATCTGGTCCAACCCCCCACCCAAGCGGGAGACCCTACACCATTTCTGACAAATGGCAGTCCATTCTCTTCTTGAAAGTCTCAAGTGATGGTGCTCCCACAACTTCCAAGGGCAAGCTGTTCCATTGGTTGATTGTTCATTAGACTAGTCAAGCCCAGTTGCTGTAACCGTTCTTCATATGTTTTAGACTGCAGTCCCCTAATCATCCTGGTTGCTCTTCTCTGTACTTTTTCTAGAGTCTCAACTTCTTTTTTAGAGTGTGGTGACCAAAATTGGATGCAGTACTCTAGGTGTGATCTTACTAAGGCTTTATAGAGTGGTATTAGTACCTCACTTGATCTTGATTGTATCCCTCTGTTAATGCAATTTAGGATTACATTAGCTTTTTTGGCTGCTGCTGCACACTGCTGGCTCATATTTAGCTGGTTGTCCACTAAGACTCCAAGATCCCTCTCATAGTTACTGCTATTGAGCTGGTTTCACCCAGTCTATATGTGTACTTTTGGTCTTTCTTGCCTAAGTGTAGGACTTTATTTTTCTCCACATTGAATTTCATTTTGTTAGATACAGCCCAATGTTCTAGTCTGTCAAGATCCATCTGGATCTTTTTTAAAAAAATTATTTATTTTTTCAAGCAATTATAAGATAACAAAGTTATGGATAGTTATGTGTTTACTAATGTAGGTGAAATATTGATAGTCGATGTACAAAAGCCTATTTCTTATTTTACCATACATTTTTCAAATGCCTCTAATTCAAATCAGAGATTATGTCAAATAAATTCAAATCTTTATTATGATCATAGAGCAGCATAATAACTGTTGTTTCTCCTATTGTTTTTCTTACACCCCAAACACTCATACAAATTCTAAATCAAACTCAGAATACAAGTATTAGTTCCAAAAAATACTGTTTATATCTCAAAATGCTCTCAAAGGTCACAATCTCACTATCTCCAAGTCTAGATAATGCTCTAAAGCAAAAATCCAGCCCCAGTCTATGTGATGATCTCCATCCACTATGTCCCCTGTTGGTGACTGCCTTCATTCTACTACTTATTAGGAGGGGGAGCAGAAATAAAAACAGTGCACTTTCTTCCCTCTCAGGATTTTCCTCTGGTGACTACAACCAACACAGAAAATTGCAATACACCGTACAACAATTCCATAGGTTTATTGTATCAAATCTTAATTATAACCGTTCTTACAATATGCTTCTCAGTTCTGGCACAATTAATTAGAGATGCATCTCACTGATAAATATATCCATCTAATGTAAGCACAGAAGTTATATTCATATAGTTACAAAACATTTCCTGGTAGCTCTTTGTTTCCTGAAAGATTTCACAATGTGGACAAGGTAGGGAGAGAAATAGCAGGAAAATTGCAGGAAATAAATAATACATAAATAAAAAATAATCATCTGTAGAATTCAGAAGCTCTTACCATATTACATGCACACTCTTACATACTTCAAACACTTCTCCCAACTTACACAAACAGTTCCTCTTTAGCTCTTATTTTACAAAAGTTGCATTCTGATCAGTTTTTTTTCATCCATCCTAGCATGAATTATTGTTCTGATTTACAAGACAATTCATGGAGGAGTTCACTGTTCTTGAGAAGTTCTTGATTGTGGAAATTCATATTCTGATTATTGGTACTTTTATCTATTACTCATACTTTAATCTTTTCCTGGTGTTTGACACATCTTTGGCTATTGCTTTTCCACATACCTCTGTGTTCAGAGGTACTGTATGTACATTAGACTGAGTATGTGTCAAATAGTTCATTAATCTCATTGCAGGATTCAATCTGGGTCAGCCACTAGTACCAGAGGTTTAGTCTTCCGAGCTTTCAGACTCGTGCTGGAGCCCACCCTCAGGTAATTTCTCTTTAGCAGAGTGTATGCTTAGGGCTACTCTGTGTGTGGTATATACGTATATGGTGCCAGGTTGTAAGTGGTTGATTGGGGTCTTGATAGCTGGCTATCATTGGCTGTTGTTTCTTTGTGCTACCAAGCCTTACCTCCTTAAGTACTTACTTAAGCCCAAAACATACACTCCACTAGAGATAAATTGCCTGAATATGGGCTTCAGCATGAGTCTGAAAGCTCAGAAGACCAAACATCTCATTCCGGTGACTGATCTAGATTGGATCCTTCAACATTATCCTTGGACATGCATATTTGCCTTTATTCATTAATCTCACTATCTATCACAATCACTAGAAAAAGACACAACTGCAAAAAGGTTGCATCCTATTCAAACATGAGTTCTTGGTGGTTCAACTAATTCTTGCTTTCTGAATGTGCTCTTCCAACATTTTCCAATGTGCTCTTCCAACATTTCCAATTCTTATTTTCTATTAAAAAGGTAGCAAAACACTCTTATACACAGCTATTTTCATTTCAAGTATTTCTCATAACAACTGCAAGCTTCCTAGTACGTTTCTACAGTAATCATATATCTTAAAATTTCTCCATTCATTTTCCCTTCCTTAGTAAGCATTCTATGTTATGCAAATTCATTTAGTTGATGTATTTTTTAATCATGTATGCAGATCTATTCTGTTTATTGAGCTATACAATTTATCTTAGCTTTTTCTGCATATGATTCAGCTCTTAACCAATATCATGTATAGAAGTGCACATATATTCATGTCCCCAGTCAATACCAATTTAACATTAGTGCAAGTATTCATACATGTGTCAAATATTCAAGGAGACATTACACACCCTTATTTTACACTTTGCTCAATGTTGAATCGTTCGCTATTTCATTTATTCTCATGCAAGTTTACTTTCACCATATATTGTTCCAATTACATTCAGCAAACAACCTTCAATTCCATATTCACACAAGAGTTTCATAATTCACATCTATTCACTATCAGTAAAGCTGTTTAGGAACCTGCTTATGGAGCTAGGATCAAGATTCATAAAATTATGCATGGCAAAGGAAGGATGACCAAGAACAAGTTGTTTTTAATTTCCCATAGCACTGAAAACTAGGTAATAATAAAAAATTAAAGTAATAGGAGGAAGTATTTATTTATGTAGCATGTTTTTTTCTCATCGCACTGATTCATTCCATTCCCACTCAATCATTTATATTACCCAATATAAATGAAAGCATTTTTATAAATAAAGCATTTTTTTCTGGATAACATTCATTCAATATGTTGCACAAATACCCCAAAACAACCTTACTACTTTTATTATCACTGTTCTCTGAGAGTAATGTGTAGTGTAACCAACTTCTGAATTCCTGCTGAATTCCACAATGTCAATTCATATATGATTAATATATTAGCTCTTTCCTTCATGATTAACCTACCCTTCAGGTTAATCAATTCTGCCCTTGGTTTCATAGGCATCCATGTCAAATTTTCTATCTGCCATGTAATTCATTTACTCTTTTAATCTTTTATTCCTGTGTGTATTATTCCATATGCCATTATCATTGTCAAATGGGCCAATATATGTTAATTTCCATCTGCCATCGTTTTTTGTTAATCAAGCCTTTCACCTTCTGACAATTTTTAATGAGATAGTAAGATGTAGAGAACCAGTTTGGTGTAGTAAAGGTGCAGTAGCTAAGGATAGGTTAAAAAAGATGAAACTAAATTCTACTGCCATCTTGGGCATCAAACCAGCTGGGTAATCTCATCTCTGCAGTTTTCATGGAAAGAAAACTTATTTCTAAGGCTAAGAGTGACTGATCCAAAAGTACCCAGCCGGCTTTGTGTCTAACATGGGACTAGAACTCACAGTTCCCTGGTTTATATCATGGTCCATCTAATTACTACACAAAAGTGGCTTGCTCTTTTTGTTGGATAACAAAACATCAGGCTAAAATCACTGTCTTTTAACAGTATGAAAGTATGAAAAATAAGAAACAATAAATAAAGTCTCAATACAGTCACTGTATTGAGTCTCAGTTACTGTATTGAGACTTTATTTATTGATTCTCATTTTTTCCTCTTTCTTTAAGGAACTCTTGGTGACCTATCATGACACTAGCTTACAACAAACTAGTGAAATCAGTAAAGCTTGTGACAGGACAATTGACCCATTTCTCTCAATAGTACTCTGATGGTTGTCTGAGCAAGAATTTGAACAGTTATTCCCTGCTTTCATTCACCATACAACCCATTAAGCAACATGAAATCACAACATGTCAATATGGTTCTTTTTTATATTGATAAGGTTCTTATATATGATCCCTAACTGAATGAAGGCATTTGTGCCTTTCCAAATGAAAGCATGGAAAGATAGTCATTGACAGGGTATAATTAAGTATTGAATATGAGAATTCTTTGTTTCCCTTTCCATTATAATGAAACTGCATATATGCAAGCCCACACATTCAGTTCTTCATACAGTTATTTATATTCATTATCTTGTTTAGCTGCAGTAATGTGGCAACCATATAAAAGGAACATGCATTCATTTTAAATGGATATTGGAAAGAAACAAATAAATCATTGACATCTTTATAGACACCACAAAGGTGATTACTATCATGGGATTGTTTTGTGACATTGAAGAGAAGTGAGCATATTTTCAGTTGAGTTCAGTGCTCATGACTTCCATCTAAATTAAAATACTGTGATTGACATCAACATCTTTCCTGGAGGAACTTATTAAAGGTTGTAAAAATATATCTGATGATGTTTCATGCCATTAAATATAAAACATGCAAATGCATTCAATTAAAAGTATATCCATTTTAGGATCAATCTAAAGACCATGGTGAGAGTTTCTCCAAAGATGTTAGCTTTCTTGCTTTGAAACATTGTAACAAGGTTCACTTCAGCTGGATCCTGAATTTACTTACAGAATATTAGGAGAAGTTGCTTGGAGTATTCAATGAAGTTTTAAAATACAAATATTGTCCACAAATACAGTTGTGAATATCCTATCAAGAAAGTAGTCTGGAGTTCTAGAGCAGGGGTGTCAAACGCACATTGTCATGGCAGTGTCATGTGATGTATTGGGATGTCTTTTTTCTCCTTTGCTAAACCGGGCGGGGGCATGGCCAATGTATGATGCATCTGGACTACGGGCCGTGAGTTTGACAGCCCTGTTCTAGAGAAATTTGCTTTCCATGTGAGATGAAAGACTTTCAGAAAGAAGGTTTTGGAAGATAGAAGACTGGGAAAAAAAACATGGTTTACTTTCATAACAAAAAGAATAAAATATTAATTGAAGGATTTTTTTAAAAGCAATTGTTACAACTTTAATCCCCCCAAAAACAATTTCTTTATTTGAAGAGCATAATCACTGAGATCTGGGCTTGGAGGTCATGCCTCATCATCTGATTGCTCCAGTTGACTAGAAATGCTGGCTTAATTATTCCTGAGGCTGACAATCCACAGGTTCATCTGGTGCAAGATCATCACAGTCAGGGTCCGAGCCAGATTCTGAATTGTGGTTCATAGCAATAGGGAGAGACAACCCCTCATTTTTATACTTTTACCTTGAATAAATACATTAATTTTACACATACATCCATTATATGTACTCACATACAGATAGGTCCAAAGAGTCCAAGCCATAGGAAAACAAACCGTCAGCATTTGCTTTCTTGAAAGAGAAAAAAAATTGTGGTATGAAAGGCTGTGATAAACTACAGTTCAGACTGAACACCTTAGAATATGGGTGTCAAATTTGCGGCATCACATTGCTGCTGTTATGTCTTGGGAACCGGTTGGGGGTCCAACCGGGTCCGCTGTTTAAGTAGGTTCAACAACCGTTCCTATTGGCTGGCGCCATTTGACAGCCGGCTATATAAAGCTGGCTGTCAAGCCAAGCCAGCCGTTGTTCGCTAGCTAGTCTGCCCGTTGGCTGGCAGACGCGACAACCACTGTTCCTTCAATAAACTTGTTAATTGCATGCCCTGGTCTAAGCCTCTCCTTCCTTCGAAATACAACACTGGCGACGAGGATGGGATCTGAAGGCTAGCCAGGAGCATTTTCCCAAGGAACAGGAGCCTGTCATCGGAAGCCGCAGCCGCTTGCCATTTTGCTTACCGAGCCTCGGACTCAGAAGCCTGTCATTGGAAGCCGCAGCCGCTTGCCGTTTGCTTACTGAGCCTCGGACCCAGCAGCCTGTCATCGCGAAGTGAAAGTGTTAGAACCGCTTAGGTTAGATCTGCCGCGGTTAGAGAAGGCCGGGCGCTGTCAGTGAAAGTCGCGACGGTTAGAGCACCACGGATAGTGAAAGTCGGGCGCTGAAGCCGCAGCCGCCCGCGCGCGCGGAAAAAAAAGGGCGCGAAAATTCTAACGGCTGTCACTGAGCTGCAGCCTCTAGAGCAAGCTACGGCGCTGAGAGCCTCAGCCGCCTCGATCACAAAAGGGCACTAATTACAGTAGCTGTCACTAAGTGAAGTCTCCAAGTGAAATTGCGAGCGCCTCAGCCGCCTCGCCAAAAAAAAAAAAAAAAATTATAATAAGAAAAAGGGCTCGAATTTTAAAGCGCTGCCAGTACAGCACCACAGCCACAGCCGCCTAACGCTCGCAAAAGAGCACGAAAATTCAAGTGCCTCAGAAAAGCCGAAGTCCTTGAGTGAGAATAGGGCACTGTAGCCACAGCCGCCAACGCCCTCAAGCAGCATCAATCCAAGACAACGAGCTCCCAGTGAGGTAGACCAGTCTACAAAGAGACTGAGGGGTCCAAAATGAATGTCAATTCAGTATTCCCCCCTTTCAGACCTGATGAGGAAAAGTGGGATTCGTATAAGAATCGCTTCAACCACTTTATCGATGCCATTGGACTGGCTGAAGCTTCGGAGCAGAGGAAGAAATCCTACTTCCTCAGCTACTGTGGGGCTGTAGTATACGACACCGCCACAGCACTCCTGGCCCCACGAGAAATCGGGAATGTCCCATGGGCAGAGTTGGTGGAAACGCTATCCAACCACTACTCACCAAAACCGTCTCAGATTGCTAGGCGCTTCGCCTTTAGGATGAGGAAGCAAGCCGAGGGGGAATCCATAAATCAATATATGGCAGCCCTGAGGACAGCAGCTCTACAATGTGAGTTCAAGAACTATTTGGACGACATGCTGCTCGACCAACTCGTCTGTGGGGTGAGGGATCTAAAACTCCAGAGGCGTTTGCTGGCTAGAAGAGACCTCAACCTCCCCCAGGCAGTTGAAGAAGCCTTAGCTGCAGAACTTGCAGCACAGTCTGCAGCTGAGATCCAGGGCACTGCTCCCAGACCCAGCACTTCCTCCGTACACTCTGAAGAAGCGGTTAGTGAGGATGACCCTGCAGAATACTCTGATGTGCATCGCCTCAAACCAACAAGACAGCCGCAGGTAGGAGCGAGGCCAAGAAACAACAGTGGCCCAAAACAAACTCTTTTATGCCAGACCTGTGGAGGTTCCCATTCCCGGGCATCTTGCAGGTTCAGAAACGCCACCTGCCACAACTGCCACAAGAAAGGTCACCTCGCAAGAGTCTGCCAGGCAGCGCGCACCTCTCCACAAAGATCTCTTTCCTCTCCTGTTCCCCGAAGGCAAGTAGAAAAATGCCATACTTGTTACCAAGCCAACCACACACTTTACACCCCCAATAAAATTACACTTTCTGTCTTACTAGAAGATAATCCCTGCCGCATGGAGGTAGACACGGGGTCAGCGCTCTCAATCATATCTTGGGACACGCTTAAGAAGATCCAGCCCAGACTGACAAAGAACCAGCTTCAAAAGTGCCATCTCACCTTGAGAGACTACCAAGGAAAGAACATCCCCGTCCTCGGGAAAGGCAAGTTTCTCGTGAAATTCCAAACCTTTAAAGGCCATTTGCCTTTAGTGGTTGTTAATGGTGCCCTCCCTAGTCTTTTGGGGTTGGATTGGTTCCCCTCTCTCGGCCTTAGTATAAAAGGAGTCCATGCTGTCTCAACTTCTGATGTTGACTCCTTATTTACAGACTTCTCTGATGTTTTTAGTAGTGAGTTAGGCTGCTATAAGGGCACTCCCATCTCCTTCTCAGTAGACCCACAGGCAGTCCCTGTTCGCTTAAAACCACGTAGAGTACCTTTCGCCATCCACCCCAAATTGGACGCGGAACTAGACAAACTACTAAAACAAGGGGTGATAGAACCCACAGATTTCGCTAAGTGGGAGACCCCAATAGTCACCCCGCTAAAAAAAGACGGTAATCTAAGAATTTGTGCTGACTACAAGACGTCAATCAACCGTTATCTACAGGTTAGCGCATATCCAGTCCCAGTCATTCAGCACCTGTTACACACATTTGAACCTGGCACCATTTTCGCCAAACTGGACATGTCACAGGCATACCAACAGTTCCCCGTGGATAACCAAACAGCTGACTTACAGACCATAGTTACACACAGAGGGGCATTCAGATGTAAGCGTCTCCAGTTTGGCGTAAGTGTAGCCCCAGGTATTTTCCAATCACTGATGGAGCGAATCCTCCAAGGTCTCCCCGGCGTAGTGCCATATTTCAATGACACCTTAGTCACAGCCAGGGACAGACCCCAACTCATCCAGAGAGTCAGGGCAGTATTAGAGAAGTTCAGGCAGCATGGCCTCAAACTAAAACGGGAGAAGTGTACCATCGCCACTAGACAGGTGGACTTTCTAGGCTACAGGCTAGACGCCTCAGGCATCCACCCGGTGGAATCGAAAGTCAAGGCCATCCACGAGGCGCCCATGCCTACCAACAAAACCGAGTTACAAGCCTTCCTGGGGTTATTGAACTTCTACGCTTCATTTCTCCCACACAAGGCGTCAGTTGCTGAGCCATTGCACAGACTCTTAGACAGAAACACACCATGGCACTGGGGACCCAAAGAAAACCAAGCATTTGTGGCAGTCAAATCTCTACTCACCTCTGAGGCTGTCTTAATACAATTTGACCAACGCCTTCCTTTGGTCCTAGCAGCAGACGCATCCCCTTTTGGGATAGGAGCTGTCTTAAGTCACAGGCTTCCCAATGGCTCCGAGGCACCAATTGCCTTCTTTTCAAGAACCCTTTCAGCGACTGAGCGTAATTACAGCCAGGTTGATAAGGAGGCCTTGGCTGCAGTAGCAGCAGTCAAAAAATTCCACGAATTTCTATTCGGACACCAATTCGAACTTATTACTGATCACAAGCCGCTTTTAGGATTATTATCAGGGGAAAAGCAAACCCCGCAGATATTGTCGCCTAGAATGACCAGATGGACCTTATTCCTGGCGGCTTACTCGTACAAACTGGTCTATCGTCCCGGTAAAAATCTAAACCACGCTGATGCCCTCAGCCGCTGCCCCTTGCCAGCCCCAGTCGAGGACCCAGCTCCTGTGCATGCCATTTTTGATGTAAACGAACTCAAGCTGCCGGTGACTGCAGACGACATAGCATCACATTCCAAGAAGGACAGAACAATCGCCCAGGTTCTGGACTGGGTAGGGAGGGGGTGGCCGGAAACTAACTATTCAGTTGATTTCGCCCCATTTAAAACTCGCCAGCTAGAGCTCTCTAAGTTGCAGGGATGCCTATTGTGGGGTACCAGAGTGGTCATACCAACCACCCTTCGCATACCCGTCTTGAAGATGCTGCACGAGGGCCATCCAGGAATTGTGCGGATGAAGGCGTTAGCTCGAAGTTACGTCTGGTGGCCCGGGATGGACGATCAGATCGCCAAGTGGGTAAGCTCGTGTCGACCCTGTCAGGAATCTAGGGCAGCCCCACCAACCGCCACACCCACAAAGTGGGAAAGTGCCAATGCCCCGTGGTCACGGCTTCACATCGACCTGGCCGGGCCAATGCACGGCAAGACCTTCTTGGTGGTCATGGACGCCTATTCAAAATGGATAGATGTGGCCTTACTTCCCACGACCACCACACAGGCAGTTGTTAAAGCCCTGACTCACCTTTTCGTAACTCACGGACTCCCTGACACACTGGTCTCCGATAATGGCCCCCAGTTCACCTCAAACGAATTTAGTAGGTATGTCACCAATCTAGGCATCAGACACGTCTTCACGGCACCCTTCCACCCCGCCAGCAACGGGTTGGCTGAACGGGCAGTCAGATCAGCCAAGGAGGCGTTAGCCAGGTTCGGCCAAGTGGATTGGCATTCTAAACTGTCTCAATTCCTCCTAAGCCAGCATACCACACCGTGCACAGTTACGAACAAATCCCCGGCTGAACTGCTGATGGGGAGACGCCTGAGGACTACCTTAGACAGGCTGCACCCCCACTACTGTCCAGACTCCCCTTTGGGGTCTGACAGTCTGGCCAGGAATTTCGCAGTTCAGGACCTAGTGTTTGCTAGGAACTACGCGGGGGACCCACTGTGGGTGGCCGGGAAAGTCGTGGCTGTCACAGGTCTGAGATCTTATCGGGTCCAACTTGAAGACGGTCGTGTGTGGCGAAGACACATGGACCAGCTGCGGAGACGACGGAGCAGCCTGACCGGCCCAGACCCGTCTCCACCAGATGAGTCGCGGGCGCCACTCCAAGGTCCAGCTAGTGATCCCCAGAGTGATCACCCTTCACCAACGGAGCAGAGGGAGCAGGCAGTAGACTGGGACTGCCAGCCGGGAGCACCACCGTTTATCCCCAGCGAAGGCAGAGACTTTTCCCTGGCTCCAGTTCCTGCGCCGAGCCCTGTTCGCCCCCCTGCGTACCCTGACCAGGGGTCCGCGAACTTGTCTTCGCCCAATGACTCTCCTGAGTTACGTCGCTCGGGTCGCCAACACAGACCACCGGCGTATCTCAAAGACTATATGTGTTCCCATCTAGGGGGAAGGGGTGTTATGTCTTGGGAACCGGTTGGGGGTCCAACCGGGTCCGCTCTTTAAGTAGGTTCAACAACCGTTCCTATTGGCTGGCGCCGTTTGACAGCCGGCTATATAAAGCCGGCTGTCAAGCCAAGACAGCCGTTGTTCGCTAGCTAGTCTGCCCGTTGGCTGGCAGACGCGACAACCACTGTTCCTTCAATAAACTTGTTAATTGCATGCCCTGGTCTAAGCCTCTCCTTCCTTCGAAATACAACAGCTGCCATATGATGTTTCATAATGTTTTTCCTACTAGCAGAGCTGTGGTGGGTGTGTCCTGTGTGTGACGCATCCAGCCCATGCGCTGCCAGTTTGACACCCCTGCCTTAAAAGCACTTGCCAAAGTGTCATGATCAGAATAGGAGTCAAGCTGGTATGCAAAGTGTATTTGATTCCCTTCTTGATGATAAAAGTTTATATGTGTTATGGCTGTTTTGGGAAGTTAAGGTAATTTAAATTATTATATATTTTAAAAAGTGTATTACTCATCCAAGTCAATAATGACTGGAGCACCATATAAGGAAAGAAAGATGGAGAGCCATGTTAGGGTGAAACGTTGTAATTTCTATCTTGAGTATGGCAGGCTCACTGACAGATACAATGGTCAAATGGTATGATCTGCCCAGGGATGGGCTGCTACCAGGTCACACTGGTTTGGGCAAACCGGTTGTTAATTTTATGGCCATTTTAGTGAACCAGCAAATCCCATCCCTGGCTGACCCCGCCACCCCAACTTACCCCTTCCAGGAGTTCCTGCACAGCCTGTTTGGAATTGCAGGTAAGAGCAGGGCCCATGCAGAGGCTCCAGGAGGGCAAAAAACAGGCCTCCTGGAAGTTTCTGGCCTCCAGAGAACCTCTACAGCCCAGGGAGGCAGTTTTCACCCTCTTGGAAGCTTGTGTCAGTGTCCAAATAAACTTCTCATTTAATTCAGCACTCAGAGACAAAGTCCATACAAGTAGGAATTTGTTAAAGAAGTCATGTTGGCACATCTGGGAAAACCCGAATCTGAAACTTGTGGGTTTTCCCTTCCCCAAGTGAAATTCAAAGAGCCATCCCCTGCACCCATCAGTCCATCACATGGTCCAATAAAACATTGTTCTATCGGAAGCCAAATTTTCACTCACTCCCATCCAGGTGCAGGCTGACATGTCCTTGACTTTTGAGAAGAATGTTGTTGAATCTAATCTACTGCTCACTAAGAATTCTCCCCTCTAAATTCCCAGGCACTAACTGTGGCAACCTTGAAGCTTCTAATAAAATATATGGCTAATAAAAATATGGCTTCAATGGCTGACAGCTTGAGGAAAGTCTCCAGAGTCCAGCGAGTGTGAACCTCCCCCACCATGGTGTAGGAGGCTGACTAGGCCACGGCCACCATGGCCACACCACCCAGCAACCAGGCAGAGAATCGGCTGTTAAATTTTTTAAAACCCACTCCTGGATCTTCCCAATGTCTAGTTTCTAGGAAACTAAACTAAAACAATCGTCTTAGTTTTCACAAAAAGACTTTTTCAAGAGCACAGCAATTTCCATCTGAGGTTCAGTCAAGATCACCTTGGACTCTATATCCCAATTTCAAGTTGTGAAAAAGTTTCAATCTAATTTAAAAAATGAAACTGTATGTCAATAGCATATGGATATTTGTAAAGATTGAAATATTTAACCTCAAAATTATGCCGCCACAGAATAAAACTTAAGTTTTTTGCCCAGCCATAGGTGTGAATTAAACAGGTAGGCATGAATTGATTCCAGAGGTAGACACTAATAGATACACATACTGGGGTGGGTGGGGAGGGAGATAATAAAGGAGGTAAAAAATAGTCCCAGAGAAAATATTAAATACTATTTTAAAGTAGAAATATTTTTAAAAACTAAGTTAAGCAAGAATGCACATTCTACTACACCTGTGAAATACCGTTCTATGTAGGACAAAGCTATAAACTACACTTTCTTCTTCTGAAAGATTAGCTACATTAAAGCTTGCTTGCTCTTTCCTTTGGCTATTTCTTCCTGCTACACAGGAAGAATTCAAGAAATTATTTTATTTCCAGCTCTTTGGGTATCTCCTCTTCTCATAAAACAAGTGGTAATAATGGCTTGATTTAGAACATTGAAGGAAGATTTAAAAGCATGTGTCTTATTC
Source organism: Pseudonaja textilis (assembly GCF_900518735.1). The sequence continues at coordinate 12,924,629 of NW_020769311.1, forward strand.
ATTATATGGCTACACACACACACACACACACACACACACACACACACAGGGAGGGAGGGAGGGAGGGAGGAAGGGGGAAGACAGTTCACTTCCAAAATGCTGATATTTGAACTGGATATTCAGCAGCAGTACAATGGTGAATAATTTAAGTTTTACTTGCTATCTTAGACAACAACTCCTGCATAGAGTTTTCAAGGTCGCAGGGCTTATTAATTATCTTGGAGGGCTTTCTGAAAGTCTTAAGCTGTTTTGTAGAAGAGTATCAAGTATACCTCCTTTTATTGCATTTGTCATGCTGGCATTTTGTCATTATGTTGTCATTTTCCATGTTTGAAACAGGCAAAATAGAAATAGCATCCTGCAGGCACTTTGTCTTTTCCAACTCTCTCAAGGGAAAATAATCCTCACTTTTATAATCTGGCAATCTTCTGTAGTACCCAATAGATTGTTAATTATTTCAAGTTTTAGAATGTGCTTGACTCTCCCATTACAGCCAATAGGAAGGAATTTCTATTTTAATGTCCTATGAGTTGGATTAAATATACATAATACATTTAATGCTCAAACTTCAGTACATGGGAACACCAGTGTTAGGTTGTTATAGCCCAAATATATTAAAACCCAACAAGACTTGTAAATTTTCCAAGAAAAGAATTGTCAACAGTCATGATTTCTACATATCATTTGCAAAATTGGAGAGCATATGCCTCCAAGTACTGGCTGTGATTCTTTGGGATGTGCAAATCATTTTGAATTTAAAACATCTCAAGTCTGAAATGCTTTATTTTGAGACTGCAATAATTTACTCAAGGCTCAAAACATTTTGTTTCTAGGAACACTCTGTACATGAAGTGGCTCCATTATAAGCTCACAGAGCTATTTTGAATTCAAAACACTCCTAGAAAGCTTAAAACATTTTGATTTTTAAGCAGCTATTTTTAACTCTATGGAACATTTCAGACTCAAATTCTTGAACTGCATTGCTCATCTGAAAGTATTAGCATTTGCATCTTGACTAGGGAATGTGCCATATTAACTTATACAGGTGGTCCTTGGCTTACAATCACTATGTCAACTTGAATGCCTGTTTCCAAGTTGCTATATGTGATGGTGATGGTGGAAATCTGAAAGAGCATATAGCAAATGAATTCAGAAGCACATTCCAACCTTATATTAAAAAGATTGTAGCTAAGCTACGGGAGCTTTTTTCCACGAAATTCCTTAACTGGAGAACATGATTGATGACACCCAGCCCATAAATGTGCTTAATTGGAGAATCTGATTTATGACACACCCAAGGGGAAGGGAGGAAACAAGGTCACAAGTGACTATAAATTATGTATGCCAGAGTTGGCTTCATACAGGTCATGCCATATCACATCTAATAAACCTTTTGAAGTTTCTTGAAATTTGGCTGGAGGCTCATGATTAAATTAGGGTGATCTCTGGAATCCTAACACGCTCATTTAGTGATAACTATATTGAGAAATGTGCTTATAACTGGACTTCACACAACTGTCACAGCATTACAATTACATTACATTTACAATGTTTTAGGACCAGCTCTCTTCTTACTCTGCATAAATGACCTCTGTGATCATATTAAGAGCAACTGTGTTCTCTTCGGTGATGATGTAAAGCTATTCAACACCACAGACAATACTACTACCCTGCAAAAAGACCTTGACTATGTATCAGAATGGTCAATCAAATGGCAACTTCAAATCTCAACAAATAAATGCTCTGTCTTACATATTGGCAAAAAAAAAAAAAAACAGAAAATAAAATACAAGCTAAATAATCAAGACCTTATTGAGGATCCAAACTTTGTCAAGGACCTTGGAGTACTCATCTTTAATGATCTAAGTGCTAGAGCCCACTGTAACTACATAGCCAAAAAGGCATTAAGAGTTGTTAATCTAATCCTACACAGCTTCTTCTCTGGTAATATTACACTACTAACTAGAGAATACAAAACATTTGCTAGACCTATACTCCAGTACAGCTCATCAGTCTGGAACCCATATCGTGTATCTGATATTAACACAATTGAAAAAGTCCAGAAATATTTCACAAGAAGAATTCTCCACTTCTCTACTCATTGCAGAATATCTTATGCCACCAGACATGAAATTCTAGACCTATAAAACCTAGAACTACATCACCTCCAGTCTGATCTAAATATAGTATATAAAATCATACATTGCAATGTCCTATCTGTCAATGAATACTTCAGCTTAAAGCATAACAATACAAGAGCAAACAATAGATACAAACTCAAGGTTAACTGCACCAAACTTGACTGCAGAAAATACGACTTCAGCAACAGAGTGGTCAATGTTTGGAATACTCTACCTGACTCTGTGGTTTCTTCCCCAAACCCCAAAAACTTTAACCTTAGACTGTCTACTATTGACCTCACCCCCTTCCTAAGAGGTCTGTAGGGGGCGTGCATAAGCACACCAATCGTGCCTACTGTCCCTGTCCTATTGTTTCTTTTTATTTTTCTTATAAGTATCTATCTCATGTATTCAAAACTATGTTTATTCTTATACCTGTATCTTGTAAGTGATTGACAAATCAAATAAATACTAAATACTAAAATACATGTCCCAAAATTGGGTGCTTGGCAACTGTCATATATATAATTTATATACTGTCCATCTCACTCTTTAGGCAACTCTAAGTTGCATTTACAACAGCTGCAGTGTCTCAAGATCATGAGACCACAATTGCAACAGGCTTCCGATAAACAAAGTCAATGTGTGAAGCCAGATTTGCTTAACAACTACATGATTCACTTAACAACTACAGACAGATAACTCATTTAGCAATCATCTTGTTTAGCAATGAAAATTGTGGTTCCAATTAAGTAGAGGCCTACTTGCATCTCTACCTACCTACAAAGGCAGGATGCAATTGGTTTCATCCTATTTTGGATGTACATAGTATCTAATGAGTTCCAAAATAGGACAAAAATGATTATGTGCCTCTTGGTAGTTTATTTACATAGAACACTGCACAGAATATATAGAATTGTAAGCTGCTTGGTATTACTTGACTGAGATGAGTAGCTATAGAAATAAAATAAAACAAACAAACAGCGTAAACTATATAGAATCCCCCCCCCCCCACGGTAAGGAGGGGATGAATGTCATGTAAAATCAAAGGATATAGCGATATGAAATAACGTGTTTCTCACAAAATAAGACCGGGCCTTATTTTTTTTTTTTTGAGCCCCGAAAAAATGGCTAGGACATCTTTTCAGGGGTGAATTAATTTCTCCCCCCCTGCGCACCAGCACTGTCTCCAACAACAGCATCTGAGTTGATCCCGCTTTCCCCCCATCCCTGTAACAACAGGAAAAAAAGATTTTGAGGTACCTGGGAGCTCTGCATGCTGTGTTTTGGTTTAATCCTGAGCACCTGGGTGGGTGTGAGAAGAGCCGAGTGAGTGTCTCTGCCGCTGCTACCCTTGGTGCTCCAGCCTCAGGCTCTGCAAGTTTGCAAAAGTCCAGGTGGGCAGCCCGTTCCTGCATTCCAAGCACCCAGACCGAGCTGCAGCTGTCCCTCTCTCGCCAGCAGCATCTCCAATAACAGCAGCAGCAGTGGCGAGAACTGTGGAGGTTACGGAGGTGGCTTCCCCCCCCAAGAAATGGCTAAAATGCTTCCACGGTTCCCATCGCTGCCGCTGCTGTTATTGGAGATGGTGCTGGCAAGAGAGGGACAGCTGCAGCTCAGCCTGGGCACTTGAAATGCAGGAACAGGCTGTGCACCAGGACTTTTGCAGACTTGCAGAGCCCAAGGCTGGAGCACCAAGGGTAGCAGCAGCAGAAACTCTCACTTGGCTCTTCTCACGCCCACCTAGCCGCTCGGGATTAAACCAAAACACAGCATGCAGCGCTCCCAGGTACCTCAAAATCTTTTTTTTCCTGTTGTTACAGGGACGGGGGGGAAGCGGGAGAGACTCAGATGCTGTTGCTGGAGACGGCGCTGGCAAGAGAGGCGCCAGCACCGGTGGGAACCATGGAAGCTATGGAGGCCTGAGAAGCGGCTGAAGTGCTGCTGGACATCCATGCCGATGCTGCCCGCCTGCTGACCCAGGTAAGGGAGCCCTCTGTGCTCCACTATGATTGGCTGTTAGGAGTGGCTGATGGTGAGGCGTAGCTGCCCGCGGGGCACTCCTAATGGCAAGGTCCCCCCTGCCTTCCCCCCCACCAATTTCGCATGTTTCAAACTAGGCCTAAATTTGGGGGGAGGGGCTTAATTTCATTTTATGCCTAGAAAACATGCTGGGTCTTCCTATTTGGGGGGGGCGTATTGTTGGAGTAACACAGTGTCTGTATAGATCTCTCTGAGAGCTTAAGGGAAAGTGAGCTGTGTATATAATTCTGCTAACTATTAGAAGAGTTGTGACAATATGTAACTAATGGGAGCTTCTTAAAGATTTGTATACAAGGCAACTGTCCTTGACAGCAACCATGCAAACTATAGTCAATGAGAAAAGGAAGGTGAATTAGGTGGAAGCAGACCATCTGATTGAAATTCAGAACACTTAGGTTAAATGTAGGAAGCTCACTGGAGACAAAGATAGGTCAGAACAACCTAATTTTATTTGATTTATAGCCTACCTTTTTACTCAGAGAACATTCAAGACAATTAATGTGTGAAGAAATAGATATTACAAAGCCAGCCAGTCTAGTAAGCCTCCAGTATTGTAATTTCAGCTTAAAATTACCCTAGGAATTTCCTGTCATAATGTGGTCAATAAAACAATAAGTTGCCATCCATGCCACATTAGGTGCATCTTTCACTGAAGGTGTTGGCCAAGTTTGTATTGCACTGAAAATGAACATGGCTTTGTCTTTTCCTCTCTCTTTTTTTCTACAGTTCCAGAGACTAGATTAAGAGCTTCGGAACAAGAGAAAATGCCTTCTGGGGCTTGGATGTCACATTAAACTTCAGAAGTCTGACAATTCCCATTGCACTTTTTAATAAAGTGTGACATATAGCTTTGGAGCAATCTGTCTTTGCTCAAGAGAAGCAATAGCATGTGTTCTGTCATAAAAACCTGAATAGGTCTTGCCAGCTAGAGATTTTGCTTGCATTGCCTTTGCTGATATCCTGATAAACGTTGGGAATCAACTGACTGCAGGGACTTTATTTTTCTAGGAGACTATGTAGAATCATTTTGCTAAACTTAAGAGGGGAAATATTAGGAAAGAGGTATACTGAATTGCCTAAGTCAGGGGTATCAAACCCAAGGTCTGTGGGCCACATCTGGCCCATAATGTGGTTTGATTTGGCCCACGGGGCCGTAAGGCCTAATCAATGCAAAGAGGAAAGATCAGGCCAGTGTGGCTTCAGCTGATTTACCCAGTGCGAAGAAGAAAAGTCAAGCCAAGCCTGGCTTCGGCCTGGTCTACCTAATGTGAAGAGGAAAGATAAGGCCAGTGTGGCTTCAGCCTGGTCTACCCAGTACAAAGAGGAAAGATCAGGTTAGTGTGGCTTCAGCCTGGGCCAGTCTGGCTAAAGCCCGCTCTACTGAATGCAAAAGGAAACATGCCAGCAGTTTGGGAAGTAGCATCAAGCTGGGCAATCCTACCCAGTTGACCACACCCACCCAGTCGACCAGCCCCCTGAGGTCAACCACAGCCCTGGTGCAGCCCTCAATGAAATTGAGTTTGACACTCTGGCCTAAAGGATGAATAGACAGGTAGTAATCAAAATGTATTTATAGTTTGATTATCACCACCCATTGGAGCACAAAATGGGATCCTATACCACCTGGCTTGCCTTCCAGCAAAGGAAAGAAAAAGAACTAAAACACATAAAGCCCTCAGAATGTGTGGCTATCCTAAGTGGGCCCTCATCAAATCCCCCAAAAGACCCAGCAGGAACTCCTCCATAACAGACAAAGAAGATAATAATAAACAAAGCAATGTTGTAATTCTATACATTGTAGGAATATATGAAAAGCTCAGAAGAATCTTCAGCCAACATTCATGCACAGTTGAAACCCAAGAATGCACTAAGGCAGAAACTTGTCCAGTCCAAGGATAAAACACCCAGAGCAATGTGGTATATGCAGTACAATGCAATGAGCCATGTGCAGATCTGTACTTTGGTGAAACAAAACAACCCACTTCATAAATGCATGGCACAACACCAGGAATAAAAGTCAACAATCCATCTGCATTTAAAAGACAAAGGCCACTCTTTTAAAGATAGCAAAGCCCACATTTTGGGTAGGGAGAACCATTGGTTTGAAAGAGGATGTCTATGTCAAAACTGAACAGCTCTCTCTCAACAGAGAGGGAGAGGTATGACGTCATCTATCTCATCTATAACACAGTTCCAAGAAGGTTCCACATCCATTTGAACTACTCAGGTGACCCTGAAGACACAGATAAACCTCCAAGGGGCCTCAATAACTCTCTAAATTAGAATGCAAATGACCAGCTGTCTGCAAGGAATATAAAACCATCCATTCCCCACCATCCAATTAAAGTTGAAGAAGCTTCTTGGATGAGAATATCTTCAAAGAAAAACAAGAAAGTCCAGTTGCCTCTTGAAAAAACACCTTTGGGACAACCATGACCTGGGTGACTGAGAATATCCATTGACAATTGCCCGAGGGTGGGATTCAATCAGTGTAACAACTGGTTTGGTGAGTGTTTGCTTTTGTGTACAGCATTTACAACTCACTTTCTGCTGCAAGCCCTGTGTGTAAAACAGCTGATATGCAGCAATCTGCTGTGCCACGCAAATCAGCTGAGTTGGAAAACCCAGAAATAAAGCACAGACTAGAGCTGGGATGAGTGAGCAGGCCCAATAACTGATTGTTAGAGAAAACTGGTTTGCTCACAGCTGATCTTTAGAGCTTCCCTGAACCGGGTTTAGAGTTTCCCTGAACCGGGTCGAACCAGTAGAATCCCACCCCTGCAATTGCCCTTGAATAGAAAATTCAGAAAGATCAGAAAGCTAACTTTGCCAGTTTACAAATATCCCTCTGCCTCTCTCTCTCCTTGTTTCCAAACCTCCTGCACATAAACAGAAGACTTTAAAGCATCAGAGTAAAAAGTTTGATAGCCTTTAAACAATTGCAGAAGCAACCTGTGTGTTTGTGTAATCTAGTTAATCATCACCTGGTGTGTTCTGTGTTCTCTGAAGCCTCAGAAAGAAAACACTTGTTTGGGAGGAGGCAGGGGAATTATGTCAGCAGCTAAGTGTTATCAAATAAAGTGCATCATCAAAAACGGTAGGGGTATTCTGTTTCACAAGTCAGGAAGAATTTTAAATATATCTGGACTGGCAGGCCTTCAAGCCGACATATGGATTGAGAGGCTTCTCCCCAGGCTGTAAAAGATTACAGTGGATGGCTTGATAGCAGGAAAGCAATGGCCCTCTAATCATACGCCATCAGTACAAGTATCCTGCCTGATTGTGTAATAAAGCAGGTGTTTACTGAGTATTTGAGGATTTCTCAGCAGCAGCCCTTCAATTCAGCAGCCCTTGTAAACCAAGTTCAAAGCCAAATGCCCAATCTAGGGCTCTTTCAAGCCAGGGTAAACAAAAAGCAATCTCCTAAAAGAGATAATGCAATATTTTGCTTGCGGTTCCCTTCCTTATCCAGCCATAATTTAGAACTGAGCAAGAGTGCCTGCTTGATGTAAGGATCTTTTAACAATTCCAACTGCACTTTTTAATGAAGTCTGGCATGTAACTTTAAAGTAATTGGTCTCTGCCTGGCAGCAGTAATATCATGGATTAGATCAATGAGTTTGAATGGATTTTGTCCTCAGGAAGATTTCTGTTCTGACACCCATACTTCTAAAAGTACTTTTTGGGAACAATGTGGAGAAGCATTTCCAATGCAAAGAAGACATTCATAAATAAATGTGAAAAGCATTATACATCTGCAGAGTTATTAATTAAAGGTCTTCCTTTGGAGAAGTTGTATCTCAAACTAATTCATAAAATGCCAACTAAAGAAAAACAAAAACAAAAGGTCTATAGACCCCAAGACTTCCAATGGGTGCTTTTACTGTATGCTAAATGCCAGCGAAAGGAGGAAGATTGCCTTCAGAATGCATAGTGCGGTCTCAGTGTAAATCACACACTTGCACAACCCACCAAAGCTTGGTTACCAAAACACTCTTAAGCAGAACATAATTCTAATTTGGATGTTGTCATTTTTAATGCTTTAAATAACTTGACAGCATGGGTGTATTGGTTCAAATTTCCATGGTGGTGTTACAATTATTGTTATTGTAGTCATTATTACACCACATGAAATGGATAAAAGAAAAAAAAAATAACTACTGGAAGAAAAACTCATTTCCACAAACAAAATTAGGAAGGTATTTTTTCTAGATTATCATTTGACAGATGTCATTCTAGATCAGGGGTGTCCAACTGGTGTCGTCATGCCATCATCATGTGACATATCATTACATTTCCCTCCTACACTAAACCAGGTACGGGCATGGCCAGTGCATAACACATCTGGTCCGTGGGCTGTGAATTTGACAGGTCTGTTCTAGATTATAACCATTACCAGGTGCACCAAATCAGAAAATCAGCTGTCTAGGAAGACTGGAAGCAGGGGTGGGATTCTGTCTGGTTCTATAGAGCCCTTTGTTAACTTTCTAAACAGTTCAGAGAACCAGTAGTTAGAAGCAATCTCCTTTTGTTTTTTTCTACCCTTATTACATTCTCACCAGTACGGCTAGACTTCCTGTCTCTGGAGCTTCTGAGGCTTGCCTTTCTTAAAGGGGAAGGATTGTTTTAAGATTTTTACACTGCTGTTGGGAGAAAATACTTCCCTGGACAATCAGCACTTTGAAGAAATAATTGAATAATGAAGCAAAGCTTTTAGTGATAGGGAACTAGTATGAATGACATTCAGCAAGGCTCCTTGGCTAGCTAGAAAGATTGACATTCAAACATGCGTTTACATAGACTTTCTGAGTTTTGGTCTAAAACTGGTTTTTGGTAAAGCTTAATTCTGTGTTTATTGATGGGATAATTTTTCCCTATTCAGCTTCAACAAGCAACAGCTACTGTTGTGATTTAATTCTTTGTGTTGTGTTTGAATTTTTTTCTGCATCATGGTTTCTTTTTCTATCTGGGGAGGGGGTCTTTCCCGTTACTTTAGTACTATCTGGCACTGTCCTTTTGGGATATACTTCCAAGAGGCAGGATGCAAGCTTGACACTGATTTTTTTTACTGCCTTTCCTTAAATCTGGATGATTTCCTTAGGATATCTTGTGAGGTGAGTGAGACCAGCTGTTATCTTTAAGTGGTGCAAATGCATTTAAGGAAATCTTTAAGTGGTGCAAATGTATTTAAATGCATTTAAGTGGTGCAAATGCACCCTTTTCCTGGGTGTGCTTTTCCTGGAGAGCTTAAGTGACCGCTCTGCTAAAGGATTTCACAACATGAGCAAGAGATGGCTCACTGCATTTTAACTATTTTCATTCCTCAAGGTGCTCTGCACCCTGCCTGATTTGTAACTCTGGCTTGCAGGTATTTTTAATCTAATGATTGGTATTCAGGGCAGCTTTTTGCAAGCAAAGACGCTTTTTGTATTTTTATACAGGTAGTCTTTGACTTACAACAGTTCATTTAGTGACTATTTGAAGTTACAATGGCACTGAAAACAGTGACATGACCATTTTTCACATTTATGACCGTTGCAGCATCCCCACTGTCATGAGAGGCCAGGTGAAAAGTGCCCCTTGACATGAGTGATGTTGAGTTGGCCATGCCCATCCAGTCCCATGACCACCAAGCCACACCCACCAACTAAGCCACACCCAGAGAACCAGTTGTTAAAAAAAAACTGAATCCCACCCCTGATTGGAAGTATATTTTACTGAGACAGGCAGAAGCTTGCAAGTTTGATTGTGCTTTAACTCCTCTCCTTTTAGCCCTATGAATCAAGAAGATGTCTGCTAGAGATGCCCTTGAGAATTATCTTGCTTTCCAGGGCTTAAATAATGTTTCAACCCTCTTTGCATTCTTGAATATTTCTGCCAAGGTTGACCTCTAACTGTCTACCTTTTGTTATTTTCAATGTATGAATAAAGGCCAAGAGTGGCTTTTTTTTGCACCACGGCTTTATGAGACATGCAGTTTTCCCCCTTGACTATATAGCTTGTCTAGATCCTTCCAAGACTTTTGATGAGAGAAAGCTAAAATCTTGGTCTAATAATTTCTTATATTCCCTGGAATTTAATAGAATACCAACATCATGTAATGATTGTTCAAAACACATCCAGACAAATATGTTTTCATCCCCAAGCCTATGCCAATAGGGAATTTTTTTCTTTCTTCCATAAAATTTTAGATTCTCCCCAATTGGGGAAAGATATTTCATTTAATTTAGCCATTGGCTAAAACTTTCTCTTCACTTATTAAATAATAGAAGAGACATGCATTGCTGATTGTCATGCTTGGAGGAGTCCAATGTGTCTCTTCTTTATGAAAAAATCTGCTCAAAGAGAAGCTGGGCCTTTGGAGAACATGGCCCTTGGCATATTATGTTGCAGAACAAAGCATGATAATTTAGTGACCCCTACAAAATGATCCTTTAAAATGTCAATTAAGAGAATAGTAAATAAGCCAATCATATATGAAAGAGTAAGAATCAAGGAAAAGTCATTTTTTGAGAACCAAAGAGTAAAAAGACATGGCAAAAAGAATTTAAAAAACCATAGAGAGGTTCTAGGATCCAGTCTGGATGAGTCACTGAACCAGAGGTTTAATCTTCCAAGCTTTCAGATTCATGCTTGAGCCCATCCTCAGGGACCTTCTCTCTAGCAAAGACTAGGACATGGAAAAGAAAACAAAAAACAGTCAAAAGACAAAGATTTTGTGGCAAAATAATGTTTAACAATGTTGAACTGATTTTAGCTCTTTAAAGTCAAGTTAATGGCTCAGGGAATGTTTTTATAGCCCAGTGCCCCTCCCCCCCAAATTTTTTTAGCCCTATGTTATATATTGATGTGTTAAGTGAGAGTGGTAAGAAGTATGTGATAAAGTTCTAGCTTTTCCAAAAGAAAACAAAAGCTATGAGTCATTGAATAGCAACCATCAGCTTAGTTCACATATCACCCTGTTGTGTAAAAGACCCAACCACAATTTTCAAAATATGCTGACACATAAATGATGATCCAGAATCATATAATTTAAGGACCATTGGGGAGGGATGTTTTCATCCTCTTTCTTTCACACAAACTATTTGAACTAAGCTTCCTCTTAATGTTTTGGAATACATGTCCCTCCATGGAATGCAGACTACATTCTATTACATTTATTCATCTATGGAAATTCTCAGTCATCCAAGTCATAGTTTTCTCAAAGGTGATCTTTTTCTCTCTTCAAAAGGCAACTGGACTGTTTCTTTTCCTTGAAAGAAAAGAAAGAAAACATCTTCATAGTTCTGATGGTGGGGGGGGTGGAAGGATAGGTACTGAGACTGAATAGTGGGGGCATAGAAGGATAGATTTTGATAGCATGGTATTGGTGGGGGGCAATGGTATTTCTTTGCAGTCATCTGGCCATTAACACTGTCTGAGAACTGTTGATGCCACTTGGGAGTTTATATGTACCCACAGGGCCACCTGAATCAGAGTCCAATTGGTTGTGGAATCCTCTTGGAATATGCTGCAAGGGCTATGTTGTAAACTGGAGATAAGTGGTATCTTATTCCTCCCATTCTATTGAGGGAGAAGTGTTCTAACATAAATGGCCTCTTTTACTCCTCTTTCAAACCAACCGTTTGCTGTATGCAAAATATGGATATATTTAGTCAAAATGTGGACTTTACATTTAGTCACTTCTTGACTGGATTACTACTTTTCTTCCTGCACTGTCCCTGAAGATTATTTGAAAGACACAACTGGTCCAGATTGCAGTAGTCAAAGTAGTTATCAGGACTCTTTATGGTACCCATATAATACCTCTATACTGAAGGTTGCACTGTCTGACAGTTAGCTTTTGGATACAATTCAAGGTGCTGGGTGTCATCTTTAAATCCCTATATAGTTCAAGGTTCACATGTCTGCAGGACTATCTTCTTCAGTCCCACAAATGAGATTTAATATGGGATACTTTTTACATGTTCCTCTGATCAGAGATTGCAATCTTAAAGTATCACAAAAACATGCATTCTCAATTTCTGCTCCTTTCTATAGAAAAGTATTCCCCCAAACATTTAAACTTTTTTCCTGGCCTTCAAAAAGTTAGTGGAAACTTAAATATTTCATCAAACTGTAGCAGCCAGTTTATAATGCTATAATTATCCCTCCTGAGGATGAGTTGTTTTGTTATTCTGAGTTCATTTCTAAGGTCATACGTTATTATAATACAATTTTATTATTACAATAATCATATATTATTCTGCATTTTTTTTATATTTGGTTAATGTTTGTTTTCAATGCCAGTTATTTGAGAGTTGCATGTCACTCAGTGTCAGCTGACCGGACTGGCTAATAAGTCCTAAAAATAAATAAAATAAAGCAACAGTGACATTTTAAGAAGATATGTTATTGGATTAAAACACACCAAAAAAAAAACCTTCTTATATTCCCTTTGGTAGATAATTTAATACTTTCCCCCCCATTTTCTATGCAATCAAACCTATTGTAACATCTTTCAACCTTTGTTACCTTGGTAATTTAAGTGACGAGTTAAATGCTAATGCAATTGATAGGGGTGAACAACTGGTCAAAGAAAAACCTGATCTGACTATTTAATATTTCCATAGCTTGCAGAAATATGCAGGTCATATCTAATTTTAACAAGGAATTGTTCACTGTAAGGGTTTATGTTTCCCTTGGAAGCCATTAACCCACTCTTACTAGAGTAACTAACTCATTGCTTAGGGTAGAAAAATAAAGTTGATCTTAAGGGTTGAGAAAACCAAGTTCTTGATATTCTTTGATTGTTTTTTTTTTTCCTACCTCAGAATATAATCCAGAAAAAAAACTGTAATGCATATATTTAAAATAGCAAAATCCTTGGTTCTGAAAGCAGCCCAACCTACCTTATGTCAGTTCAGAAGGCACTGGTTCTGAAACATGGATCTTTGAGGTAAGATTTTGTGCAATTTGCATGTTTTATATTTTGTACACATATGCATATTAATAGAGTCAAAAGGTGGTTATGCACTGGATAAGATCCAAAGATCAGAAGAACACAAGCACAGGAATTTGTATTGTTTAAAAATGTATCCTGATGAATAAATGATTCATGAAATTGATGCTGTAAATGGACGATGGAAGAAGAATAGACCAAAGATAGCAACACTGAACAATTATTGAAACAAAACTAAAAACATAAACATTTGTGAAATCTGCTTGAACTGGTATGATAAAGGAGGTTAGAAATGTAATGAATGAATGAAATAAAGGCAGTTTAAAAATAATCATCTTAACTAGATGCCAATAACTAGCTGACCTTAGCTGATTTTGAAAAGCTAAAAGCAGGGTTGGAGCTGATTAGTATTATATCTGTAAGAAGAGCATTGGTCCATTTTTTTGAGTCCATTTTATTTAGCATACTTAATTAACAAAATATAGCAGGTCAATTGTAGCTGATGTCACAGGAAATGTCACATTAATAGCAAAATCCAATAACTCTCTTGAAAGCTGGTTCTTCAACCAGGGCAAATATTAGCCAATCTGTCTTGAAATTCCTGAAATTAAGATCAACTAAAATGAGTAACAGAATAAAAAATCAAGTAAGAGCAGCATCTCTTTAGTCTTAGAAGGATACTGTAGAAAAAGAACTCCATTAATACATTAGAGATGTTAACACACCAGAGGGACAAAATGAACATACTGGTAGAAGGATACAAACTATTCAAAAACCCAGACCCCATAAAAGAGGAGGTGGAATTACACTGTATGTAAAGGACCACTATATTACTACAGAAATGCATGAAATCAAAAATGAAAACCTCCTAGAATGCATATGAGTCAATATAAAAGAAATAAGAATGACATGGCCATAGATGTATATTATAGGCCACCCAATCAAGCAGAAAAAAATAGATGTCCTTTTTGCCAACCAACTAACAAACATATGCAGGAAACACACAACAATAGTAATGGGGGACTTCAATTATCCAGATATCAACTGTAAAACTAATTCTTCACCAAGTGAAAAATCAAATAAGTTCCTAACCAACCTAGCTGACAACTTTGTTGTCCAAAAGGTAGAGGATGGAACTAGAGGGAGAGCCCTACTGGACTTAATTCTTACAAACAGAGGAGAAGTGATAGAGGGAGTTGAAACTGCAGGAACCTTGGGTAAGAGTGACCATGTCATACTAGAATTCAGCATAACACAAACACAAGCAATATAACATAATGACACCAGAGTCTTGGATTTTAAAAGAGCTATTTTAATGAACTCAGAGAGAACTTGGGAAAGATTCCATGGATGAAAATCCTAAAGGGGAAAACAGCTCAAGAATCTTGGGAAACTTTAAAAAGTATGATCATAGAAGCCCAGACCAACACAATATTACTGAGAAAGTAGAACAAGAAATCCAAGGAGAAACCAGCATGGCTGGACAAAGATCTCTCTGGCAAATTGAAAGAAAACAAGAACAAGTACAAAAAATGGAAAGAAGGCAGAATATCAGCAGATAGCCAGAATCTTCAGAAACAAAGTCAGGAAAGCAAAGGCTCAGAACGAACGAAGACTTGCAGCAAAAAGTCAAAGATAATAAAAAAAGTTTCTTCCAACATATAAATAACAAGAAAAAAAATCAAGGAAACAGTCAGTCCACTAAAGAGAGAAAATGGCAAGGAAGTAACAGGTAACAGAGAGAAAGCAGAACTGCTTAACTCCTTCTTTGCATCGGTCTTCACGCAAAAAGAAACTATAGCTCAACCCACCAAAAACATAACTGTAAAAGACAGACCAGAAATAAAAGTTAAAATAAGCAAAAAAATTAGTAAGAGAACACCTGTCTGATCTTGATGAGCACAAATCACCAGGGCCTGACGGATTACATCCCAGAGGGTTTCTTAAAAAAAAATTTTTTATTGGTTTTTAAGACGAATATAGACAAACAAAACATAAAAACATCAAGCCATCTTCCATATATATACTATAGTGTGTCGGTTGGTTTACAAATTGTTTTGTGCTTCCATTTTGTAGTCTTCAATTACAATTACATTGTATATATTCTCATATTTTCAATCAAGTATTAAATACATTAATTTCATTGTTAATCATTTGACTATACTTTTATTCATTCATGTTTTACGAAATAATCATATTTTACTTAAATTGTTTTGTGACAGTTCATATTATCATCTCAAATCTATCCTACAATCATTTTGTAGATGTAATAAGAAAAGAATACATCTTTATATATTTATTATTTTCGAAGAATCTACGTATTTTATTACCATGTTTTATTTTCTAACCATTGATAGAATAGATCCCAGATTTCATAAAATTGTTTATCCTCTTGTTCTCTAATTTCAAATGTCAATCTACTCATTTCAGCACATTCCAATATTTGCTTAATTATTTCCTCCTGTTATGGTATTTTCTCATTTTTCCAATTTTTAGCAAATACAAACTTAGCCGCTGTTAATACATTTACAATCAGATATTTCAATTCTTTACTATATATTTCAGGTAAAATTCCCAATAAAAATATCTCTGGTCTCAAATCTATATGCTTTTTTGTCATTTTTTCCAACCATGTGTGGATTTTAGTCCAGTATTTTTTAGCATCTGCACAAGTCCACCACATATGGTAATATGAGCCAGGTGTCTGATGACATTTCCAACATTTTTCTGATTTGTTCTTGAACATTCTTGCTATTCATGTGGGGGAAAATGCCACCTGTAAAACATCTTATACAAATTTTCTTTATATGCTGTTGACATTGTCATTTTATAATTTTGAAACCACAATTTTTGCCATTTCTCTAGATCAATCCCATATCCAAAATTCTTCCCCCAAGCAATCATTGTTTCTTTAACTTGTTCTTCTTCTAGTTTAATTTCTAATAAATATCCATACAATTTTTTAATCACCTTTTCATCAGTACCTGTCAAAATCTTATCTAAATCAGTCAGTTTATCATAGAAACCTTCTGTTTTAGAGTCTTTATCATACCTTGAATGTATTTACACATATGAAAACCAATTCATCTTTATACCTTGTTCCTCTAATTTTTGTACAGATTTAAGTTCACCCTTTTCATTCAATATTTCACCATATCTAACTGTTTGTTCCTTTTTATATATTACAGGATAAGACAATGCTTCAATAGTTGATAGCCAGACTGGAATTTTCAAATAGCATTGTCTTTTAGTCTTCTCCCAGTTTAACCACAGAGACTCCCGTATATAATGTCTTCTAAAATATCCCTGTGTTTTAGTTCCTTTATACCATAGAAAAGCATGCCACCCCAACAACAGATCATGTCCTTCTAATGTCAGCAATCTAGTGTTTTTTAATGTTATCCATTCCTTAACCCACATCAAATTTGTAGCTTGGTAATACAACTCCCAATTAGGCAAACCAAATCCTCCTCTTTTTCTAGCATCTTGCAAAAGCTTTAGCTTTATTCTCACTTTCTTCCCTTGCCATATATATTTCAACACGATTTTATTTAAATCTTCAAAGTAATCTTTTCCAAGCCTAATTGGAATTGTTTGGAACAAATATAAAATTCTGGGTAGTATATTCATCTTGACTGTTGATATTCTCCCTATTAATGACAGTTGTAAATTTTCCCATTTCACCAAATCTAACGCTATCTGTTGCTTAAGTTTGATATAATTATTCTCTTTTAGTGTACTACATCTTGCTGTCAAATGTATTCCCAAGTACTTAATCTTATTTGTGACCTGAATTTTCAATAGATCTGCCAGTTCTTCCTTTTGTCTTGATAGCATATTCTTTCTCAAGATCTTTGTCTTATCTTTGTTTATTTTCAAACCAGCCACTTTTCCATATGCCTCTATCTTTTCTATCAATTTTGATGCTGTTTCTAGTGGGTCTTCTAAAATGAAAACCAGATCATCTGCGAATACTTGCAACTTAAATTCTTCCTGGTTAATTTTCATCCCTTTTATATCCTTCTCTAATATTTCTGTTTAGCACTTCCAAGGTTAACACAAACAACAGAGGTGATAGTGGGCACCCTTGTCTTGTTCCTTTTCTTATATTAATAGAGTCTGTCAGTTCTCCCTCTATCATTACCTTTGCCGTTTGCTTATGATATATAACTTCTATTGCTTGAATAAAATTTTTAGCAAAACCCATCTGTTCCAGTTGTAATAACATGAATCACCAATTCACATTATCAACTGCCTTCTGTGCATCTAGAAATATCAAAGCCATTTGTTTTTCAGGGTGTGCCTCGTAGTATTCCAAAGTGTTCAAGATTACTCTCATATTATCTTTAATTTGTCTCTTTGGCAGAAATCCATTTTGATCAGGATGGATAAAATTGTTTAAGTATTTTTTAAGTCTTTCTGCCAATATTGAAGCAAAAAATTTATAATCTGTGTTTAGTAAGGAAATTGGTCTATAGTTCTTGATTTGTAATGGATCGGCCTCCTCTTTTGGGACAAGTGTAATATAAGCTTCTGTCCATGATTCAGGTATCTTCTTTAACATAACTTCATTCATAACTTATAGCAATGGAAGGTTCAACAATTCTTGTAGTGTTTTATAATATTCTGCTGGAAGTCCATCTGGGCCTGGTGCCTTTCTATTATTTTGCTTCTTGAGTGGTTCAGTTAACTCCATCATCGTTATATTGCTTTCTAACATTGTTTCAATCTCTTTAGGTATCTGGGGTAAATTAGCATTCTGCAAATACTGTTTAACTCTTTCCTCATCAATATTCTCTTGTGTGTATAGTTTCCCATAATAGTCTCGTATGATTTCCTTCTTCTCTTTACTACCATAGCAAACTTGGCCTTGGTCATCTATTAATTGCAATATTTTCCTTGATTCTTTCTCCTTTCTCAATTTGTATGCTAACCATCTACCTGGTTTGTTTGCGTCTTCAAACTAGTTCTGTTTAGCACCTCTGATTTTCTGTGCTAATTCTTCTTTTTCTATTCGACCCATTTTATGTTTGATTATATCCATTTTTAACTTAATGTCCTTTTTCTGTGGCATTTTCTGTAGCTCCTTTTCAAGTCCTTTATACTCATCCTCTAATGCCTTAGAGGCTAGACTTTTCATGGTATTTCTTTTCCTTGTATAGTCTATTATCAAGCCTCTGGCATATGCCTTCATTGTATCCCATACGTTCTGGATTGATGTATCTTCTTTTTTGTTTTCTCTAAAGAAAAAAGGCAATTCTTTCTCCATTCACTGTGTGAAGTCTTTTTCCTTTAAAATAGTATTATTTAACATCCATCTAGATCTTCTTTTTTGTCCTTTCCATTTAATTGTCATTGGATTGTGATCTGCCCAAGTACTTGTTTCAATATTTATTTCTTGAATATTAGCTAACAATTCTCTAGACATCCATATCATATGTATTCTAGACCATGATAAATGTATATTTGAATAGAAGGTATATTGTTTAGTTTTAGCATTTCTTTCTCTCCATATATCTTTTAAGTTTATTTCATCTACCGTTTTAAAAAAAGATTTAGGGAGAGTCTTTCTGTTTTGCTTTATTGTTTTCTGTGCTGTATAGTCCAGTTTATTGTCTACAATTCCATTAAAATCTCCCATCATAACTATATTAGCCTAGTCCAGTTCAATTATTTTCATGTGTAATTTTTTATAAAATTCTTCTTGATTGTCATTCGGGGCATAGATTGCAATCAAGAGTGTTTTCGTATTATTGTCCATTATTTCCACCATTAGTGTTCTTCCATCATCATTAGTATGGATCAATTTTGCTGGGACAATATATTTAATGTATAAAACCACTCCTCTTTTCTTGCATTGTGTCAAAGAAGTAAATATTTTCCCTAATTTTGGCTGTATCAACAGTTGTTCATGTTGTTTTTTGATATGTACTTCTTGTAGGCAGATTATAGCAAATTTTAATTTCTCTAATTTATGGAAAGTTTTCCTTATTTTAACAGCTGAGTTAAGTCCATTTATATTAATTGTAATCAGTTTTTTTCTTCCATGATTATATTTTATAGTTAGGTTTAGCAGCTCTCGTAGATCTTGGTTCATGTTGTTCTTTGGCTTCCACCTTTCCACCTACTGTGCCTTCTTCTTTTGCAGTCGCCATTTGGCAGTCTTCTTGGAATTCAATTAGTGAGATTTCTTTTTCTGTCTCTTTCTCTTTCCCTCCAAAAAATTCTGTGTAAAATGATTCAGCTTTCTCAACTGAGTCAATTCTATGTCTCTGTTCTTGCCATATGAACATTAAACCTTCTGGAATCAGCCATCTATAATTCACCTTTTTTCTAAGTAGCATTTTGGTCAGAAATTGGTATTCTCTTTTCATCTCTCTCACTCTTCTGGGTACTTGTTTCAGGACCACAATCTCCTTGTCTTTATATTTCAATGTTTTCTCTCTTGCAACTTGCAATATTTGCGTTTTAATGGCTTTCTTTGTAAATCCGATGTGAACTTCTCTTGGTAAGCTATTTCTCAATGCATATCTTGTGAAGACTCGATAAATGTCATCTATTCCATCCATCATCTTCTCTTTAGTTATTTCCAAAGCTTCAGCCAAAATTTCTATCATTATCTCAGCTAGGTTTTGCCCCTTTTCTTCCTCCATGTTTTGGAATCTGAGATAAAATTCTGATCTGTCCATCTCCCATCTCAGCATCCCACTTTTATCTTGTTCAACCATAGTTAATCTGCTATCAATGCCTCCAATCTTCTTATCTCTGTTTATCTTCTTCTTCAATTTTTTGGAATCTCTCATCATACTTCAACATCATTTGTTGAATGTTCTCCACCTTTTCATCAGTTTTCCCTGTTCTTTGTTCAATGTTCTCTGTTTTTTGTTCAATATTCTCTGTTCATATTTGAATATTCTGAATTCCTTGCATAATCATCTGCAGGGTCACTTTTTCCTGTTCCTTTTCTTGCTGTAACATTGTCTGTATTGAACGTTGTCCACCAGATGGTGAAGAGGAAGAAGTAGAAGTTGAGGAACCAGGGGCTGTTAGTTTCCTACTCATTTCAAACAATTCAAAATATTCAGGTTCTTCTAGACCTTAATGCACTTGTGAAATAACCAATTGCAATTCCAAATACAAATAGTAGGAAAAAAACCCAAAATAATAATAATAATAATAATAATAATAATAATAATAATAATAATAATAATAA
>NW_020769311.1:12944955-12972075 GCF_900518735.1 Pseudonaja textilis
AATAATAATAATAATAATAATAATAATAATAATAATAATAATAATAAGTATTATTATTCAGGTTCTTGTATACCTTAATCCAATCGATTGGCTAGATAACAGTAAAAACTCAAAAATGGAAGAAAAGACCATAAACATACAAAAAAGAAAAAATTGTTAAATCCAGAAAAAGGCAGAAAAGTAAAAGATAAAAAACGAAAAAGTTTCTTCAACACCTTAATCCAATTAAGAGGTCTCAGGTATAAAAGGATGCATAAGAAGAAGAAAAAAGAAAGCCACAAAAATTAAAAAAGAAACCAATATGTAAGGTAAATAGAGAAAAAAAAAATCCAGGGGAGGGAGGGAGAAAAAAGAAAAGGGACTATTCCCTTGAAAAAAAAAGGAAAGAAATCATTAATACTAAAGCTTTTCCTTTAAAATAAAATGCAAACATAAAAATTTGACTTCAAAAGACAAAAAGAAAGACAAAAAACAAGTTCCAAAAGGCCAAAAATCCAAATAGCTATTACGGAAACTAAACTAGTAAGGAGGGAGTTTGTTAAAGTAGGAAATAGTGCAGCTTAAAAAAAAATAAAAGAGCACACTGCACCTTGTTTGATTGTCCAAGGCTTTTGTTAAAATTTATAACTCTCTTCTCCAGAGTCTTATCACCTTTTTTTTTTAAATAAGCTTCAACACTAGGCTCCAGCTGTTGATAGAAACCCAGAAGAGCACCTGCAATAATACTCTCCCATGCTCTTCCCTCTATCTTATCAAACAGGCAATGTCCTTCAAAAGAAGTCTCAGTTCTTTCTCAGCTTTGTCTGGTCAAGGAAAAAAAATAAAATATTTCCAAGCCTCTAGATGGCAGGGTTACAAAGTTTCTTTTGCTTTCACTTTCCCCCTCCTTTTCCAAACAAAATATAATGAAAATTAATTAAAAATGGAAAAAGATATTAAAAGAGATGACTAAAAGGGAGTCTCTAGCCTAAAATATTATCAAGTCAAAAAGGAGAGAAAGAATAGGTGGAAGAAGAAAAAACCAGTCCAGTTTCAAAATATAAAATCATGTATAGAAATCCAGCAATGAGAAGAAAAAAAAATATTACTTTGACATTCCTGTTTAAAATCACTGCTTAATCACTCTGTCAAAACTTTTACAAATTCTTTCTTTTCTTTAGGGTGTCCTTTCAAATCTTAAAATAAAGAAAAAGTTCTCACCAAACCGGCACAATTTCTCTTTCCGTTCTCTTTTGTTTCGGAGCTGTCCCAACTTCAGCAGCTTTAATGGCTGCCTCTTTGCTGCTGGCAAAAAGAGCTTCTCCTGGATCTACCAGGGACTTTGCAGTATTCCTGGGATCAACAGGATGTGCTCTTTACATTCACTGTCTCTTCAGGATGGTTTAGATCCGATTGGACCCTCCAGGAGCAAAGATATCGGCAGCGATCTCAGACCTCCAAGATCGCATGCCATATCGTCGCGATGACAGCTCTGCCTTCTCCATCCCAGAATTTTAAAGGAGCTGGCAGAGGTCATCTCAGAACCATTTCACTATATCTTTCAAAAATCCTGGAGCATGGGGAAACTATTAGAGGACTGGAAAAGAGCTAATGTGATTCTCATCTTCAAAAAAGGGGGGATAAACAGACCCAGGAAACTATAGATCAATCAGCCTAACATCAATACCTAGGAAGGTACTAGAAAAGATTAAAAAAACCTGAACATGCCAACATCTAGAAACAAGTAAAGTAATAACTAGCAGTCAGCATGGGTTTGTTAAAAACAGATCATGCCAAACCAATCTTATTTCATTCTTCAACATAGTGACTAAACTAGTAGACCAGCAAAGTACTGTAGACATAACAGATTTAGATTTCAGCAAGGCATTTGACAAAGTAGACCACAACCTACTTCTTGGTAAGCTAGAAAGTGGGATAAATAGCACCACCACCAAATGGACTCGCAACTGGCTGACAAACCATACTCAATGAGTAGTCCTTAATGGGTCTAAGTCTACGCGGAGGAAAGTAAGCAGTGGGGTGCCACAAGGTTCTGTCTTAGCCCAGTACTCTTCAATATTTTCATGAATGACTTAGATGAGGGAATTGAAGGGGAACTTACCAAATTTGCAGATGATACTAAGCTGGCAGGAATAGCTAACATCCAAGAAGATAGGCTCAAGATCCAGATGGATCTTGACAGACTAGAACACTGGGCTGTATCTAACAAAATGAAATTCAATGTAGAGAAAAATAAAGTCCTACACCTAGGCAAGAAAAACCAAAAGTACACATATAGACTGGGTGAAACCAGGCTCAATAGCAGTAACTGTGAGAGGGATCTTGGAGTCTTAGTGGACAACCAGCTAAATATGAGCCAGCAGTGTGCAGCAGCAGCCAAAAAAGCTAATGCAATCCTAAATTGCATTAACAGAGGGATACAATCAAGGTCAAGTGAGATACTAATACCACACTATAAAGCCTTAGTAAGACCATACCTAGAGTACTGCATCAGTTTTCGTCACCACACTATAAAAAAGATGTTGAGACTCTAGAAAAAGTACAAAGAGCAACCAGGATGATTAGGGGACTGAAGACTAAAACATATGAAGAACGGTTACAGGAACTGGGCATGGCTAGTCTAGTAAAGAGAAGGACCAGGGGAGACATGATAGCAGTCTTCCAATATTTGAGGGGCTGCCACGGAGAGGAGGGGTCAAGCTATTTTCTAAAGCACCTGTAGGCCAGACAAGGAATAATGGATGGAAACTGAACAAGGAGAGATTTAACCTGGAAATAAGGAGAGACTTTCTGACAGTGAGAACAATCAACCAATGGAACAGCTTGCCCTCGGAAGTTGTGGGAGCACCATCACTTGAGACTTTCAAGAAGAGAATGGACTGCCATTTGTCAGAAATGGTGTAGGGTCTCCCGCTTGGGCAAGGGTTTGGACTAAATGATCTACTAGGTCCCTTCCAACTCTGATTATTTAATTATCTGATCTGAATTAAAGAGCCCAATTAAAGAGCTGAATTAATAGCCCAAGATGTATAGCTTAATCATTACTTAGTTTAAAATGTAAATTTTATTAAAGCTCAGAGATACCCTCCCAAAATGCAGTCAAAGTTCCATGTTAATTCCAAAACAGTATGAAGTGAATATTGTTTGTGATAAAAAGAAAACTTTGACAGTTCAACAGATCCAACAACTGATTGACAACAAAAGTCAAGACAAGAAACAATGGATGGAAACTAATCAAGGAGAAAAGCAATCTGGATTTAAGGAGAAATTTACTAACAGTGAGAACAATTAACCAGTGGAACAGCTTGCCTCCAGAAGTTGTGTGTGTTCCAACACTGAAGGTTTTTAAGAAGAGTCCAGACAGTCAGTTATCTGAAATGTTATAGGGTCTCCTTCTTGAGCAAGGGAGGAACTAGAAGACTCCCCAAATCCCTTCCAACTCTATTCTGATTGATTCTGTTTGATTGATTTGGGACTGTACAATACAATTCAAATAGTAATGAAAGCAACAGCTGAGCAGCCATGTAAAAGAAGAATTTCTTCTTGGTGTCATGTATTTTGCTGCACTGCGGGACTGAAACATTGAGTTTCTGTTCTGGAAAGGTAATGATGAAGTTTGGAACAATAGACTATTGTCTCTTCCTCACTTGACTCTGGGAAACAACATGAAGATGGCATTGTCTGTGCTTTAGTTTAAAGTTGACACAGCTTAAAGTTGTACTTGCTATTTCAGTTTTAAAATAGTTGGTTTCCTCTCATCCCATTATAATTTTTGGCATAAATACAATCTGGCACATATCACTAAAAATCTATTCCAGATACAGTCAGAGATTAAGATCTTTTTCCTCTTGACTATGTTAAGCTGTTATGGGCATGTCACCTGGGCATTGAAAATTGCCTCCCATTGCCATTTTGGCAGAAAATGCCAAATCTGCATATCAAATATAATTTTTGATTGGTGTTTTCTATACTGCTTATCAGGTCTAATGCAGGCTCCTTAAAAACAAAACAAAACTCAGATTTGGTAAAGAGTGTTAGTCCAGTGTTGAATCATAAGTGGTCAGAATGCTGGTCACATGCTACCATTGGAAGAAATATCCACCTGGGTTTAGTTCCAAATGGGAAGAAAGACCCTGGAAACATGGAGGCTGATGGGAAAGATGGTTTATTGACCACATGGGTTTGAGGTCCTGGGCAGCTGAACACTAGGAGTGGAGAGTGAGTGGTATTTATACCCTCTCCTGGGCCATATCCTTGAGCTTCCTGTTCCTGCGCAAAAAATATATTCTATTGGTTTTCAGACTCCCAGAGGCATATGCAGGGGTCATAGCTGAGGTTGTCTGAGATAAGTTTGGTTGAACCTTGCTGGGTGTTGCAATGAAGGGGCTTGGTTGTGCCATGTGGTGAGCTTTGCTAATAGTATATTAGTATAATATACTATTAGTATATAGTATATCCTAGTATATTCTAGAGGGTCATGTCTTAATCCCATCACCCTGGAGCTGAAGGTCTAATTGTCTTGTCGATAGTCTGGCCCAGTCTCTCTTAATGTGCACCTAATATCTGCTGGAGACAGGGAGCTGTGGCTCTGAGTTTCTGTTTTTAGAAACACATTTCTCCTTTAGGGAAAATGTAATGTTTTGTCTTTTTAATATTTCCTAAAATATTTCATACTTCTAAGGGGTTTGGGTGCTAACTTTCTACACTACGTAAAAGGTCAATTTAAACAGGGAAAGATTTACAGTTTTAACTACCTTTAATTTTTTTAAAGACTATAACTGTTTCCCATCAATGTTTCAGGTATTGCTATCATGAATTTACAAAAGTTGCCTTTGATGCTGGTTGTACCACATTACCTATTTCATTCATGTTCCGTTTGGAACAGTTGGAACAATAGAGACTGAAGGCAAAGCAGCTACATAAATCTATCCACAGGCAGCTGAGTATAACTCAGGCCTTACTCTTTGCTTTGTAAAGCAGCCTTATCAAGTAGTGTTGCTCTGCTTGCCTCTGCATATGTCAGGATAAAGGGTTTGGGGAACATGCCTCATTATCCGGCTGTTCAAGCTGATCAGGAGATGCCTATGATTGTTCAGCCTCCTCAAATGAATCATGGTTTGAAGATTCCTGAGGCTGACAATCCATAGACTCAGCAGGAAGTAAGTTATCAGAATCACAATCACTGTCTGATTTTGACTCCTGGCTTATCAGGGAACAAAAAGACCCAAGCATCTCTTCACCAGCAATCAGCACTCAGATCAGCATTGCTGAACTCCAAGATTAATATCAGACCAACAATCAAGAAAACAAGAACCCCAATCAAGAAACTGCCAAAGAAGCTATCAGTAAACAGTCCAACCAAAGAATCTCTAAGACCACTCCCACCAACACTGACAGGGCAAGACACTAGAACAGGAGTGTCAAACTCGTGGCCCATGGGCTGAATGCGTCACGTGCTGGCCCCAGCCATGCCCACTTTAGTGAAAGCGAAAAAAAGTCCTGATACATCATGTGACACTGCTGTGACAATGATGTGAGTTTGACACCCTTGCACTAGAATATAAACTGAGAGCAAATCCCACTCCTTATCAGCACTGATGATGTTACATAGTTGGGTAATAAAACATCTGCAAGAAAACAAGCAAGCTCAGAGAACACCAAGGACTCACTCCTTTGTTTGCTTGTTTGATTTTATGCCACTCATCTCCTTTATAAGGTGACTCACAATAAGGAGTGGTTGGTAATTATTTTTTTCTCTTGCATGGGAGAATGCATGAGGCATTCAGTGAATTGGAAAACAAAGTTAGATAAATCTATCCATTGCTTTTCTTAATATGGCATTCATTACATAAGTAAGGACAGCCCCATTTCCCAGCCTTGTTACTATGACAGAACAGGATTCCAAAATGTGGCAAATGCAGTTTATCCCAACATACTATTCTGCAGATTGAAGAACTGTGAGTAACATGACAATGTGGATGTTTGGAATAGCCCCATGATGATAATTATTGAGCACCATTGCCTATTACTGATAATTAAATAAGAGTTTCAATGTTTACAGTCCCTTTTCTCATCTTTGGTTAACTCATGAAGATCTTTATAAAGAACTGAGGATTTAAAGAGCAGAAATTTTGACTGTACACCCTTTCTTGCTTTAGCTCTCTTTGCTTTGTGTCCAAATGCCTGTGCAGACTTAGAGTACTGATAAGAACAAGAAAAGGATCCACAAGATCAGCTTGCAAAAAGATGCAAGGAGGTTCTATTGTTGTACTTCATAGGCATTGTTCACCCTTACAGAGAAGGAAAATCAAAGATAGCTACTGCCCTGATTTTCAAAACTTTCAGGTTTACTCTTTTTTCTCTTTCTTCAGTTTCCACTTCTGTTTTACATTCTGAGTCCTACTTTTCTCTCCTATAAATGATGGAAAGATTATGAAGGAAATGTTATCTCTATCTTTAATAAATATGTCAGAAGCCTGTGGATATCTAGCTTCCATATCAACTGAAAAGTATTGTCCATCTGAGATCAATTACATTGTTACTCTTGAGTTTTCATAAGTAATATATGTTACTTTTCATCTCACAAAATAATCTGCCTGAGAACCAAAATAGAATGACAAGTATCATGGCAGTGCTTTTCCCCTTCCTTTTCTCTAGGAACAGATAGAAGTAGAAATATTTATTTTGTTACTAATCAATCTTTACTAAATTTAAAACCTTAAAAATGTATCCACTTATATTATCCTGCACACAGCGAAGCGCTCTGAAAAAGAATCAGCACTGCGGATCTTAAAACATGAAAACTTTGAAGCCATTCATGGAGACACCCAATTCTTCTTACAAGTCACTTCATAACCCGAATAAGGGATTATCAAACAACCTCATTGATTTTTATGAACTGAATTCCCATCGATCTTGTCTTGGTACAATCACTTAACTGAAGCACACATGCTTTTCAATTCACTTACTATCTAACTAGTTTAACTAAACAGGCACACCTGAAGGTGGTTGTTGTTTTTTTTTTTGTACATAGAGAAGAAATATAATGAAGAGTCTTTACTTATACCTTTTTAACTGGAATGCCAAATTCCAAAGGGTCAGTTTTATTTTCAGAACTATAGCAAATGCCAATAGGTACACCACTGGAAGGCCTTAAGAAGACAGATCTTCTTGGGGAGGCTCTATTTATATGCTCACTAAGAATTGACACCAGCTTGATGGCACATGGTCAGTTGTGACAAACAGCCAGAATGAGAAGTAGTTATGTCAAAGCAACAATGCAATATTATTGGCTTAGACAATGTGTCACATAAATGCACTCATGTTCATAGTTATGCTTACCAACCTTCCCCCAAGGCTGATTAGGTACTAATAGAAGATTAGAAGATGGATGGTTCTTTTCAAAATAGGGGACTTCTACCTAGTTCTTTATATCTGGTATAATGATGATGATGATGATTGATGATGATAATTTTACTCTGGCTACTAAGGGCCTTTTGTTATTTTTCCTCTTCATATTAATAGGTATGTACAGCCTAGTATATATATATTTTAGTCCTATCTCATTTTTAGACTCTCAGTGCCAATCTACTCATACCTTTCATTCATGTCTAAGTCACCAGAGTTCCTTTTTTGCTCATAACATGATTGCCAACAAGTATGGCATCTATGTGTAGAATTTAGGGAGTGAAAATAACCAGAGTATTTTATATTTTTACACCAGTTTCAGTCAGTGCACTGATTCAGCACAGGTCCATATCAGTAAACCTTTTTAAATGATGAGTTTAAGCTTCTGTCCAAACTTTGTTCTTACAATTTACTAGATCCTAAAGTGCTGCTAAGGTTAAAAAGCATGCAGTGGGACAATCAAAGAGGAACATTGGCAGAAATCCTAAGGCAAGAAGATGGGTATGATTCATAAGTAATAATGAAACTTGGTGAAATGACACATATTGTTATGATATGTACAGAATAACCCTTGAGTAACAAGGATATGCACATGGAAATGTTTATAAGAGTAGTTATGAATAATTATTTAGCTATACACAGATACACTGAATTGAGTTAAAGTTTACTTTAAGAAATAGCAGTCCAATAAACAGTCCAGGTCATATGTGTTTTACAGTCCAAAGAATATCCAATTACAAAGTCTTCTTACCATTTGCCTTTTTCATTTCCAGTAAACAAAAATATCAAAGTATAAGCAAAGCATAAATACAACAGAGAATCTTAGATAGCAACAGGATGTCAGAGGTATAATGTCAGAGAAACATAATGTCGGAGAGACAGAATGTCAGAGAAACAGAATGTCAGAGAAACAGAATGTCAGAGATAACAAGCCATTATCTCTACCTCCCTCTTATGGCAACCTGCAATACAATCAACCAATTAAAATATAGTATAAATCAACACAGTGATTTTGTCTTAAAGCTACAAACATACATTGCTGCTTTATATATTGCCAACCCAACTAATTGGTGGACAGATTCCTAACACATATCCTTAAAACATATCCCTAAAAGGCTATAAATTATTCAGAAGGATAAAACCCAATAGAAAGAAAAGCATATCTTTTAAACAAAATTCATTATCTGGAACATGGAACTGCTGAGAATGTTTGGATAAGAATAAAAAATATAGAAAAAATATTGTTATTGATGATGTACAATTCAATATATAGACCACCTAATGAGGCAGAAATTATGGATGACCAAGCTTTTAAAGATGGTGGTAATGGGAGACTTCAGTTATCCTGATACTGCTAAAAATCTATTTCAGACAAGAAATGTAGGTGCAATATATTTCTCTTCTTTCTTGTTGATAGTTTTATTTGTCCAATAATGAATGAAGAAGGAACCAGTAAGGAACAGGTTCTACTATCCTGGATCTAACTGTCTGATTCTTACTAAGAAAAAGGAAGTGGTTGAAGAAGTGAAAATGACTGCAACTTTGGGAGAAAGTGTATATATTATCCTTGACTTCATGTTATCAGGTGGACAACGAATACAACACATGTACACTAGATTTAAGAAGAATAGATTTTGACAAATTCATATAGAAGAAATATCACATTTAGTGGCTTGAAATCTGGAAAGAGAATAGTGTCTGTGAAGAATGGAAATTCCTGTGAAGCCCTCAATACAGTGTATCCTAAAGTATAGAATAAGCATGTGTGAAAAGGCCCCTCAAAACTTCAAAAACAAGGATGAATTGGTAATTTATGATTATGACAAACATAATTTTAATTCATATTTTATATCTATTTTCTTTCAAAAGGGAAGAAAAATCCTAGCTGGCCATCATTGTGCCAGGATAGAAAGAAGGAGCTGAAGATCAGGATAGACAAGGAGGGGGTAAAAAAACACTTAGATAATTTAAATGAATTCAAGTCTCCAGAGCCAGATAAATTTCAACCAAGGATACTGAAGGAACAACTAGGGTGATTGTAGAATCATTAATTGTAATATTTGAGTACTGAAGAAAATGTAAGGTCCCAGAAGATTGAAGAAGAGCAAATGTCCCTATTTTCTTTAAAAAGAGGGGGTGGGGGAGAAGAATTGAGAAACCAGACACCTGTCATCGTGATATCTGTACTAGACATGTTGCTCAAGAAGATTATTAAATAAGATTATTAAATAATTTGTGATCATTTTGATAGGATGCAACAATTAATAAGAGTCAGCATTGGACTGTCACAAACAAATCATGGCAGCTAATATTATTTCCATTTTTGGCAGAGTTACTAGCTAAATACATCAGGAAAATGGCATAGATATGGTATAAACTGGCAAGATTGGATTAGTCGATTCAATGGATTCATAGCTAGCTGAATGAACACACACAGAGAATACTCTACCCATCACAGGGGGAAATACTGTTGTGTATACACACACACACACACACACACACACACACACACACACACACAACTTTACCCAGAAGACTGAAATGAACTGGATCAAATTTAATAAGAAGAAAAATGTCAAATCATGCATTTCATGTGAAAAAAAGTGTCAAAGGAACACGTATAGGAAGGAAGATCTCTGGCTTTATAGTAGTACATGAGAAAAGATTCAGTTGCTTAAAAGGCAAATGCTATTTTGAGCATGTTAATAGGAATTTAGAGTTCATTTCATGGGAAATAGTTGGCCCAGTCTACTCAGCCTTTGGAATATTATGTCCAGTTAATGAACATTACAATCTTAAAAGGGTATCAATTAACTGGAGGATATTCAGAGGAGAACTTCTAAAATGATGAGAGATTTGGAAAAGAAATTGTATGAGGAGCTGTAAAAATAATTACGTATGTTTCACTTGTGGAGGAAAAGACTGAAGAGAAATAAAACCACACTCCTCAGATACTTAAAAAGGGTTGTGACTCTGGAGGGGAAGACTATGACCAGTGCATTGAGCCTATGGGTAATAGGTTCAGATTAGATATTGAGAGGGAATTGCTAATGGTAACAACTGCCAACTATTTGAATAAAATTGCCTAGTGATATGTTATTTCTCTCTTGAGGGCTTAAAGCAAAGGGTAGATAACCAACTAACAGATTCTGTACTGAACAGGGCTTGTAAACAATGACCCATGAAGTAGTTTCTGACTCTGTGACTCTGTGACTTTCTGACTCTTATGAAATAACAAAATGCATCACCGATGTATCAGTTTAATTCTTGGAGCTTTAAAATTACCTGTCACCTGAATTCCATCCCATTTGTCATCAGTGAATATGCAGGGAAGAAATCAGTATTATTAGTTACAAAATTTATGTTTGCTCTAACACAGTGTCACTACACCTTGATTCACCCTTTTAAAACTTAAACACCAGAATATTTAAATGCAGATATTAATACGGCACTAAGAATATTATTTTGAACTAGAATAAAAAAACATTATATTCTGTTGAACACTAATTTTGAGCCAGTGCAAATAGATAAAGGTGAACAATGGATATATATATACACACACACACACACGCACACACACAAACACATATATATTATCTGCCATGATATACATAAGCTTTATTAGCTTTATTCATAAATTTAAAGTTTAATTATTAAAGAACTACCACCTCAGTCCTTCAATGGATCAATTTTTTGCAATAATAATTGTAGATTTTTACCTCCCTTGTAGGGTATTATGAAAGTGGCAGGAGCATATATTTACA
The DNA here is from genome assembly GCF_900518735.1 of Pseudonaja textilis. The sequence goes on from NW_020769311.1 coordinate 12,956,127, forward strand.
ATGGTATTGATACAAAAGTATAAAGCAATATAGATTGCACTGTAAGATAGTAATAAATGTCTTGAAATATTGCTCTATTAGTAAAAATAAACAACTGAAAAAATGTACTTTGTCAATAAAGAAGACAAATGTTATTTAGAACAATCTGTTGGGAAATGTTTGATATTATTTGTAAAAATGTTTGCTATCTGAGTCTATACCTTTGTTCTCCATTTGTTTCATTTGGTATTTTTCAGACAGTATTTTTATATCTTTTCAACACTCTAATAGATGCATCCCACTAATTCTTAATTGATCAGATGGCTTCTATATAATCTATCAGTCAGGATCAAGCTTGGTAATTTAGCCTGTTGGAATATCATTAAATAAAATGTTTTATATCAGTGGCCTGAGGGGCTATATCACTTAACTAAAGCCTGAACCAGTGTTTGGATTCTCCATGGTACCCTAATACAAAGCAATAATCAATACATACAGTAGTGCTCAACAATACTGTCAAACAACATAGTTCAAATATATTTTTATCCCTATACTATTTCTGTAGCTGTCCCCATGAAATACTAGGCTTCTGTTCCTGAAACACACACACACACACACACCAAATCATCTCATTTTTTGCTAAAGACTTAGCAGTTTCACCTAATGCTTGAGGCCTAACTGTGTGCAGATTATCTTTTAATTAGATAGTTAGCTATTGTTTGATCTTGTAATTCCATATATTCCTTTGAGTTCCAAGGAAAAGAGTAATGTATAACACCATGCAATAAAAGAATGACTAAATAATACATCGGCATTGGCATGAGTTTGCTTAATTTGATTTGTATATCACCTGGAGATCTGCATTTGCATACAAGCCAACCCCTTTAGAACTTCTGCAGGAATGTACAGAGACTGGGAAAAAGTGGGCTAGAGTTACATAGGTGGTCCAGTTCTCACTCAGCTTTAGCTTTTGACATGTTCAACCATACATGTCTCGAACAAAGGAGCCATACTTTTTATTATGAGTTAAATGATCACTGCTGTAAAACATACTACTTTTAACTTCTGAACAGAGTAAATATGTATAAAATTGAACTGTCACCCGAACTGTTCAATATATATGGTGTTCAAGAACTATTTTCACCAAAGGAAAACAGAAGGGAAAACAACACTGCCAATGAACCAATGTTTCAGAAGATGCCAATTTCAAGGAACTAGAAAGGACACAGCAGGAAATAATTAAATTTGAATGATCCAGGGGCTTAATTCTAATTTGGTGGCAATGCCTTCATTAACCATGAGCAGATTTGTAGATAAATCAGCCAATCGCTTGCAGCACAACGTACATGAAGATTAATTGAATTAACAAAGGCAAACATATCTTGATGCTGACACTAACCAGGCATTGTCACACTATTTTATTTGTTGCTTCTGAATAGTTTGTTTTCATTAGTTTCAAATATACCTTTAATCTTCTCAATGATACTTAAGAATACTAGAAAAATGTACTATATATTCTTCTTTTAATTTTTTTCAGCATTGTTGCCTTGATACTTGTCATATCTGTGTCCCAAAAGTGCTTTTTAAGGAGCCAACTGGACTTCCTTCTTTTGTTTTGTTTTGTTTTTTCTTTGAAGACGTTTTGCTTCTCATCCAAGAAGCTTCTTCAGCTCTGACAGGATAATGGGGAATGTCAGAGCTGAAGAAGCTTTTTGGATGAGAAGCAAGAAAGTCCAGTTGCCTCCTAAATAAGCACCTTTGGGACAACCATGATCTGGATGACTGAGAATCTCTACAGAAGTTTGTCATATCTGTGCTTAATACTTTGATTCTAATATTTGAATGTATTATCTGCAGTGTAGTCATAATTTTCTACTTATTATTCAAAAGGCACTCTTGACTTTAGACCCCTTGAAAGGGGATTTTATCTTAGGTTACCTTATGCATTTATTTTGGGTCTATATGTTTGTTGAATGAGGCAACTGTCCTATTGACAAATCTGTGAACAATCAATGTATGGAGGAAAGGAGAAGTGGATTCAATATAGTGCCCTTTCTCCAAACTCTAAGCTTTTCGAATTCAAACTCCTTGGAGCAGGCACAATGACTTTTGCATATGTTGAAATTTCCTTAACTCAAGTGCCCCTTTGCACAGGTTTTATAATATATAACTCTAAGCTGTACTGCTAATCTTTGTATTGCTTTGGTTTTTCTTCTTACTACAATGAATTGAGTCAAAGTTGAAAGATCCAGCAGCAGGGTTTTAAAAAGACATTTTCGCTTTTATTCAGATAAGTCAGGCATAGTTTATGATTCAGTATTCGTTTTCTACAAATATCCAGAAAATTGGAACACCCTGCATAGTTCTATTCACTGGGGGCTTGGAGTTTCTATTCTATTAACAGACCATCCTCCAGTCCTTGAGTTGGAAGAAAAACGTACTGGGATAAAGTGTTCTGCCATAAATTGTTCTGCTATAAATTATGCTGCACTGATGGCTGAGCCTTATTCTGCCTCAGGTGGTACTACCCTTGCAGTATTAATGTGGGACAAATGAAAGGCAGCAGCTGGTGGAATTGACCAGCTTTGTTTTCCCCCTCCCATTGACTATTATCTGACACTGTGAGAAACATTCACCCCTTGCTCTTCTTCATATGGGGGCTGGGCTGAGTATAGTCTGGTCTTTGGAATGGCAGGTTCAGCCTTTGTCAGTCTACTCACCCAGGAACTTCAGCCCTGTGACCTACAAGTTGGAGTCTTTTCTGGACATATTTTTAAAACATCAATCTAATCTGTTTTCAAAATTAGCCCAATTTGATAAACCATAGGCCTGTGGGAGGAAGGGAGTGTGAAGAAAATTAAAGAGTTCCTCCTAGTTCATGCCATGCTTCTTCTTCTCTGTCCTGTGACCGTTCAGTTGAACTAACAGGACTTGAGAAGGGCTATGTGGTAAAAATCAGCAGTGAAGCAGAAGGAAGATGTATCTTCAACTACTGTCACAAGAGAATGGCAGAACTAACAGGATGTAGCTGTATCTTACAGGGGAATGGGACAACTTGGCACAGCCAACTTGCAGCAGCCAAACTCGCCACGGCCAACTTGCTGCAAGACAACTCATTGCAGGACAACTTAACAGTTCTATTTAATTATTTAAAATAAATAAAAATATTTTAATTTTTGCCATTCAAATTTCATTCTGTCCTTCCTTTTGCATCTTTTTTTTAAATAATTCTATTCCACCATATTAGTGTAACTCTTGTCCTGCAGCGAGTTGTCCTGTGGCAAGATGGCTCTGGTGAGTTTTCCTGCAGCAAATTGGCCATGGCAAGGTGAACTGGCTCTGGCAAATCATCATAGACCTGTCTTTTAGCACCCAGATGTATCTATTAAGTGGGAAAAATGGTATGAAACTTTCATAAATGGACATTCTGTAAAACATAGGACTCCAGAGAGCTAGTATTTTTTACATTAAATAGGTTCTTTGTACTGGACCTATTTTATAAGTAGCCCACATAATGCCTTACCAATACTTTCTGAGGTACCAATCAGGCATTATGCAGGGAGATGTTTCTGCAGATGCTATATGTTTGAACTCTCCTGCAAAACCAAGCCAGAAAGATCATGGAGGACAGTTTCCTATGACCAAAGGACAAATGCAGCAGCAGAAGTTATTCTGACCATGCCATCACCCAAATTATTGAAGAATCGTTTCCAAATGCCAAAACAGGGTCAGGAGAAGTGGGAATACTCCGCATTACACCTGAAACAGCTTACTACGGCTTTATGTTGCCTCTGCTACCAGCTGGAATTTAGATAAAAGGAACACCATGAGGACATGCCAACAATTTGCAGGACATGAAAATGAGCCTCAAATTAGAGGTGTATAAGAGGTGGTATTCAGCAGATTCTGACCAGTTCTGGAGAACCGATAGCAGAAATTTTGAGTAGTTTGGCAAATACCACCTCTGACTGAAGATTTTACAATATCCTTCCCCTGCCACACCCACCAAGCCATGCCCACAGAACCGGTAGCAAAAAAATATATGAAATCCTACCACTTTACTGTATGTTCTACCCTTCAGAAGGAAAGGACTTACAAATCAGTTAAAACAAGGCAATAGTTGTTATCAGCCTTGCAACCTTAGAAGACAAGATTTAAGATTTTTCTGGACTCTTAAGAGATTATTTACTAATGTTTGTGTTTAATTCTCAGTTTTGATAAACTGAGAATTAATACTTATCAGGACAAAGATGTCAATTATGTCAATAACCAAATACTTCTCCACTTCACAACTGTGAAGCATAAGGCAAAAGTATTTTTTCTGAGAACAGGGTGGATAGTACCTAAATTTGATAAATGAAATGTGGCAAATAGGACAATAAGAAGCAAAGAATATCTATAGAGATTCTCAGTCATCCAGGACAGTCATGGTTGTCCCAAAAGTGCTTTTTCAAGAGGCAACTGGACTTTCTGGAACAACAACAAAAAAAAAAGTAAGTCCAGTTGCCTCTTGAAAAAGCACCTTTGGGACAAGAAGCAAATGGCTTAAATTGAAATAAGTATAAGAGGAAACTGTATATTTGTTTTGGCAAGGGACAATCAGCTGTCCAATATGTTTTCAGTTTAGTGGCAATATTTTTTTTTAATCTGGCTGTACTATGTTGAGTGTCAGAGAGACCTCTTTTGAGTTTGAGTAGCTAATTAAATTATGTCACGTCAGGTGCTGGAGACTTATAGTTAAATTCTGGTCCAAGGACACTTTCTGTGAGACTAAAGAAATGAAGTTTGTATTGAAGATTGATCTTCAAGCTTAGGCTAGCCTACACTTGGAAAATTCAGAGGTTGGTGTGTCATGACCTCCTTTCCTTCTTTTTCCTTGTTATAGCCTGATAATTGGAAGAGATGCAAAGCCCAGTTACTTCATCGCACAAAATACATTTAAAAAATGAAGAAGATGTACAGAAAATGAAAAGCAAAAATCTGACAAAGTTTGCAGATGACTAGCCTAAAAAAAAAGTATCATTACATCATTCTGCAAAACCTCATGGAGATATATAATAACACATCATACAGAAGTGTGTAATGAAAGGTTTTTCTCCTGCTTGTACTGTATAACATTAAAGGCTAAGATCATCCAAAGAAGCTGGATAATAAGGCTAGATAAAAAGAAGATACTTCAAAACTTGGTACTAAAAAGTATTTTGTGGAACAGCTTTGAAATTAGATAAATGCAGATATGAGATACAATAAAGCTATCAATAGGTCCATGTTATGATGTTTATAGAGTATGCTCAGTTTTAGGGTCTATATATTCTTCAATAAAAGATACTAAAGAATAGAGAGAGAAAACAGCTTACATGTGGTTTTGTGGGCTGCCTATAGGCAAAAGAAAATCCTTTTGCTTTTGTAAGGACTTTGAAGTAAAGTTATTCAGAACTTTGTATAAAGTACTTTATAACAGTACAGTCAGGCTAGAGTACTACATGGAAAATAGAAAGCATCCTGCCCTTGAACTATAAAACACTACAGTAATGGTGTAGTTTCAAAAACATACTGTAGTAGCACAATAGTATGAAATGATAAAATAAATAAATAACCAAAATGATTATTGAGTCATTTGGATGATCCATGTTGAAGGAAGATAATTGATTATAATTCAATTGATAATTTACTTGGCTTTACTTGCAATGTGTGAGTGATTCCAAAAGGATTTAGTAAGTTGATTTATTTTAAAATATTTATTACCACTAACCCAAATACAGTACAATATATTTTGGATGGGGAGAGGAGGGGACACAATAAAGACAACTTCAAAACAAGATATTGCAAATCATATAAATAGCAATTCAATTTAAGTTGGATGTCCCTGCAGATGTCTACCATGCTGCAATAAATTGGTCCTGATCTTAGAAAGGTGAGGGAAGCCATATACAGAACTTGAACTTCCCAGGATGAATGGAGAGATTGTAGCCCTTTGGTGTTGCTGTCTTCAGTGCCTGTATAGGCTGGGACTGTGATGACTTACAAAAGCTGGAGAGTTAGAAATTCTTCAGACCGGCAAATCTGTTGATTCTCTGCCTGATCTTGTACAGGCAAGATCCTTGACTTGGATTTATTAGAACATATGGTTTCTTATCCAAAATAATGTCCAGTTGCCAGGTGGCAAACTACAGCAAGATTCTCTACATCAAGATGAAAGCTAAAATTAGAAGACAGTTCTAGGGTAGGAGATCAACATTATAAGCACAGGTGCAATGGTAGGACACAGAAAGGAAATCTGCATGAATTTATAATCTTGATTAAAATTTAAAAGACAAGATTATCTATATGCAAGGCACATTTTGTTAGGGCTGGGTTTTTTTGAGGGAGGGAACTCTCCTTGAAAAAGAGGGTCATTTTTCCCTCCCTCCCTCCCTCTCCCTTTTTCTCTGCATGAACAGTTTTCAGTCCAGGTCAGTGGTGACTAACCTTTTGGGGTTCCTATGCCAAAAATTGTGTGCACACTTGCACACGCACACTTGCGTGCCAGCATCAGAAGGCAATATGTGCTCCCCCATGTCCCCTACACATGCATGCGTAATCCCCACCCGCCCACCCCCGCTGCCCCCTTACCTGCACTGTACCTCACAACTGATTTTCGGCTGGTTTGAGGCCTTTTTCAGCCTCCCAAAGGCTTGAGGAAGGCTTCTGCAGGCTTCTGCAGGCTTTGCAGGCCAAAAACTAGCCCCATTTCATCACTTCCAGTATTTTCGGAAAAGCAGGATGTGATAAAACAGGGCCTCAAACTGGCCAAAAATCAGCTGTGAGGCACGCACATGCCCAGTGAGGTAAGTTTGCTTGCAGCTCGTGTGCTGGCACAAATGTCTCTGCATGCCACCACGGGTCTAGGTTATTGAGGAAGATACTAAATATCAGTCTGAAAAACTAATAGCTAGTACAGAGAAGACAATAATCAGAAGTCCTATATAGAGGGCTATATAAACATTTTCTTCAATACTAGTACCCACCTTAAAATTCCAAAAAGGAAACTCCCATTCACAAAATTAATGCCAGCTGTACTGTGGATCTGTGCAAAGCTTCAAAGGAATATGTTGCTACAGTAATACTCCTAATGAAGAATTCATTCAAAGCTGCTTCATGGAAAGATAGCAGACTGAAGCCATATCTTGCTTTATTTTGCTATGCCAACACCCTTCTATGGTGGTTCCAATAGGCAGTACTAATGGAAACACAGAAGAACCTCAATAGAAGTGGCCACCAGAGCAGCAAAGCACTGATAAAGTATATCTCAACAAAGTGAAGAGTATTATCTCCATAATACAAAGCATTTTCCTCACTCAGGCCTAATACAGTATGGCATGAATAAATGAGCACTCTTAAGTAATACATCTCTGGCTTCATCATATGGTTCATTTTTGGACCAGAGGTACCGTATACTACAAACCAAAGATGGCAATGGACACAGAAACACAGAAGGCATTTACAGAAAGTATGTACAACATGGTATACCTGATAGAGCATTGGTATCAGGTTACTCGTCTTCCTATGAGTCACTTTCTGATCTCTAATTCTTCTGCTCCCTTGGGATCACTGGAGTGGGCTCAGTATTGCTTGACTTTCTTCCCAGCTCAGCCAAAACACCACCAGCCTCTGCATTGGGAGAACCTCTTTCCAGGTTTTCTCTCCAGTCCCCTGCCCCCTGCCCCCAAACCAGGGTTTCTGTTTGGCAGCTGATTCCCCTCAGACCTTTCCCAAATCTTGGATGAAATTACGTATTGCATTCAGTCTAATCTCTTCCAAGCCTTTAGTCTAGAGTCTGGGGTCTTGGTTGGTATTTATCCTTCTGAATCATCTTTCCATCCCAAACAGAAATCAACACTTGCCCTGTACATCTGACTTCACTTTTCATCTCTTGTCCTGTGTCTCTTTCCAGTCCAGCAACAAACTTTGACTATCCACTTCTTTTTTTCTCTTTCTTTATAATTTTGCATTACTGTGACAGCATGTTCTACAGCAGCTAAGAAAGTGGATGTTGCCCTTTGGACTCCAGTTCTCAACACTTATATACTTCACTCTCTCAATAAGATGACACACTTAATATCTCCCCTCCCCAGCTCTGTCTAACAGTCAGGTCAGCTCCAGGTCCTTCTACAGTGTACCTGCCCTTCAAGGCCACAATTAAGCTGTTTTTCTTCTTTTAGTTCACACTGTGTTTGGCTCATGGCAATAAAACCATAGCGATTACAGCTATCAAAATCCATATCTTATATACAGCATGTATTCCTTGCACTGAAGCACCTCCATCTTCTTCACAATACTGATGCCCAGCTTTTCAAGTACCGTATATTGCCAGTGATGCTAATGCTAATTGTTGTTGTGGCTAAGGTAGGTCATGTATAGCAACTTTCCCCTGGGACCTTCTCCAAAGGTGGGGAATTTTGAAAGGCTTTAAAACTTTGTGTGATGATAATATTACAATTTGTAAAAGGCATTGATCACAAAATAAAACTCTGAAAAAAATATTGGATGAAATGATTGTAAGAAAAGGAAGATATACACATTTATAAATCAAATTGACAATACAAACTTAAGAGAATTAATGGGCTGCAAAATAACTAGTGTTATATTTTTCAACAGAAGTGTGAAATATGACTGGGTTCAACATTTTTAGGCAAGCTGTAATTCAGTAAAATGTACAATAAGAAAGAAGTTGATGACAGAGGAAAATATTGCATGGGATTCATGTATCCTAGCTTTGTTGTTTCAAAGGAGAAGTACCAAAATCCAAATATTTATTAAGGAGGATTTATCATTTCATAATGCCCTGTAAGCATGTATTGAAGTTAATCATTGAAATTATGCTAAAATGCAATTACATTGGACCCAAATATAACTGAAAAATTTACTCTGATGAAGGATTCAAGAAATATTATTGTTGCACAGTTTTGATTTAACATCAGGAGAAAAAAGAAAGAAAGTGGCATATTTACTTATTAATCTTACTTAAAAGAAGAAATCTTAAAAGAAAAGTTAGTCAAAATATATTTTTTTTGAATAAACAATTACCTATTTTAAAAGCAATATAACTTTCGTATAGAGATTAAAAATACTCTAAAAATGATGACACCTAATCTCTATGAAAGCAGCAATATGTCCTTGTAGATATTAATCAGTTTATAAAACATATCATTATTTCAGGAGCTTAAAAAACTCGCTGTTTTTTTTCACTCACAACAAACCTGCGAGATAGGATGACAGAATGAGTTTCCTAAAGTCACCATAATTATTAGATTATAATTATTACTTTTGTCATGAATCTGCAAATTCAAAGCTGGGTTTTCTTACTCTAGTCTACTTTTCTAACATGCACTACACAGTAGCATTTTCAGTGGCTGGGATCAAAATGGGCAAGATATCAACACAGTATTATAGTCCATGGGAGCAAAAATTTTAAAAAGTCATTTTATTTCCCATTAGATATCAAAGACAAAATAATTTCCTTTAGAAAAAAATCACCAATACCAGCTATAGTTACCTACATTTTTTAAAAAAAAAATCTTACTACATTGAATATAAACAGACATGTCTACCTTTGTCCCTTTTCCTCCTTCTGCAACTCATATTATTTCTAATTAAACATGTTTTTATTTTTTTCCCTCTGTTAAATGAATGGAACTTCATTTATCTGCTGTGCTGTAATTCAGAAGTGCTGAAAAATTCTTTGGCAAATAATAGCAATAGCAACAGCACTTAAACTTCTGCCCCCAACAATCTGGGCCCTCATTTTACCCACCTCAGAAGGATGGAACATTGAGTCAACCTCATTGAGTCAACCTCAATGTTTGAATTTCACCAAATTGTAGGCACAGTCAGTCAGCAGAAGTAGCCCGCAATACTGCACTCTAACCACTGTGCTACCTTGGCTCTTATTTAAGCTTATTTAGGCTCCTAGATTCAGATTTAGATGATGAAACACATTTTTCACACTGTGGATTTTTTTTAATGTCTGACTTAAGTGACTTGCTTTGCTTGCAGAGAAATAGCCAATGCGTAGATGAAAAGCAGGTGTTAAGATGCTTGAAGCTGATAACAATTGTCTATATCAGGAGAGTAAAAGGTGATCAACTATGCCCATGATAGCTATGGATTTCCCTGAACACACACTGACTTTCACTTGTCCTGAAGCTAAAGATCTCTTGCAGAGTCAAGCTCAGGGGGAAAAAATATATGGGTACTGGAAGAGAAAATATATGTATATGTTAACCCTTAAAGGGTACTTCTTCACAGTTTCCACCACTCACTCCCAAGGGGAGATTGGGCTATCTTCCAGATTATTTATTTAACTGAATCAACCACTAAGTCTTTTGAGCCACGTACTATGAAACATGCCACTCAAATTTAAAATAAGAGGAATTAAAAATAAGCAAATTTCTATTTCAGGCTCAGTTAAGATGTTTGGGGGAAAAATAGAAATAATTTCTGGACTCCCAGTCTATTTGATTTGCTCCCATTTCTTGATCATGTCTTTTTAGTGTGAAAGTAAATTTGTTCAGTACGGCAGTTCAATGGAAGTTGGACTATTTGATAGAACTAGAGATTTAATTATAAATAGCAACTTAATGAGTGCTGAACCTATTTTGCAAAATGATTTGACACAAGTACAAAGCTGGTTTTGTATGAGTCAACTTTAATAATTGTTTCAATAAATAAATACTATCAACCAAAACTTTTAACAATATTTAAAGTACAGTACATTTCTACTTCATTTAATTGAAGTGGATCACATCAGTGTTGCATAAAACACTTCTATTAAGCCCAATAAGTCTCTTGAAGGTCTGAAATTTATGAATCTCATTAGACTTTTTGTGACAAAGATTTCCTTTTACAACTATTTCAGAAAGACGTCCCTTCCTTCCCTGTTATTCTACATTCTGTGTTCTAAGATGGTTTGGCAATTGAGATGGTTAAATGGTTTGCTGAATAAACAGACAGCCAAACAAACAGACAGAAGAAACATGCAGTCCTTACAAGTGAAGAATTCAGGTTGTCTCCCCTATTAGGTAGTGCTTTGGACTGAAAATGTTTGAAGGATTTGAGAAAATCACCTGATAATTTTTCATAATGAATACTGTGGTAGTTTATATTTCAATACAATAATACATACAAAGAGTGGAACTTTCATTGTGAAACCATAAAGCACATCTTTCTGACATTGTGGTCAGAAATGGATGCCTATGCTGACCTGTTCTCAGACCAAGTTCCTAAACATTAACATTTTTAAAAAACTTTCGGTGACACTAGCAATCTTGAATCTTGTCCAAAAAGGATAAAGAACACTTTGGCTGTTCAGTGATATCATTGTGGTTCATCTTCTTAAAAAAAATGAGAAGTTAATAATTTCTTAATCCAAAGTAAGATATCTGTTTGTCAAGAACCTTGGTACCAGTTCTTGATAGGCATTTTATAAACCTCCAGCTTTCAAAGTTCAGTAACCTCTTCTATTTGAAACTCTGCCTCATTAATGCTTCCAGAGGGAATATTCACAGTATAATATTCCTAACATTAGCAAGCAACTTCATGAAACTTGAATTAAAACTAGCTCTCTTGACACCTATTTTGCAGCTGAAGTATAAAATGAGGGGTGATTTTATGTCAGTTATGAAATTAAATAGCTTTTCAATGGCCTGAAAAAGGAAAAAAAAAACATGTATAATGCACAAAATGTTTTGGACATGGCCTTGGATTTGTGAACATTTCCTTCAAAAAGATCAGATAATGATCAACCAAAGTATTGAAAATGGCATAGAGGACTTATAAAAGGGCAATTATTGGTTTGTTAATATAAGCTACTTCATATTTTCGTTAGGCAAGACAAATTTTCAGGCTAAATAAGCATTTTGGGTTCTGTAAAAACTGCTCAAAGAGTGAACATTTGAAAATGATTAGGGAGTAATAGTTTCTGAGGGAGGGAAGGAGGGAGGAAGGAAAGAAGGAAAGCTAAATGAGTTCTAAAAAGGTGACTGCAGCCAAAGAGGAGCATTCAACACATTTTTGATGGTTTATTAAAATTTTAGTGGCATTCTCTAGATTAGGGATGTCAGACTCCTGGCTTGTGGGCCAAATGTGTCATGTGCTGGCCATGCCCACATCCAGTTTAGTGAAGTGGAAAAAACTCCCAATACATCATGTGATGCTACTGTGATGACATAAGTTTGACAGCCCTGCTCTAGATCTTTATTGCACTTCTCCCACTTAGATATAATTCTCCTACTATCACTGAAATGTTGTTTGCTTCCCACATAGTTGTCCACACCTGTCATCAGTGATTACTGATTCTTCCTCAGTTTCACATTAAATTTAATGATACGGAACATGTTTATTTGTGCATTATAAATTTAACAAATATGCCAGATGACTAGAGAGCTGATGTAGATTTTGAATAGCAGTGAATATTTGCTCTTTGTGAATACCAAATACTTAAATATATAAAATCATTCCAAATTAGAATAGAGAAATTGTAATAATTATTTCTTGTTGGCAAAGAGCCAACTATTCTGGAAGGAAGGGCATTGCACAAATCGTCACATAGGATCTGTGAGCATCTTCTTCAGCCATCTCCTTTTCAGAACTGCACTGAAGTTTTAGAAAGCAGTAATACAATCTCAGTAAATGATATATCTACTTGAAAGAGATGCAGATTGAGTGAGCCAGATGAGTGTTCCTGTACATGACTGATAGCCAAACTACATCTAGTGAATGAAATATAATACTGGCAGCATTACAGCTTTCCCATTGGTTTATGGATGGATTTTTCCTATCCTAAATACATTATCAATGAAGAACTATGATTATTTGATCAGTCTCTCTCCATCTAGACATAGTCTAATAGCTGGGGCTGTACAAAGTTGAAAGGGTTGCTTTGATTTGACAAGGCTTTGAGTCAATCATTTCTTCAAAGTGGATTCACACAGTGAATTTGCTCTGAAACAGTGAATTGAATCAGATAAATCAAATTGATAGCCTTTGGAAGTATTTTGCAGACTCATTAGCTCTTCCACCAGTTTTGTGATTGTTGCAGACAATATTGTATATTGCAATTTCATTTCTGTATTTGGCAAATCCTGGAGAAATGAGGGGGTCTGAAATCAATTCTTACTAGAGCTTTTTTAAAATAATAAAATTAACTGTGACAGGGTACTTTCAATAAATAAACAATAAATAAAACCCTTCCTCACTTCTATGAGTGATGTGCATATTCCTTCATTTTGGGTCCTCTACCAAAGGTCTGACAATTTGAGGGTTTTGCAAAGCTATTTCAATACTATTCACTATTTCTAGGACTACACTCAATAACAGAGAGGTCCTGGGATCTGTTCTTGAAGTCTAATCAAGCCACTCTCCCAACTAAGGACTAATGATCCCAAATGCTCCTATCAATTCTGGGATCACTTTAATCTTTATTTTCCAGAGATTCTTTAGTTTCTTCTTCAAACCCTGATACTTCTTCAGCTTCTCATATTCCTTCTTCCTGATGTTGCTGACGTTTGGCACCATTACGTCTATCACCGCTGCCCTGTGGTCCTCGTCTACTATCACAATGTCTGATTAGTTGGTTAGTACCTGTCTAGATTTGGAAGTCCAGAGGTGGTATTCAGCAGGTTCTGGAGAACTGGTAATGGAAATTTTGAGTAGTTTGGAGAACCAGCAAATACCACGTCTGACTGGCCCCACCCCTATCTATTCTCTGCCTCCCAAGTCGCAGCTGATCAGCTGGGTCTTCTTTTGTTGCCCTGCACAAGAAGAGAACGGAGCTGGAAAGTAAGTTAGTGGGGTGGGAAGCAAATGGGATTTTGCAGTAAACTTCCCCCAGGAGTGTGGAGGGAATGGAGATTTTTCAGTATCCTTCCCCTGCCATGCTCACTCAGCTATGCCCTCCAAGTTACGCCACACCCACCAAGCCATGTCCACAGAACTGGTAGTTTAAAAAAAATGATTTGATTGCTTATTGTACCCTATGACTATCATTAAGTATTGTAACTCAGGGGTCCCCAACCACCAGGCCCTGGACCAGTACCAATCCGTGGATCATTTTGTACTGGGCCGCAAAGAAAATAAAAATAAAAAATAAAAATAAAATAAAAACGACAGCTTTGTTCGCCTTCGGTGAATGCTGCTGGGATCAGGGATCAAGAACACAAAGGAAAGAAGGGGAGGGAGGAAGCAACCAAAGCCTGTCCTGCTCTCTGGCTCAATGGCTTCAGTTTCCTCCCTCCTCGTTCCTCTCTCAGTCACTCTCTCACTCCTCCACCAACCCAAGAAGTAACTGCTTCAAAGAAGCCGGCAGAGTGGCTTTTCCTGTCAGTGCAGCTCCTCCGAAGTGCCTGTTCACCCCCACACAGCCACCCACGGTTTAATCCAGTGCTCCGTTCTGCCTGCCTGCCTTTGTTTCTGGTTGTTTTGGAGCAGCTTTGGCTGAGAAAAAGAGGCGAATAGTTAATAAAGGGAGGGAGACACCTGAGGGGTGAGGCTGAGGAAGGCAGGGCCGAGAGGCGGGGCTTCTCAGCCATCCTGCAGGGACTTGTCCTGAGCCACGGAGACAGCTGTGGGCTGCCGCCGCCCAGCGCTCAGTTTTGAAGGCACTCCTCAGCCCGGTGCAGTTCCTGAATCTGCAGCTGAAACCCTCCGTTTTAAATGTCCCAATAGAAGAGAATATCTGTCGCTCAGGGTTGCAATGAGGAGGCATTGGCGCTCCCTGGACTTGGTGGTTTTCTGGCGGACGTTTTATTACCCGACTAGGTAACAACATCAGATGTTACCTAGTCAGGTAATGAAACGTCTGTAAGCAAACCACCAAACTCGGACTCCACCCCCCCACACCCGGTCCTTGAAAAAGTGTTTCTGCATGAAACTGGTCCCTGGTACAAAAAAGGACCACTGTTGTAACTTATGATTCTTGACTCTTGACAAATGTATCTTTTCTTCTATGTATATTGAGAGCATGTGCACCAAGACAAATTCCTTGTGTGTCCAATCATACTTGGCCAATAAAAAATTCAATTCAATTCAAAGTCCATTAAACGTTTCTATTTCTTAAAATATGAAAGTAGTAACAGTTCTTTTCCTAACAAACAAGTTAGTTTAGGCATTTCTGCAAATTCAGACATCTTCACTGTCCATTCCTTTTTGTAGGTTCATTTCTCTGTTTCTTTACCATAGCAAGTCATAAACTTGAACTTTGCTCCCTCTTGCACTAATAGGATGAAGACATCTGTGTTGTAGGACATCTGGGATTTTAGCTCAGTTTTCAGAATTCTGAGATGGCTCGGGCTGACCAGTCTGCTAAACAGTCTTGGGTCAAACTTTTAAATTTGACAAAGTTGGGCAGACATAAGTATCTCTGCCATAAATTAATGAGTGACTGAATAATAAGGACATATGCGGTAAAGGTCAAAACACTCAAGATGGCAATCATGATTGCATGACTGAAGCCTCATCTTTTTTTTTTTTTTTACGTGTGTCATCATCATTCACAGATATAAAGGGGTTGGGCATCAGCTGCTTGGTCACAATTATCATCTTGTCATTTTTGAGCCCTTCCCCCACAGATGTATAATCACTGATTGTTTTTAGGAATAGGCAACATATGAATACTGCTACTATGTGCCAGACTCTTTCTCATGGTCTGTCTATCTCAGTGCCATTACGTTTTATTATGCCTGACAGCTTCTTGGCTAATATTTTCACAAACTGTTTCCTTAATAGAGTTGAGGCTTGCTCCTGATCAGAGGGTATCTCCCAGGATGGTCAAAATTATACAGCAACAGAGATTGCAAAGCTGCACACTTCATATGGACAAATTAATAGCTATGCTTTAGCAGCATGCCTAGCTTGTCTTTCCTGCCACCCACATCCCCCCACCAAACATCTGCTTTTTAAACCTTTCTCCCACAATAAAAATATATATATATAT
>NW_020769311.1:12977075-13008413 GCF_900518735.1 Pseudonaja textilis
TTGGTATACAAAAGATCCAATGGCTCCCTAGGACACACCATCTACCAAAAGAAAACACATACAAACCGCTATCTACATGCACTCTCACACCACCACCCAGCACAGATCAATTCCGTAGCCAAAACACTCATCTCCAGAACAAAATGCTTAGCCGATGAACAACACCAAAAAGCCGAACTACACACCCTCACCAACGTACTTACAGCCAATGGATTCCAAAGACACAAGATTACCCACCTAATCCAAAAAGAAACCCCAACCAAAATCCAAGACAGAGAACAAGAAAACGGCAAAGCCCTCCTCCCATATATAAAAGGCACTACAGACAGAATCAGCAAGATCCTCCAAAAACACAATATTAAAACAGCATTCTGCACAAACAGAAAAATATCCACCATCCTAAGAAACCCCAAAGACAGAGTCGAATTAGAAAACCAAGGAGTATACGAAATCCCCTGCACTGCCTGCCCTGCCACATACATTGGACAGACTAACAGAAGAATTAGTGCACGCATTGAAGAACATAAGAACTCAATCAAAAAAGAAGAAACGACCTCTTCCCTGGTCCAACACCTCAAAGCCACAGGACATAAAATTAACTTTAAAAATACCAGAACTATTGCCAAAACCGAACACTTCAACAGCAGAATAATCAGAGAAGCCATAGAAATAGAAAAACGCCCACACAGCATGAACAAACGAGATGACACCTCCCGCCTCCCAGCCATTTGGAAACCTGCCCTCATGAACCTCACCACTGCCCACTCCAAACCCCTCCGAGCCATACATGAAGCAAGCCGACACCAACTATGGAGATGCAGCACGACCTCGAACTCGAAGCCGGGCAGCAAGAAATCCAGCCAATCAGAACACGGCCAACCCCCCAACCAATCAAAACACAGCCAGGCCCCCCACCAATGAGAAGACACCCCCACCCAATCAGAACACAGCCAAGCCCCCACCCATTCAAATCCCACCCCCACTGACAGTTAGAAAGAAAAAAGCAGCTGCAACCTCACATCACTCTGAAAAGCAAGAGCCAAAGACAGAGGCCTGATGATGATGAATGAGACTTCATCGAAACATTGCCTAAACACTTTGAATCTTACGCGGGAGAAAACCCGAACAACCAAAGATCCATATATATATATATATATATATATATATATATCTCAAATTTTAAAGTTAGAGCCTGATAATTGTTGAATTGTTGCAGTGAAATTTAGGCTTTTGGTTAGACTGTTCAGGTGTTGTTATCCTTTCTTTTCCTTATTCATATGATCCCTTCTTAAAATGATACAGGGGAACTAGTTCAAAAGACATTGTAGCAAAAGCTTTAGGATACCCAGTTAATTTGCACAGGTCCAATAATAATTGCTGTTGAAAATAATAATGCTGATAGTGTTTATCAGACTAGATATGAGATTTCTAGGGTACTGTGCACATATTACAACCTGGGAGTCCTGAATCTATGATAGAAGCATATAGATGAGATATGTTACATTTCTAGTGGATAATTTTCAGGGCTGAGCAGCTGGATGATTCCATTGCTGCCCAATAATATAATTGTGAATTCAGGTATGTATACCTTAAGCATCAATCCTTAATGTGCCTTGAAGAGAATGTGGTTTTGATAAGATAAACCTCCCTCAAAAGCATTCTTCAGTTGTAGACCCTAAAGCAAAATTCATACATAAAGAAACAGAGTTTATAAATTGCAGGAATGTTTATGAATTGCAAACAATACTTGAATCTATCAAGAAGTAATCACAAAAGGTATTCCAGAAAGGAAGTTTTAAAATGCGGTCTTCACAAGAATTGAAATGCGTTTTTCTTCTTATGTTGGAGAAATTATTATTATTTATGTGCTTGGTTTATTTATTTATTTATTTGAATGGATATCTGAGTTCCATCATCTTTGAATGGAGTCACATGTTATTCTTTATCAAGAAGTACAAGTTAACCAAGATGTTAAGGAGTGGGGCAATCTCTAAAAAGTGAATGCGACCATTCACTTTCATCTATCTCATGTAAAATAGTAAATTTCAGTCTGATTGAAAAATGGGACATGCCTGATGGTCTAAACATTCAAACTTGCCAGTTCCCCCCTGTTAATATTGAGATGAATATTAGTAGATCTAACTCTTCTTTTCACAGTTTTTCAATAGAGATAACACAATGTTACTTCCTTAATATTCTGCAAAGGCGTTGTGCTACAGATTTCAGAATATCCAGCTAATATAAATAAATTGACTAAAAAATATGAAATTGAAATCCAATGAGCATAGAAAGCACCAGATTAAGTAGTACTGGATTAATTCATGGAATGGGAGGAAGGATCATGCCCTGGATAATTCTGTTTTGAGTTGAAAATGCATAAGTACTATTTTGTACATCTTTATTTCATTGGAGATATAAAAAGTAGACCCAGCAGCCTATGCATATATGGAAGCAGATTTCTGAGAAGAAGCTTAAACTATCTTCATTATTTTTACCTCTTCTTTTTCCTTAATTGCTACAAATTTATGTCATAGTTGACCATTAAACATATTGGAACATTACATTATGATAATTGTGATTTAAAGTATAAAATTATAGGACCAATTGACAAATGATGAGAGTTGCATGAAGTTGAGATATTAATGGCTCAACTAAGTAGTTAAAACAATGAATGAATAAATATACCCATTTATATATCAGAGAGCCCTCCAGTAATGAGCACAGGAAATGGAAAATATTTTTCTAATATTTTATGGTTGCCTAATTGGGAAACCTCTTGCATAAATCCTCACATAGGCATCACTTAGGTAATGTTGCTTCCTCCTCTTTATGACCTTTTCCTAGATATTTTGCTTTCAAATTTCACTCTGTCCCAGGCAACATAAATTCATGCTTCTTCAACCAATAGAATACTGTTTGAATTAGCATCTATCCACCTACCCATTCGTGGATTTTCCTTTCTTCAATTTGCAACAAGAAAGTTCATTCAAAAAAATTAAAAGAAAGGAAAGGTTAAAAACATCCCAAGAATACACAGGTTAACCAATTCTTATGACTATATTCATTCTACAACACTAATTGTATTTCCGCTCTAATACTACACCAGCCCTGCCACTCAATCTTGTTGATCTTCAGATCCTGAATTGTTGACATGGGGATACTAAAAAGGACTAGTATATTTGACTTAGTGGGATCAGAGCAGCCAAAAAAACACACCCCAATATTGGAGGTGGGAGACCAAACATTCACTGCCAGGCTTCCTAATCCAGGGCTTTCTGCCATCAGGTCTCCATCACTTACATTGCTTTCAAATCAGCAAACCCAAAGAGGACCACAATTGTTGTGAAGACTGCCATTTGCAGCCCCAGCACACATGTTTAGCCAAAACAGTCTGAAGTTTTCTATTAGGAGGGGAAAGTAGAATAATTCTAATTCAATTTCAACAGCATTTTAGGCTCTTTATGGTCATTCAGAAACAAGCATTGCCAGCCCATTTACCACGGATTCATTTTCCAATTATACCACTATGCTAACCAATGTATCAAGAGCAAACTCCTATGAACTGTTACAGCCATTGATTAGACTGAACACTGTGCCTCTTCATGTCATTGCAGAGACCCAATTACTTTGTTTTCATCTTGGTAACCAGTTCTCTATAGTGTCAGAGTACAGATATAAATCTTTCATAGCCTCCAGATAGCCTTATTCTTTTTTTTAATTTTCACCCTGTGCCCAGTAATGGTCTCCTTTGCCTGAAATTTGTTTTCTTGACAAATGTGGACAGACAACTACTGGTTTAGAAATGTTTTTATGCACCAAAGTCTCATTCTACTTAATGTACCATATGGCCCAATTTAAATTGACTTTAAACAATTAACTCGGAAAGTTCTTTATACCACTATCAAAGTTTTTTGTAATGCCTTCCAAGGATTTTTCTATGGACGTTTTTCTGCACCTTATTCTAAAGTCTAGAATTTTAATAATTTTGGGGGCAGAGGAAGTGCATTAGGAAATGTACCAACACTAGAAATATTTTGAAGACTGATAATACACTGCATTGGGTGTATAAATCTGGCTCAAATCCTTGGCAGTTTTTTCACATATTGGCTACTACACCTGATGATTATTTGTTTGTTTTTGTTTAAATGGGAATGTTACATTAGTCAGAAGACTACAATGCTGTGTAGAGTAGTAACTACTAGCTCTGTTTGGTTCAAGTCACAGTGGGCAAGCTAGTTCTGCCCCAGAAAGATGTTTTTTTTAAATGAAAGGGGAGGGTGAGAGAATATGGAACAGATTACTTTGAATTGGGGAATGTGACTGATGACACATATTGGGAGAGCGAACAGGGTCAGAGGCAAAGCACAAATTAACTGATGTAAGGGTTGGCTCACTTTCAGGGTTCTGACAGATGTCCTAATTAAATCATGAGTCTGAAGCCAAGCTTCAAAAGAAATCCACGTATTTATTAGGAGCCTCATGCTGGCATGGACCAGGTGGAGCCAACTCTGACCTTAGTTAATTTGCACTTTGTCTCTGACCCTATTTTCCCTTCCCCCAATATGTGTCATTAGTCACATTTCCCAATGAAGCAATTTCATGGGTTGTAAAAGTCCCTCCCTCCGGCCACTGTGGGTTCCCATAGAGACAGTCTTGGTGATTTGGGTGGAATGTGCCTTGTTTTGACTCAAATACCAGCTCCTTGAGATAGCAGCAATGTTCTCTCTCCCATTCCCTTTGCCCATGGCAACTCGAGAGCAGTTCAGGGATGCTTTGAGAGTTGGCACATACTTTTGAACCAAATGATACTGTGCTCATGTATTAACTGTAATCTTGAATTGCACTGTCATGAGTTTCTTTGATAAATCTTTGAGAAGTCCTAGAAACTCAATGAAATGTCAATTACAGGATGGTAAATGGTGACCTTGTTTTCAAAAGGTGTCCAAAGAAGGATCATAGTAGTTTATTGCAGTAACTGAGTCTCATTTTTTAAATCATCCCTCACAAAATCCTAGACATGAAAACAAGGACCCTTAAGAAATCACATGCACTCAATATTTTGTGTGTTCCTAAAAATAACAATTGAGTGCTTGAGAAAACATATCTTTTTATTTTTCTTTAGATAGTGGAAATAACAACTGTTGGAAAATTGTGAGCATACTCAGGATGACTTTCTAATGCCAGTTAATTTGAGGGTTTTCTATTTCAAAGGGAGTTGTGAGTCTGATTGCCTCTAGTAGGTGTTCATTTTCATTTCAAAGTTGGAAGAGGTCATATGGGGAATGCTTCAGTGAATCTGTCAAAAGGGATGCTCAGTGGCAAGTGCTGTTCATTTTCACTTATCTGGGAAAAGTGTCATTCAAACTATCATAAAAGTGCCGCTTGCTGCACACTAAATATTGATTCCACTATAACTGACTTAGGTAGAAAGTGTTTCTGTAAGCAATGTCCTTTAAAACAAAACGTCAACATTGATTCTTTTATCGGCAAGTTGCATCCTCTGAGGAAGCAATGGAGGATGGAGAAACTAACCTGTCCTTTTAAGGGAACAGCAGAGGGAATTACTTTGTTTATTCTTTACAGGAAGAAGGCAAGGTTGAAAGTGTTTAGCTTATAATAGCTTATTAATACACAGCATGATTTATATTTCTAATATTTACTTAGACACTGTATGGCAATAGATACATTCCCCCCACCCCCCACCAGGGATAAAAAATATTTTTCCACAAAATATTCCTTTAGTGCCAGGCTCAGTACTGAAGAATGTGAACTAAGCAAATTGAGATGGTTGTTTGGCCTAAGCAGAGTGGGCAGCATGCATTTGTTTAGTTCATTAATGCATTGTACAGTGGCACAAATGTAAAGGTTTCTCCTGTCCAGTTGTATCTAACTGTATGGGGCACTGCTCATCTCTGTTTCTAAGTCAAAGGAGTCAACATTTTCCAAACATCTCTTATATGGTTATATGGCCAGCATGACTATATGCTGGGATGCATGGAATGCTGTTACCTTCTTGCTGAAGTGGTACCTACTCATCTACTCACATTTGCATGCTTTCAAACTACTAGTTGGCCAGGAGCTAGGGAAGTCATGGGAGCTCACTATGTTGTGTGGCATTTGAGTCTCAAATCCAGGGTGTGTGTGTGTGTGTGTGTGGTGTGTGCATATATACATACATATACATATTTATATATATGTTTTTTTAAGTTTTCGCGGGTACTTACATGTATGGTATTCAGCTTTGTTCGGGTATTTCCCCACATCATTATAGTTGTGCTTTTAAAGTTGGAGCAACGTTTCGGCAGAATCTCATCTGCCATCATCAGGCTTGTGTATTGTGTTCATCTGTGAGTCAGGCTTTCACAGCTGTTTCTGTTTTAAATTTGGGGCTAGCCTACTGCTGTGTTAGAATGGTTTTTTCTTCATCCTGATTGGTTGGGAGTCTTGGTCTGTGTTTATTGGTCTTGAAGTTTGCTGTGTTCTGCTTGATTGGTGTTTCTAATATCTTCTGTCAGTTTTGTAGCACTTTTTTGTCTTGATTGGCTGGCAACATTGTGTTTCCTGTAATGGAGGCTTTTAGTGCAGCTTGGCTTCAAGTGGACAGCTATCATTTATTAGGAAACTAGGTTTCATCTGGGTGCCTGGTTGGGTGTGTTTGAGCTGGAGGTATGGGGGGGGGGTCTGTTTGTGCCCAGGTGTTTGCCTGGCTTGTGGTGTGGAGATTTTTTTGTTTGTGAGTGCAGGTTTCCAGATAATTGACAGTCTGGTGGAGTCATCTCTTCTATTCATGCTTTCAGGTCTTTTTTTAATCTCTATGGCTTCTCTGATAATTCTGTAGCTGGGGTTTTCTATAGTGGCTAGGGTTTGGGTGCCATTGAAGTTGATGCTATGACCTGTGGCTTTCATGTGTTGGACTAGTGAGGAAGTGTGTTCCAGCTTTTTTACTGCATTTTTGTGTTCATCCAGGTGGGTACTTATTCTTCTATTGGTCTGTCCAATGTATGTGGCAGGGCATGATGCACAGGGGACTTCATATATGCCTTGGTTTTCCAGGTCAATTTTATCTTTGGCGTTTCTTAGGATGGCTGCTATATTTCTGTCTGTTTTGAAGGCAGTCTTGATGTGATGCCTGTGTAGTATCTTACTGATTTTGTCTGTAGTACCTCTTATGTAGGGCAGGACAGCTGTTCCATAAGTCTGTTCATCTTCTAGGTCTCCATTATGTCTCAGTGTGTTTTTGTGGATCAGGCCTGTGATTTTGCTTTTGTGGAAGCCATTGGCTGTCCATACTTTAGTCAGGGTGCATAGTTCAGTCTTTATGTGTGTCTTGTCTGCCAGGTGTTTGGTTCTGGCAATTAGTGTTTTTGGCCACGGAGTTTATCTGTGCTGGGTGGTGGTGGGATTGGGCGTTGAGGTAGTGGTTGGTGTGTGTTTTCTTCTGGTATAATGTGTGTCCTAGTGTGCCATCTGTTTTTTTTTTTTTTTTGTAGATTAGTACATCTAGAAATGCTAGTTGTTTGTTTCCGTTTCCATGGTGAATTTGATTTTTGGGTGTGTGCTGTTTAGGGGTGTTAGGAAATTGTTTAGGTTTTCTTTTCCATGGGGCCAAATAACAATTGTGTCATTGATGTATCTTAAGCATAGTTTGGGTTTGTGGGTGGCATTGGCTAGAGCTCTGGATTCGAATTCTTTCATGACCAGGTTTGCAATGACGGGTGACAGTGGGGATCCCATAGGGGCTCCTTCAATTTGCTTGTATCTTTGTCCTTTGTATATGAAATATGTATTGGTTAAGCAGTGTTCTGCTAGTTTCATGAGATGTTTAGCTGGTTGGTAGCTGCATCACTACCCGCTTCAAGCCCCTCCGAGCCATGCATGAAGCAAACTGACACCCACCATGAAGATGCGGCACAACCACGAACCCAAAGCGAAACAGCAGGATCACAGCTCACCAGCTCAAATCCCCCAGCAACTAAGACTAACCTGAGCACAACCAAGCCCCCACCTGAACAGAACACACCTCCAGCCAATCAATACTCGGCCAACCCCCCCAACCAATCAGAACACAGCCAAACCCCCAACCAATCAGAACACAGCCAAACCCCCAACCAATCAGGTCACACCCCCACTAGCAGTTAAAAGGAAGAAGCAGCTGCAAGCTCACATTACTCTGAGAAGCACAGAGCAGAAGACACAAGCCTGGAGAGGATGAATAAGACTTCATCAAAATGTTGCCTAGATACTTCCAATCTTACGCGGGAGAAAAACAAAATAACCAAAGATCCACATACAAATACCCGCGAGAACCTCAGAAAACATATATATACATGTTATGTCTCACCTGTATCCACAGGTGAGAATACAAAGTTCCAGAGTTCAAATATTCAAGCAAAAACAAAACCAGACCCAAAAGAGCTAACTACACTGTTTACCCAGTCCTTGGCAGTCTTCCCGGAATCTGTCTGGCAATTTAGAATTGTCCATAAATCACAACAGCCACTTCAAACGTATCCTTTCGAATCCACAAAACACTTTGCTCCAAGCAAAGATTGAGAGTCAGCACGCCTGCTTAAATTCCCTGGATGGGCGTGTCAGTCTCTCTAATCAATGTCTGGCTTGACGCCTCCTTTCAGATTGTGATTGACGTTTCAATCTTCTCCTTGTTGTAGCATCTAGCTAACATCCGTCAGTTTCCTCCTTGCTAGAAACCTCTGGCTCATTTTGTGGATCAGCTGCTGACATGAACGAAGTTGAAGGTTCTGGAGAGGACTGTTTCTCCGACAATCTCTCATCCTCCTGGCTCACATCTGTGTCCTCTGATAATTCAGACTCCACATTCACAGCAGGCTCAAACCTTCCATCTTCAGAGGCATCAGAGTCAAAACTCCCAGCAGGGTCAATCCTTCCAGTCACAACACACACATATACACATATATATATACATACATACATACATACATACATACATACATACATACATACATACATACGTATATGTATATGTATATGTATATATGTGTATGTTATTCAGCTTTGTTCGGGTATTTTCCGTGAAAACTTAACAAAACAAATATATGGGGTGGGTGGGTGTGAGTGTGCGCGCGTGCACGCACATGCATGTACACACAGATAATAGCAATAGTAATAGTATCATCTCAGTAATAGTATTTCCACACAATGACTTATATCAGTTCAAAGTCAATGTCTGACTTCCACACCATGCTGCTAATTCTATTTGAGACCTGAGCCAATTTATTCTGATTTGCCTGCCTTGTATTTGTGACCACAATTTAAAAAGCATCTGTAAAACTAGTTCTATGGAGATTTTGGGTGCACATATGTGTGCGATCCCCCCATATGCCATACATCTCTGCACATACATGCATGATCCCCCCATGCTCGCTGCACGTCTCTGCATATGCGTGCAAGATCCCCTGTGCACCTCACATTTCTGAGCATGTGTGTGCATCTCCTGTGTACCCTCACCTGCTGCGTATGTGCACCAGATACCTGACAATCAGCTTTCAGGCAGCGGTGTGCACATGCATATGTGCAGTGGGAATCTTCCGGGCAACCTCTCTCATGCCAGCAGAAGTGGCTCTGTGTGCCACTTCCAGCACATGTACCATAGGTTCGCCATCATGGGCTTAATATTTGCTCAATTCCCACACAGGAATTTTTGAAGTCCTTCACACTCTAATACAGTGTTTGTGTTTATATATACAAGCATGCATTTGTGAAGAGACTTTTGACCGTGTCATCTTGGGATGAGGCAAGGATTTTGATTCTTCTCAGTGCTTTTAACTAGCAGTTTTGAAAGTAATTATGGGTTGCTTTCAAATTGCCTTTGTGGGATTGAAAATAGCAACTGTTGTGAGAATGTACTAATAACCAGGAATGATGGCACAACAAACTGCCACCATCCAGGTTTCAGGATTCAACAAAACGTGTCCTACTATTGAATGTTTACACTACCTGCAGAAGCCAATTCCATATGAGCAACAATTAATATCTCACTGTTGTTATGATCATAGAAGGAAAGAGGACCATGCCGAATGGGGAAGAATATTTGAAGGGCATCCAGGATTCAGGTTTCAGCAGAATGACCCACTCTTTAATGCTTACATTACCTGCAAAAGTCAATTAAGCAAGCAAAATTGGTCCATCACTCTAATGATGCTGTGCAGGTAATCCTTGTTAATCAGGTAATTCAGTTTCTACTTAGGTTGTACATGAGCAACAATTAATATATTGTTGTTGTTATGAGGGTGGAAGGAAAGAGGTCCATGAAAAGAATATTTGAAGGGCTGGATGAAGAAACTTTACATTATTACACTATTGAGAATCTGATGCATTTCTTTTCCACTAAAGAAATTGATGTCCCCATCAGATATCCTCTCATATCCCCTCTCTCTCTCTCTCTCTCTCTCTCTCTCTCTCTCTCTCTCTCTCTCTTTCTCTCTCTCTCTCTCTCTCTCTCTCTCTCTCACACACACACACACACAAAATAGAGGGAAGCAAAAGTGAAGCTTGTCTCCAACAAGGAAACAATGTCGAATCATTCATTTATATTTTTATAAACCTTAAATCCAGGTCAGAAGAACTCTAATCTGAATTTCTTTGCCATAAGAATATATTGCTGCTTCTCAACTGCCAATTTCTTCAGAAGATCTCTAAGCTCAGAGTTATCCCTCAGGTCAGGCAATCACAGGCACTTTATAAGCCTCCCCCCTGCCCCCCATTGATGATGTAGCAGTTTCTGTGTACATTAGGTTTTTATTCCTTGTCGCACCATGATTTACTATCTTTTTCAAAGAAATACAATGACTACAATGGCTCATATTATCCACAGAGAATTTGTATAACATGCTAACTTTGAGAGAGGTGGGTGGCATTTCAATCTCTCATTTAGATTCAAACATGGAGAAGCCACACAGATGGTTAGAGCATTGTTTAAAACAAATATGGCATCTAGGAAAACAGAAATGATTTAAGGTATGAATAAAAGCAAAGTAATTTTGAGTGAAATTACTGAAGGCAGTTTTTTCCTCTTAACTTGGAAAAAGCTACCTTCAATAATTTCACTCAAAATTACTTTGCTTGTGTTGTCTTGATGTATTGAACACAACATTCAGCCAGCATAATGTTGCAATTTGTTGCAGGGAATGTTCCTGGAAAGCATGAACCATGAACCTTGGGACAGTAGGCCTAAAGTATCTACACCTGGTTCTCAACATTTAAACAAACAGCTGTGGTGGCACAGTGGTTAGAATGCAGTATTGCAAGCTACTTCTGCTACCTGCCAGCTGTCTGCAATTTAGCAGTTCAAATCTCACCAGGTTCAAGGTTGATCCATCCTTCCATCCTTCTGAGGTCGGTTAAATGAGGACCCAGATTATTGGGGGAAATTATGTTGACTCTGTAAACTGCTTAGAGAAGGCTGTAAATGGGGTGGGATTCTACTGATTCGGACTGGTTCGGGTGAACTGGATGTTAAAGTTACATCTGGTTTGCCAAACCAGTATTTCAACCAACTGGTTGGCCCCACTCACCCTGCCTCTCCTTCCCAGGAATCTCCACGCAATGCAGGTAAGTGCAGGGTCTACATGAAGGCTCTGGGAGGGGTAAAAACAGGCCTTCTGGGAGTCCGGTCTCAGCCGGTCTTCTAGGGACTTGAAGATTTGTAACAATAAACACGCCAACTCTTACAACTCATGTGATAATAGTTCGGTTTATTCACAAACATCAGTCTCCCTGCTCTGACAGGAATGGATGGAAGCCAATCAAGGTTAGTGCTGGGAGTGTCCTGCCTACAGTGCTGTTTATAGACATGGCCATGCCCCCTCCTACACACAACTATCTCCTATCATCTGCCTCCAGCTAATTACCCCAGTTCACATTGATTATAGCTTAATCCATCCTGGGTCTGCAAATGCCTAACAAATGCCCTCTCTCATCCCGATTCCTCGATCCTCTGATCCAAATCCTCTCCTCTCCTCTGTGCCATCCCTGTGCCATCCCTGTAAACCCACCATCTCATGTGCCCATGTCAGAGTTACTCCCTCCTCAGAGGGTCGTATCCAATGTTGACAGCCTCATTTCCCCTCGCCGAATGGCAGACACTGCAATCCCAGGCTAGTGCTGCTTTAAGAAGTGCAAAAGCTCCAGTTTGTAGCACCCCAGACCAAACATCACATTTCTGGGATTATTCCATCTGTCCAGTTCTGTCGTAATGTTTGGGAAGCTGAGATCAGTCTCCCTTTCAAACCCCTATGAAGCTAGAGGGCTCCGAATGGCTGACACGATGCCTGGAGCTCGACATCTGGAAATGTGTCTGTTTCCAGAGGGGCCTCTAGAGCCTGGGGGAGATTGTTTTCACCCTCCCAGAGGCCCGAGGGAGATCTCCAGACCCTTGGGAGGGTGAAAAATGGCCCTCCCAGAAGTATTGTAAGTCATGAAATGGGCCTGTTTCTGGCTTCCAGTAGGCCTCCAGAGCCGAGGAGAGGCCATTTTTGCCCTCCCAAAGGCCCAGGGGAAGCCTCTGGACCCTTGGGAGAGCAAAAATGGTCTCCCCCAGGCCACCAGAAGCCGGAAACAGGAAGTTCTGGTAGGTCACACCCACCATGGCCACACCCACCCAGCAACCAGGGAGTGAACTGGTTGCTGGAATTTTTGAATTCCACCCCTGGCTGTGAAGCACTGTGAAGTGGTATATAAATATAAGTGCTATTGCTATTTGTTTAGCAACCATTCAAAGTTACAACATCATTGAAAAAAATGACTTGCAACTGTTCCTCACTCTTATAACAGGTGCAACATCCCCGGGGTCCTGTCATCAAAATTTGAGCACTTACCAGTTTGTATTCATGATAGTTGTGGCAGCCTGGGGTCATGCCATAGCTATTAGCAACCTACCAGATAACCTTCTATGAACAAAGCCAATGAAGAAAGCCATATTTGCTTAATGACTGCAGGATTCAGTTAACAACAGAAATGATTTACTTAACAACTCTGATTAAAGAAAGGTTATAAAATCAGGCAAGAATCACTTAACAACCACCTTGCTTAGTAGCAGAAATTCTGGTCCCAATTGTAGTCATAAATTGATGACAACCTATGCTGTCAGCAGGGTCTCCAAGGTAAGCTGATCCTAGTTACTAGATGACCAACTTATATTGGGCAATAGTGATATATGAATATGCTAGAAGCAGATGAATACTTTAGTGATAACATCAAAGACATTGTTTTCTACTGCATGAGAGAAGACAATAGAAAACCACTCCTGTAATTTATCAAGAAAATCACATGGATAAATATGATAAAGTGATTGACAATATAGTGCTGGATGACAGTGTTTATAGCATATCTAGATTTGGGACAACTATAGTGGTGCTTAAAATGCTTGTGAACCCTTTTGAATTTTCAATACTTGTGTCTAAATATGACCTTTCAATTGTAACTTTTAATAAAAGTAGTACAGTTTGAGGTCTGATCTTTACAACATAGGTATATGGAAGTGTGTTAGGGTTTGATCAAAGGAGATTTCTGAGGACCTCCCAAAAAACGGTTGCTGATATTCACCAGTCTGAAAAAGTATACAAATCTATTTCTAAAGAGTTTGGACTCCACCAATCCACCAATCCTGGCAGATCATTTAGAAATGGAGGAAACTTAACATCACTTAATTGGAGTGCTGAAGTAATCAAAATTGCACCAAGAACAAAGCCTGTAGTGCTCCAGGAGATCTAACAACAACAACATCATCATCATCATCAACAGCAACAACAACAACATAAGGAACTAAAGTTATCTCTTGCATTGTCAAATTCAGTGTTCATGAAACCACAATAATTCATGGAGTAAAGCATGGTGTATAAGAACCATGAACATGACAAAGTTGGGAAGGTCCTTTGAATGGATCCAGTGTGGGAGGGGTAAAGCAGCATAATGAATGCCTTAGGGGCTGGGAGAGGGCTGGGGAAGCCTGGGGAGGCCGAGGCAGGCAGGTCTCGGCCTGCACTAGAATTAGTATTAAACTCCATGCTCCACCTGCATGTTTGCTTAATAAACATGGTTGGGGATCATTAAGCATGCCTCACATGATGACTGTCATGACTTGCAACCATAATGAGCAGGCTCCATTAAAGTGATAAGACAAGGAGCACCTGTATTTATATATATTTATACAATATCTTCCTCATCCCTATTCTGAGGGAACGTTTTCCAGAATTTGTCCATTTTCTTTTGACAATTAATATATCTTCCTGTCTATCCTACATATGTAAGCTGTCTGTCTACTTTTTATTGGCACTTTTCATACATCTTTGGATATAAAGCCATCTGCTCCTCTCCTTTAAACTTCTATGCACATCACACCATTTTTATCTACTTTACAAATCTTTGCATATATCAACATTTTAATTACACTGTGGCATATCACAAAACCACTGACTTGGGGGTAGTTCTTAGAACAATGGTCCCTGGGAAAGTTTAGGACTAGCTCAACAGGGAACTTTATAGCCCTTTGATGTATGATGTTTATGAAATTCCCAACAACTTTGTCAAAAAATGAGCCAGATGATGCATGAAGTCAATAATTGTGTTAAGTGATTGATGTTTCCATAATTTCAAAAGCACTGTGGCTTTATTAAAATACTATAGTGGTATTAATTTATATGAAAATTTGACTCAGCCAACTGCTGTTGCATTTAAATCTTATACCCTCAAAGAATTTTTTTTTCCTTTTGGCAGTCTAAACAAGAAAAACACTTATTCCTAAATTATCTATAGCATTTGCATAGCTATATA
Organism: Pseudonaja textilis; assembly: GCF_900518735.1. The sequence goes on from NW_020769311.1 coordinate 12,991,884, forward strand.
TACAACAATGTAAATATGTAATAAACATGTGTGGGCATATGTGAAGTGTTTTTATTATATAAAGTTGTAGCATTTTGACATTATGTCAGCAATATACTGTACCTAAAATGAAATATTTTCAAAAGTAAGCAAAAAATATCAGTAAATGCACAAATTTTCATAGAAAACACCATTAACTCCTAGCCACATCACAATATGACATTATATTGCTTTTAAGGGAACACTTTGCACATCTGATACAAATGTGGAAAAAGATCAGCAGGTGGTTATATTTAAGAATAGTAATCTTAGAAGAAAGATTGTGGAAGAAAAACCATGTATACAGATGAAAAGAAAATAACAATTGCCCTCTGTTGAATTCAGATATGGATATCTACTCCCTATAGGTATTCTCAGATCTCTAGAAACATGACAAACATTCTTCATAATATCAGTTTTATGTGGTATGCAGAAATTGAATTAAAAGGTCTTGAGAAGGAATTATATATCCAGGACCATTTACTGGGGAGGGGGTGTCAAAAAAACCCTGAAGATGGTGGCTGTGACTGTGTAATTGAAGCCTCGCTCAATTTTATGTGTGCTGATCAGGCACCTAGATGCCAGCCATTGAGGAAAAGAGGAGAGCTTTAATTGCATATAAAGCCTGTTCCAGTGAGCATAACCTACAAGTTCTGTGAAGTGCTCATAGTAAAACCCAACAGACTGCCAGGAGATGTGCTAATGAATACTGGCTGCAGCTTTGCTCTCGAATCCAAATAGCAGCTGACACAGGCAACATCAAGGGATGTATGATGGCATCAAGCAGGCCTTAGGTCCAATACTGAATAAATCTGACCCCCTGAAGTCAGCTACAGGCAAGGTCATCCAGGACCGAGCACAGCAGATAGTATGGTGGGTGCAGCACTACTCTGAGTTATATTCTGGAGGAAATGTAACCGGAGAAGCATTAAATAACATTGAGTGCCTGCCTGTTTTGGAGGAGCTTGACAGTGAACCAACTTTACAAGGTCAATGAGGTCCTGGATTCCCTTGCCCCTGGCAAGGCACCCGGGAAAGATAACATCCCTGCTGAAATTTTGAAGTGTTGCAAAGAGATCATCCCCACTGAACTGCATGAAATTTTCTGTCTTTGTTGGAGGGAAGATGTATTTGCATAATTAAAATTAAAAATAAATTTTAAAAAAGGATGCAAATATCATCACACTGTATAAGAACAAAGGTGACAGGGGTGACTGTAACAACTACTGCAGCATCTCTTTTCTTAGTGTTGCAGGAAAGCTGCTTGCCTGTGTCGTATTGAAGAGGCTCCAGGTGCTTGCAGAGAGTATATCCAGAATCACAGCGCAGATTCTGAGCCAACAGGTCCACTACTGATATGGTATTTTCCCTTAGACAGTTTCAGGAGAAGTGCAGGGAACAAAGACAGCCACTTTTTTTGTAGCCTTCATAGATCTTACAAAGGCTTTTGACTTGGTTAGAGTAGGGATAGCCTTTATAAAATCCTCCCCAAGATTGGATGTCCACCTCAGCTCCTCATATCTAATGATCTAAGTGCTAGAGCTCACTGTAACAGCATTGCCAAAAAGGCGTTAAGAGTTGTAAATCTAATCTTACGAAGCTTCTCCTCTGGAAATATTGAATTGCTAACTAGGGCATACAAAACATTTGCTAGACCAATACTCGAATACAGCTCATCTGTCTGGAATCCGCACTGTATATCAGACATTAATACAATTGAGCGAGTCTAGAAGTATTTCATGAGAAGAGTACTACACTCCTCTGCTCACAACAGAATACCCGATATCACCAGGCTTGAAATTTTGGGCTTGGACAATCTTGAACTATGCCACCTATGGTTGGACTTAAGCGTAGTACATTAAATTATCTGCTACAATGTCCTACCAGTCAATGACTACTTCAATGATTACAAAAGCACCCAACAGATACAAACTCAATGTTAACTGCTCCAAACTTGATTGCAGAACGTACAATTTCAGCAACAGAGTGGTCAATGCCTGGAATGCACTACTTCACTCTGTTGTTACACCCTCAAACCCCCACTCCTTTAACCTCAAACTATCCGCTATTGACCTCACTCCATTCCTAAGTGGTCTGTAGGGGGCATGCACAATCGTGCCTACCATCCCTGTCCTATTGTCCCCATTTATTCGTACCTATTTCCTGTATTCTTACTCATGTTTATACTTAGACCTATTATCTTGTAAGCTATTGACAAATCAAATCAATAAATAAAACATCATCAGGTCCTTTCATGAGGAAATGAAGGGCACTGTAATTTTTGATGGCTGAACATCAGATTCCTTTGATATTTGAAGTGGAGTGAAGCAGGGCTGTGTCCTCATTCCAACTCTATTTGGGATCTTTTTTGCTGTCATGCTGAAACACGCTTTTGGAACTGTGTGACTATTTTATCTTGGTTCTGTCTTGTATTTTTCCACAGGAAGAAATCTTGCTAAAAGGCACGTATTCAGTTCAGAACATTATAGAAGGAAAAAACACTGACAGGAAGGAAGTTAATAAAAGATTAACCTCAGACAATTCAAAGAAGATTTGCTTATCTATAGTTGTTACAAAGTATCACCTACAAAGTATGTGGCTCATGTCATGTAGACTGGTCTAAAAAAGATTAACATTGTATCTCTTTGCCTTCCTGTAAATTTCCTCTCTCACCCCCTCCCTTGAATTAGCACAATAAAAGAGGACAGCAAAAAGCCTGGAAAAAGCAGAAGAAAGGAGCAGGAGAAGGAGAGAAGCCCGGATTTTTCCATCTGTTCCAGGGCAGCCAGGGAATCCCATCTCCCCCAGGCTCAAAGTGTTGCCTCATTTTGAAGATTTCTTGTGTTTTGTGTGTTTTATTTCTTGCGCTTGCTTGGCAATCACTCTTGCGAGAGTCTTGCCTAGCCTTACCCTTGCGAGGGTCCCGTGCTATCTCGCCCTTGCGAGGGCTATTTTCTCACCCTTGCGAGGGTTACTTTAAACTTCATCCTTGCGAGGACTAATTCACCCTTGCGAGGGTCCCACTGTCTCGCCCTTGCGAGGGCTACTTTAAATCTCACCCTTGCGAGGGTTATTCTCTGAGAGGAATTCAGCAATCAACCAGAAGGGCGAAACAACAGACCGGTCGCTCAACGCGACAGAACTGCAGCAGAGGATATTTATCTCTGGACCAGATCAGAGGGAAAACTCTTTACTCTCTCTAGATTGACATGCTTGTGTGATTTTCTCTTCGTTGATGATGCTGCAGTTACTGCTCACTCTGCTGAAGACCTTCAACAACTTATGGATTGTTTTTGCAAGGCCTGCCAAGATTTTGGACTAACAATCAGGCTGAAAAAAACACAAGTCATGGGTCAGGACATGGATTCACCTCCCTGTATTACAATCTCTTCACAAGAACTGGAGGTCATCCATGACTTTGTATACCTTCGCTCAACTATATCCAACACTCTCTCTTTAGATACTGAGCTGAATAATCATATTAGTAAAATGGCCACTACATTTTCCAGACCTACAAAGAAAGTATTAATGGCTTAATAAGAAGCTGACGGAACATACAAAAATTCTGGTCTATAGAGCCTGTGTCTTGAGCACACTCTTATACTGCAGCAAGTCTTGGACCCTTTATGCATGGCAGAATGGAGAGAAAGTTGAACACCTTTCCAATGCACTGTGTCTGATGTATTATTGGCATCACCTGGCATGACAAAGTTCCAAATAGCACAGTCTTAGAATTTATTTCTAGCAAGTATATACTATTGAAACAGCTATGCCGGCTTGGGCATGTCATGAGGATGGTTGATGGTCAGATTTTGAAAGACCTCCTGTAAGGACAATTAGTGCAGGGAAAGCACCCTATAGAGAGACCACAGCTGCGATATAAGGATATTTGTAAGAGGGATCTAAAGGCCTTGGGAATGGATATCAACAGCTGGGAAACCTTGACCTCTGATCATTCAACTTGGAGGCTAAAGATGCAGCATAGCCTTCTTCAATTTGAAGAGACACTTGTTCGTCAGGCTGAGGGAAAGAGGCAGTCCCAGAACCAGTGAAATCCAATGGCTGGACAGAGACAGACTGTATCTGTCCTCAGTACAGAAGGGATTGCCACTCTCGAATTGGCCTTTTTAGTCACACTAGATACTCTTTTAGGACCTCTTTTCAGAGCATGATACCATAGTCTCTTGAGACCGAAGGATGCCAATTTGATCTGTTGAATTCGGATATGGATATCTACTCCCTATGGGTATTCTCAGATCTCTAGAAACATGACAAACATTCATCACAATATCAGTTCTATGTGGTATGCAGAAATTGAATCAAAAGACCTTGAGAAAGAAGTATATGTCCAGGGCCATTTACTGGGGAGTGGGTGTCAAAAAAAACCTGAAGATGGTGGCTGTGACTGCATAATTGAAGCCTTGCTCAATTTATGTGTGCTGATCAGACACATAAACAAATATGGGGTTTCTACCATGTAGTCAAGACTATCTTTGTCATCTTGTTGACCTTCCCCACTACAGATATGGATCCCCAGTATATCAAAACAATTCTTAATACACCTCATAGCAAAGAATATTAACAGCAGTAGCATTTAGACTTATATATTGGTTCATGGTGCTTTACAACCCTCTCTAAGTGGTTTTATAAAGTCAGCATATTGCCCCTAACAATCTGAGTCCTTGGAAGGATGGAAGGGTAACTTTCTGTCAAAAGACTTTCATATTTACTTTCAGCCTAATATATGCCCAAAGACAAGAAGATCTGTGTGAAGACAGATCTGGTTCCCAAAAATCACTAACTGAAGATCTGAAGAAACGAGTAAAGAGTAACCTTCTGCGAAAAGACTTTCATCTATACTTCCAACCTAATATATGCCCTCTTCCTATATCCCTCAGGACCATCCAAATCAAATTTTCTCCTCTTCCTCCTAATTTTTCCCAGTATAACTCTGTTTAATTGATAAACTGATCTTACTCAATGACTAATTAATTTTTACAATTATTTATCATTAGTGAGTAATATATTAGTATAGATTATCATAGACTAGTGATTATTGATTAGTTTGGTTAACTATTTTGAATATTAGTATGATTACTATGTTTAGTGCAAAATAATGATTAGGACAATTAATTGACTAGTGTGTTTATTGATTAGTGTAATTAATTATTAGGGTGATTACTGATTAGTTAAATTAATTGACTAGTGTGATTAGTATAATAGACTGTTTGGCACAATATTACTTTATTGATTACCATAATACCTTGTTTAATTGAAAAACCTAATCAACAAATCATCTCAACAAACCCACCATGCCAGGAAAATAATCCAATGTCAAACCTCAACCTAAAAAGAAAGAAACCCCTACTAAAGAACTACAAGACTCTTGCTCTTGCCTTTTTAAGGAATCTTTAAAGGAGAATGAAGATTACATCAAATGTTCTCTTTGTAACAACTACGCTCACCATAGGATTACCAAAGCAAATGGCTCTATTCCTAAAAACATCCACCAATGCTATTTCTGTCCACCATGCAGACCCAAACTCGAAAAATACATTACCCTGTTTGAAAGAGTCGATACCATTGAAACACGTACAACATCCCTTGACACCATTGTAGCATCCCTGAACACTATACAAACTACATTGGCAAACCTTGAAAAAAAAGAGACAGCACTAAAAAATGAACATCAAACATCTACAAAATATATCTCTACTCAACAAACACAATCAAAACACAATCCACAAAAAACAACAAATCCTACAAATATTGATATCCCCATCCTCATCAAAGAAGCCATTGAGCATGAATGGAAGTGACCAAATGCCCACTTATTTGGTCTAGAGGTCAATGACAATGATGACATCTCTAACATTCAAAACATCATCAGAGAAAATCAAGCATCAGCTATCTCCCTTGATGAAGAAATATTTCATATTTTCCATGTTGGTCCTGAGCTTAAAAACAAAGATAGCTTGATGATCCCACGGCTCTGCAGGGTTGTTTGCAAAAATGAAACAAGCAAATGCAAATTCATTTTCTCAATAAATTAACTCACAAAGAGCAACAACAACCATAAGAACCTTCATTCTTGCCTTGATCTAACCATAAAGCAACATGTACAATCCTGGGAGTTATGTTCTGAGCTCAAAATAATACATGAATTAGGTAATATAAATCTATACATTGATTACCGTGTTGACTGTATCAAAAGCTAGAGCCACAACCCATATCACAATATCCATCACCCAAACATCCAATGTTAGGGATGCACGCCCCTTACTTGCTCCAGACCCACTACTTCATATCTTAAATGCAAACTACTTAATGCAAGAAGCTTTGCAAATAAAATGCATGAATTCCTCATCCTTCTAAGCTCAGCCACATTTGACGTTATATTTGTCTGTGAGATGTGGTTAAATACATCTTTCCCAGAATCCATTACCACTACAAGAGAATATCAAGTTTTTCGGTCAGATCATGAAATCCATAATGGTGGTGGAGTTGCTATATTCTATAAAAAGTCTCTACATCTAAAAAAGATCCAGATTATACAAGAGCTTGCGCTTCCTGAGACCATCATCTGTGAACTATCCTTAAACACCTCAATCTGCTTCTTACTTTGCTATCGAGCCCCTGACTATGATATAATTCATGCAACCAAGCTAACTTCAATACTGACATCAGCTGCCTCCTGCCTACATCCTCTCATTTTTCTTTTGAATTTAATATCTTTTTTCTGTGGCATATTCTGCAATTCTTTTTCCAGTTTTTTATAATTATCTTCTAAAGCTTTAATAGTTTGCCTCTTCCTAATATTCTTTTTCTTTGTATAGTCCATTATTAATCCTCTCGCATATGCCTTCATTGTATCCCAAACATTCTGCATTGAAGTATCTTCTTTTCTATTTTCACTGAAGAAGAAAGCCAATTCTTTGCCCATCCATTGTGTAAAATCTTTTCCTTTAAAATAGTATTATTTAATGTCCATCTAGATCTTCTTCTTTGTCCTTTCCATTTAATTGTCATTGGGTTATGGTCTGCCCATATACCCGTTTCAATATTTATTTCTTGAATATTAGATATTAATTCTGATGAAGTCCAAATCATATCTATTCTGGACCATGATAAATGTCTATTTGAATAAAAAGTATATTGCTGGGTTTTACCATTTCTTTCTCTCCATATATCTTTTAAGTTTAATGCATCTATCATTTTAAAAAAGGATTTAGGGAGAGTCTTTCTATTTTGTTTTGATGCTGTCACTGTATAGTCCAGTTTATTATCTACAATTCCATTGAAATCTCCCATCATAACTATATAGGACTAGAATAACTAATATCCAACAATACTAGGCTTAACAACTGCCTCGATCTCATCTTCTGCAATAGTTTGAATTCAATTTATGGAATACAAATTAAAGAACCCTTTTCCAAAAGTTACCACAACATGATTGACTTTTGTCTCAACATACATCCACACAAAAATCATCATAACGATGAGTTCCCCAATTATAACTTCAAAAAAGGCAACTATGACCTTATAGACAATGATCTCTCATCTCTTGATTGACAATTTCTATTAACTGGATGCAATACTGTTGATGACCATTACAACATATTTTTACTTGAAGTCAAAAGAGTCATCAAACTATATGTACCAATAACAACTCCCAAAACCAGAAAAAACAAATTACCCATAACAATAAGGAAGCTTCAATCCAAAAAGAAATCACTTTGCAGAAAAACAAATCTGGTCATGTTGCCAACTTCAAAAGCCTATACAAAAATTTATGCCACCAGATAAAGACTGAATGCACCAATTATCACATTAAACAAGAGGAAAATCTTCTATACATCAATTCCACCCGCGCTTTCTACAATTTTGTAAACAACAAACTAAAAGACTCAAGGTCTATCTCACCCCTGCAAAAGACTGCAAAGATGACACCATTAAAGCCAAGCTGTTTAACACATTCTTTGGTTCAGTATTTGTAAACAGCAATGGATCATGCCCAGTATTTCCTAGTCGAACCACAGACAACTACAATGATCTAATACATATAGATTTTTCAGTAGACAATGTTGAAAAAGCACTACGCAATCTAAAACCATCTCTTTCCATTGGACTGGACGGAATATGTGGACTACACAGCTTGATCAGGGCAAAACAATAGATGCAATCTACATAGACTTCTGTAAAGCCTTCGATTCAGTGGTACATGACAAACTACTCCTAAAATTAAAATCTTATGATATATCTGGACACCTGCATAACTGGATAGAAGCATTCCTGTCAAACAGACAACAAATGGTCAAAAATGGGAGTGTCCTATCAAATTCTGTAGCTGTCAACAGTGGTGTCCCCCAAGGCAGTGTTCTATGACCAAATCTTTTCATACTCTACATAAATGACCTCTGTGGTCATATTAAGAGCAACTGCGTTCTCTTCAATGGTGATATAAAGCTATTCAACACCACCAACAATACTGCTACCCTTCAAAAAGACCTCAACTATGTATCAGAATGGTCAAACTTCAAATCTCAACTTCAAATCCCAACAAATAAATGTTCTGTCTTACATATTGGCAAAAAAAATCAGAAAATAAAATACAAGCTGAATAGTCAAGACCTTGTTGATGATCCAAACTCTGTCAAGGACCTTGGAGTACTAATCTCTAATGATCTAAGTGCTAGAGCCCACTGTAACTACATAGCCAAAAAGGCATTAAGAATTGTTAACCTAATTCTGTGTAGCTTTTCCCTGGTAATATCACACTACTAACTAGAGCATACAAAATATTTGCTAGACCAATACTTGAATACAGCTCATCAGTCTGGAACAGTTGAGAAAGTCCAGAAATATTTCACAAGAAGAGTTCTCCACTCCTTTATTCGTTGCAGAATACCTTATGCCAACAGACTTGAAATTCTAGACCTAGAAAACCTTGAACTACACCGCCTTTGGGGAGGGCGGAGCTGGCATCATGATGATATGGCATGCAATCTTGGAGGTCTGAGATCGCTGCCAATATCTTTGCTCCTGGACAGTCCTATTGGATCTAAACCATCCCGAAGAGATGGTGAAAGTGAAGAGCACATCCTGTCGATCCCAGGGATATCGCAAAGTCCCTGGTAGATCCAGGAGAAGCTCTTCTTGCCAGTGGCAAAGAGGCAGCCATTAAAGCTGCTGAAGTTGGGACAGCTCCGAAACGGAAGAGAACACAAAGAGAGAGTGTGCCAGTTTGATGAGAACTTTTTCTTTATTCTAAGGTCTGAAAGGACACCCTAAGGAAAAGAAAGAATCTGTAAAAGTTTTGACAGAAGTGATTAAGTGGCAATTTTAAACAGGAATGTCAAAGTAATGTCAAAGTAATGTAACACTGCCAACTAGAGGCTTAAAAATATTCTATTTCCCTGTGACCAGACAAAGCTAAGAAAGAAAGAACTGAGACTCTTTTTCAAAGACAATGCTATTTGATTAGATAGAGGGAAGAGCATGGGAGAGTATTATTGCAGGTGCTTTTCTGGGTTTCTATCAACAGCTGGAGTCTGGTGTTGAAAGCTAGGGGAAAAAAAGGTGATCAGTTTTTGGAGAAGAGAGCTATAATAAGAGCCTTGGATAATTAAACAAAGTGCGGTGTGCTCTTTTTACTTTTTCTAAGTTGTGCTATCCCTCCTCACCAGCTTTATTGTATTCCATTTTATCTTTTTTTTCCTTGTAATAACTATCTGGGTTTCTGGCTTTGTTGGAGCTTGTCTTTGTTTTTCTCTTTTTCTTTGGAAGTCCAATCTCTACATTTGCTTTTTATTTTAAAGGGAAAACCTTTCACTATTAATGTCTTTTTTTTTTTAAGGGAATGGCCTTTTTTAACCCTTTCCTGGTATTTTTGTTTTTTCATCTACCTTTCTGGTTTATTCTTATGCACTCTTTTCTATTTGAGACCTTTCAATTGGATTAAGGTGTTGAAGAACCTGAAGAGTTTTTCTTTTTCCTTTTCCTTTTTTCTTTTTTTCCCCAAGCCTTTTTCTTCATCTAACTATTGATTGGATTAAGGTATACAAGAACCTGAAGAAATTTTGTCCTCCCTTTCTTTTTCTTTTTCTTTTTATCATTATTATTGGACTTCTTTTTTCTACTATTTTTATTTTGAACTATAATTGGTTACTTCGCAATTGGATTAAAGTTTAGAAGAACCTGAAGATTTTGAATTGCTTAAAATGAGTAGGAAATTTACAGCTCCTGGTTCTTCAACTTCTACTTCTTCCTCTCCACCATCATCCACCATCTGGAGGACAATGTTCAATACAGACAATGTTAAAGCAAGAAAAAGAACAAGAAAAAGTGACTCTGCAGATGATTATGCAAGGAATTCAAAATATTCAAGCAAGATCAGAGAATATTGAAAAGAGAATAGAGAACATTGAACAAAGAACAGAGAACATTGAACAAAGAACAGGAAAAACCGATGAAAAAGTGGAGAACATCCAATAAATGATGTTGAAGTATGATGAGAGATTCCAAAAAAATTGAAGAAGAAGATAAACAAAGAGACAAGAAGATTGGAGATATTGATAATAGATTAATGGTGGTTGAACAAGATAAAAGTGATATGTTGAGATGGGAGATGGATAGATCAGAATTCTATCTTAGATTCCAAAACATAGAGGAAGAAAAATGATAGAAATACTGGCTGAAGCTTTGGAAATAACTCAAGAGAAGATGATGGATGGAATAGATGAGGTTTATCAAGTTTTCACAAGATATGCAATGAGAAATAGCTTACCAAGAGAAGTTCACATTAGATTTACAAAGAAAGCCATTAAAATGGTAATATTGCAAGTGGCAAAAGAGAAAACATTGAAATATAAAGACAAAGAGATTGTGGTCTTGAAACAAATACCCAGAAGAGTGAGAGAGATGAGAAGAGAATACCGATTCCTGACTAAAATGCTACTTAAAAAAGAGGTGAAATATAGATGGCTGATTCCAGAAGGTTTAATGTTCACATGGCAAGAACAGAGACATAGAATTGACTCAGTTGAGAAAGCAGAATTATTTTATACAGAATTTTTTTGGAGGGAAAGAGGAAGAGACAGAAAAAGAGATCTCATTAACTTAATTCCAAGAGGACTGCCAAATGGCGACTGAAAAAGAAGAAGGCACAGTAGGTGGAAAGGTGGAAGCCAAAGAACGTGAACGAAGATCTATGAGAGCTGCTAAACTTAACTACAAAATATAACCATGGAAGAGAAAAAATTGATTACAATCAATATAAATGGACTTAACTCAGCCGTTAAAAGAAGGAAAACTTTTCATAAATTAGAGAAATTAAAATTTGATATAATTTGTCTACAAGAAGTACATATTAAAAACAATATCAACAATTGTTGATACAGCCAAAATTAGGGAAAATACTTACTTCCTTGACACAATGTAAGAAAAGAGGAGTGGTTTTATATATTAAAGAGACCACCCCAGCAAAATTGATTTATACCGATGATGATGGAAGAATACTAATGGTGGAAATAATGGACAATAATATAAAAACACTCCTGATTGCAATCTATGCTCCGAATGACAAACAAGAAGAATTCTACAAAAAATTACATATGAAAATAATTGAACTGGACTATGCTAATATAGTTATGATGGGAGATTTTAATGAAATTGTAGACAGTAAACTGGACTATACAGCACAGAAAACAACAAAGCAAAACAGAAAGACTCTCCCTAAATCTTTTTTTAAAATGGTAGATGAAATAAACTTAAAAGATACATGGAGAGAAAGAAATGCTAAAACTAAACAATATACCTTCTATTCAAATAGACACTTATCATGGTCCAGAATAGATATGATATGGATGTCAACAGAATTGTTAGCTAATATTCAAGAAATAAATATTGAAACAAGTACTTGGGCAGATCACAATCCAATGACAATTAAATGGAAAGGACAAAAAAGAAGATCTAGATGGACGTTAAATAATACTATTTTAAAGGAAAAAGACTTCACACAGTGGATGGAGAAAGAATTTGCTTTTTTCTTTAGAGAAAACAAAAAAGAAGATACATCAATCCAGAACGTATGGGATATAATGAAGGCATATGTTAGAGGCTTGATAATAGACTATACAAGGAAAAGGAATACTATGAAAAGACTAGCCTCTAAGGCCTTAGAGGATGAGCATAAAAGACTTGAAAAAGAGCTACAGAAAATGCCACAGAAAAAGGACATAAAGCTAAAACTGGATATAATTAAACATAAAATGGGTCGAATAGAAAAAGAAGAATTAGCACAGAAAATTAGAGGTGCTAAACAGAACTACTTTGAAGATGCAAACAAACCAGGTAGATGGTTAGCATACAAACTGAGAAAGGAAAAAGAATCAAGGAAAATATTGCAAATAGATAACCAAGGCCAAGTTTGCTATGGTAGTAAAGAGAAGAAGGAAATGATTCGAGACTTCTATGGGAAATTATATATGCAAGAGAATATTGATGAGGAAAGAGTTAAACAGTACTTATAGATTGCTAATTTACCTCAGATACGTAAAGAGACTGAAACAATGTTAGAAAGCAATATAACGATGATGGAGTTAACTGAAGCACGCAAGAAGCAAAATAATGGAAAGGCACCAGGCCCAGATGGACTTCTGGCAGAATTTGACAAAATATTACAAGAATAATTGAATCTTCCATTGTTAGAAGTTATGAATGAAGTTATGTTAAAGAAGAAGATACCTAAATCATGGTCAGAAGCCTATATTACACTTATTCCAAAAGAGGAGGCCGATCCATTACAAATTAAGAACTATAGACCCATTTCTCTACTAAATGCAGATTATAAAATTTTTGCTTCAATATTGGCAGAAAGACTTAAAAAATATTTAAATAATTTGATTCATCCTGATCAAAATGGATTTCTGCCAAAGAGACAAATTAAAGACAATATGAGAGTAATCTTGGACACCCTGGAATACTATGAGGCACATCCTGAAAAACAAATGGCTCTGACAGAAGGCATTTGATAATGTGAATTGGCAATTCATGTTATTACTGTTGGAACAATATACAGTAAAGACTTGAAATACCTGACTGTAAATGTATTAACAGCGGCTAGGATTGTATTTGCTAAAAACTGGAAAAATGAGAAAATACCATCATGGAAGGAAATGATTAAGAAAATATTGGAATGTGCTGAAATGAGTAGATTGACATTTGAAATTAGAGAACAATATGATAAACAATTTTATAAAATTTGGGAACTTTTCTATCAATTCTATCAAACTCAACAACTAACATTAAATATGTTTAATGATGTATAAAAACAATGAGTGGTGTGGTGGCCTAGTGGTGAACATGCTCATTTTCCACTCAGAAGGTTGAGAGTTCAATCCTAAGCAATGGCAGTTATTTCTCTCTCCTAGGAAACAAAGACAAAAATATCTGCTGTGAACTCCACATCGTGTCAGGAAGAGTATTCAGCCAGTAAGTGCTTAGGTTCATCTAATCACCTCAACTCTACCTCGAATTAAGAGATTATAGGGTTATTGAAAGGGAGTTTTAAAAATGACGTATGAAGCACAACCTGATTTCTTTACTGAGTGTGAGTGAACTTTGATGAAGCCATGTCTTTTCCAATAGGAGAGGCTTTGTAACAAGCAGAAATATAGCTATTTGTCTTAGGAGTGGGAAACTGAAGAAGAGAGAATGTTTCAATTGGGTAGCATTGTTGACTTTTACAGTTTTATTAGCCTGAAATTGCTGAGCAATCATTCTCAAGGGATATTGCTTAGCTGGGTCTCTCACACGGGCTTCAATAACAGCAGAGAGTTTTTCTGTATACTTTCACATAAAAGCCTCAAAGTCATTTTTTTAAATGAATCCAAGTTCTTATTTATAGACACCAATTGCTCAAACACTAGGATGAGAGTTTGCATTGTAAGAAGACACTGTTTAGCCATAAATTCATTTGAGTCCTCCAGAGGAAGCAACCTTTCAGACCTAACTCTGCATATTCTTATTTTCTCTAGGATTGATCATTCAACAAAACAAATGTATAAGTTCTTTTTTTCTTGCGGGCGAGGGAGAAATGAAGAGTACAAAGGCAGGCTTGGGCAAATAGATCACTCAAAGCCCAAGCATTGCAGCAACTGTTGTTTCCCTAATTCCAACTGAAGTTTCTCTTCAAGTGTCTCTAATGTATTAGAAGTAGAGATGGACACTAAATCCATTTACACATTCTTTAGGTAATAAAAGTTTCTGGATCTTAAATTGTTTAGATGACCTAGATGGAAGTTCTTATCCTGGAATATCTCTATGACTTTTCTTCCTGTTCCTTTTTCCAAGCAAATTTCTTCTCACAAGCTCTATCTTTTTTCTCCCCCTCTTCCTTCTTTTTTCTCTCCTGGGAGCTTGTAACTCAATAGTTTAATTTTTGTTCTGTTCTACTTTCTATGATACTAAAATGTATCTTAAACAACACTATAGTAGAGAAATAACCTTGAGGAAGGAATGCAAGAACAGCCCTGGGAAAGGACAAAGTGTGAGAAAGTGTTGTGGCCTGCCAGCTGCCAGTGGAGCTGGTGGCAGACTCGGACAATGAGGAGGTTGGGCAAGAACTTGGGCCAGTTCTGGGAGCCTGGGGAAGGCTCTGATGGATGCTCAGTGTTGGACACAAAAATAAAGCCAGGACCGTGAGGCATTTCCCAGCCAGAGAGGCAGCTACCTTTGGAATCAGAGATGAGGAGGAACAGCTGGGGCCTGTTCCAGATGCATGTATGTACAAAGCAGATAGGAGAGGTGAACAACAGAGGACAATGAGCCAGCTCGGGAAGAAAACAAATGTGGACACTGAATGGCCCCTCCCTGGCTGGGGAATAAATAGGAGGAAAGGGGAGTGGTTATCTTTATTGTCAGATTATAACGTGTACAATTAGATTGGCTGAGCCTCCCTTCTGGCAATTTCTGTTGGTGAATGCAGTTAATTCTCATAAAGAATAAAATAAAGAGGTGTGGTGGTGTGTTTTTTGTTTTTGTTTTTTGCAGAGTCTGTTTCTTGCTTCTGCAAAGGCTGGGTCAGAACAAAAGAAACTGATTCTCTTTGGTATAAGAGGAAGCAGAGAGAAATTCAAGTTTCTGTTATCATACTCTACAACAATAAAAAAGAATCCCTAAAATCCCTGCTCCATTTATTTTCTTGATCTGGCATATGTTGGGCAATCAACAAATAGAGAAGGAAAGTGAGAGCTCAAAGAAGTTAATGTTGATTCAATGTCTTACTCCTTAGCCAATCAGCTCATTGCCTTCATCATGCAACTCTTAGTTGTGCTGCCCACTGCCCACTCAAGGCTCTGTGCCACATATGGATACATGGATTTTTCATGATTTCACAAGATTTATCATAATCAGGTGAGAAGGAGAAACAAATGTATGACATAGATAAACTAATCTTAATCTTGGAATCTCTTTCTCTCTCATACACCAGTGGTGGGATACATTTTTTTTTTACTACCGGTTCTATGGGTGGGGCTTGGGGGGCATGGCAGGGGAAGGACACTGTAAAATCTCCAGTCAGAGGGGGTATTTGCTGGTTGTCCAAACTACTCAAAATTTCCACTATCGGTTCTCCAGAACTGGTTAGAACCTGCTGAATACCACCTCTGTCATACACACATACATTTTATGCATGAGCAGATGTCTGTCACCATTTTGCTCATGTATAACTATTTTTTTGAAGAAGCCAAAACTACATATATCTGAAAAGTTTATACATATACTATCTGCTGAAGATCTTGGGAACTACAAGTAACAAAAATGAGGACAATGGAATTATGTTTGCTTTTCAAAGCCGAGAAGATGCCAAAGATTATCTAATATGAACTATCTTTGCAAGCAAACCTCAGGGCGTGCAGATAGTTTGCCAGAATGTAGCCCAAGCAATGGAGGAAAAGAGAAAAGGAGAGATATTACTTCACCTGAAAAAGAGAAACAATGGAACATATTTCAGATTTCTCAGACTTTGGGCTAGGATCAAATGTACTCATTTATTAAACAGGATTATCTAATTGCTTCTCACCGTGAAAAAGTCCAAAGGGATTACAAAAATATGGATATTCCAGAGGCTATAATTGGTTTGATAAAAATTCAGAATTGATGACAAATTGGTCATATGTGGAACAATTAATCAGAAGACTTAGAAGTATTGGAATCCATTAGATTTTTCTCTGAATATTTAAAACAGGGCTTTGCTTGTGACTTCAGTTATTGAATTTGTTTTACAGGATATAGGTTAGTTAACTTTCATTAGCTTCTACTACTGATGCAAAATTCCGAACACTACTTGTAGCATGCGGTAGATTTTTATTGCCACCTGAAGGAATTCAACCTAACGTAGCCTAAAAACCAACATATCCAAAGTTTTAAATGCTTAATGATATGCAGATTCTCAAATGAATTCTATCTATCTATCTATCTATCTATCTATCTATCTATCTATCTATCTATCTA
>NW_020769311.1:13008423-13034542 GCF_900518735.1 Pseudonaja textilis
CTATCTATCTATCTATCTATCTATCTATCTATCTATCTATCTATCTACCTTTCCTAAGAGGTTGATTTGATTGCAGGTAATACGACTACAGCAACAGTGTGGTCAATGTCTGGAATACTCTGCCTGTGGTTTCTTCCCCAAACCCCAAAAACTTTAACCTTAGACTTTCTACTATTGACCTCACCCCTTTCCTAAGAGGTCTGTAGGGGGCGTGCATAAGCGCACCAACGTGCCTACCGTCCCTGTAGTATTGTTTCTTTTATTTTTCTTATATGTATCCATGTATTCATAACTATGGTTTTACTTATACCTATTATCTTGTAAGCAATTGACAAACCAAATAAAATAAAAATAAATCTATCTATCTATCTATCCATCTATCTATCTAGCCACAAATACACACATGTGCAACATACATAAATCAGAAGGAGTCTGGTAACACTTGTTAGAAAAACATTTTATTAAAAAATATACATTTTTGTGAACTACCATATAATTCAATTCATCAGATTTACAGAGGGGCTAAATAGATCTTAAATTAGCATGAGGTAAGAAGGGGTAGGAAGAAGAAGGCAGAGTGATAATGAAAAATAGATAGGAGACAGATTAAGAGTATTTTATCAATTGTCAATGTAATGTGTTAAAAAATTTTTGGGTTTGTTGAAACTTCACACAGAGCCTGAAATTTTTGTTGAATGTGAGTTCAAACTTTCTTCCACAATTGTGCTGCTAAAGTTTATTTTTTCCAAAATAGCAGAGATTTGTAATACGGTATATTAGAAATTTAAAATAGTCTGATATTTGTTCTCCATTGTCCTTGCTTTGAGTGCTGGTGTCAAACGTGCATTCATTAATTGTTTTATCCAAAGTTTGCTTGTTCTTCCTACATAGAATCCAGAGGCCCGCTGCTGCTGGTGGCATGGCATCTATCTCATTATAGCAAGAGCATGGATAAAACCAATGGGTAAATCAGCTTGGAGAAAGACAGCTAATTAAAATAATTTAGTCTTTGGAAAGGTTTAACCTTTGATATCTCCTATTTTAATTAATATTTTTACTATTTGGTATCTCCATCAGGCATTGAATGATATTTTTTTAAAAATACATATTTCTGAGATTTCAGAGAAGTGGCTGTGTTTCCAATCAAGGCATATTATTAGTCTGGCTTAGTATAAGGTAGTTTTCTTTAAATCGCAATGTCAAACAATTACAATGATGGAAAATACCTATCATGCAGCTATTCAGTGCTTACAGTCCCTTGAGTATCAAACATCTTTTTAAATCTACTGGGAAATTCCCCACAGCACTCAAAGAAATCAAAACAACCAATCCAATTTTGGTGTGGAACATATACATTTAAATAACATGATAAGGTGTACAGTAGGACAAACACTCCGCCTACATTTTAACTGAAAAAAAAATGTCCAGGTAAGTGGTATAATGTCCATTTCTAGGAATATTGTTTAAAAGCAAATCCTAAATAATATAAAATAAATCTTCCTATTGTTTATATCAAATTTACTAATTATATGACCATTATCTGCAATAAATACTAAATCTTTCTACAGTCCTGTATCATTGTTATACATTTTGAAAAATTAAGAGTCATCTGTAATGGCACTATTAGACCATTAACAGTAATGAATGACAACATAACTGCATCTGAATAATTAAAAGATAGAAGTAGAAAAAAATACATCTCAAAAGAAATTAATTGGATTCTCACTCTTGAAAATAAATTAATGCACTTTTAAAATTTAGTATTTTACCAGTTGTTTCATTGTTCTAATTATCTGATCAGATTACTTATTTTCCAGAGATGTGGACTTGGCAGGATGGCAGAGGACAAGAAGGACTGGAGGAATGTTGTCCATGGGGTCATGAGTCGGACACAACTTCACAACTAACAACAACAACAACCATTTTGACACTGATGCAGGGTGGGATTCAAATGTTTTTACTACTGGTTCTGTGGGCATGGCTTGATGGGCATGGCAGGGGAAGGAAGGATAATGCCAAATCCCCATTCCCTCCTCACTCCAGAGGACAGGTTACTACAAAATCCCCATTCCCTCCCCATCCCACTAACCTGCTTTCCAGCTCCATTCTCCTATGCAGGGCAACCAAAAAAGACCCAGCCGATCAGCTGGGACTTGATGGGAGGCAGAGAATAGATGGGGGCAGGGCCAGTCAGAGGCAGTATTTGCCGGTTCTCTGAATTACTCAAAATTTCTGCTACCGGTTCTCCAGAACTGGTCAGAGCCTACTGAATACCACCTCTGCACTAATGGGATTTATATTTTTAAGACATTTTTCTCAGCTTGAGTTCTCCAAATACTGAGTTCCACTAATAGATTAGTGGTGATTATAATCCTATACTTCTCATACACAGCAAATATTGAAAGCTTTTTTTTAACCCCAAAGTATCTCTAACTACAGAAAAAAATTAAAGTTTCTTTAATTAGATATCTTATCCATTCATAATAACAAGACTTTGTTTTGTTAATCATGATTCCTAGACGGATGGATGATAGACAGAGATAGATGATAGATAGATGATAGATAGATAGGAGAGAGAGAGAGAGAGAGAGAGAGAGAGAGAGAGAGAGAGAGAGAGGCACAGAGACACAGAGACACAGAGAGATCTAAGAACCAAAAGCAAAATTATGCAACCAGGCACCAAGAGAAACATGTTTTTTTAATCTAATGCCCAATAGGGATAATGTTTTTTAAAATAAAATAAAAATAAAAATCAATTGCAAAAGACCAGGTCCACATGGGAAGGTTCAATTTAACTGATTTATTGCTAAAATGTCACAGGAATCTTCTTAATTAATGCTCAATACTTAGATATGGGGCAATGGCAGTCAAGGGAAGTTGGACTTAGTTCATTTGTGGCTATGTAGTGATTGTAGGCTGATCCCTCTTTTCACTCCTCCTTCTGTCTCTGTCAGTCCTTCTCTTGCAATTATTTCTTTATTGTCAAGAACTTACTTTGCAACCTGCAAAATAAATTGACAACCTCTAGTAATATATTGACTTACTGGAATGTCTCTGTGTTCCACATAGATTTTAAAAGTATGGATAAGGGGCATGTATAGTAATTTCAAATATTTTACAATATTTAAATTATATTAATATTCAGAAAAGGATGAATTTGGCTAGTAGATTGAGTTTTTCCAAATAAATTTCAAACAATGCCTGCTTCTAATGTGTACATTTTTCTTAGCCTTACTTCTGTATTTGAATCTATACAGATATGTTATATGCAGGAGTGGCCAAAAAAGTTATACAAAATCTGGGAATAAATCCACAGCTGATATGTAGCAATTAGAAATAATATTTAGTTAAACATTATGATTATAACAGTACTATACAAATTCCAGTTTTGTATTTCTGCATATAAGTATCTACATGTGTGCTGTGTGAACCTTTGATGAGAAAATTCTATCTTAAAGTAATTTGACCAAATCATTCCTTTGATCACTGAAGTGGTAAATTGATTTGATGCATCTCATTGAACTTGGGGCCATCAGATTGATTCAGTGGATCTTTGTAGACTTTATAGACTTGATTATTCATATCTAATTGGTTTGATTTGATTTTTTTAATCAATGCTTCAAAGCAATTCAAGTGACAAAAGTGAACTGATGATTTGAATTGGATTTTTAATGTTTTACATACCATCAATGCATACTTATACAAGATAATTAATAAATGATGAAATAAATAACTAGGTGAAAAAACCTTGAGGTTTCCAAATTGGTGATCAGCATTCTGATTTCTAATTATATTAAGCGATGCTGAAAGATAACTGATAAATAATAATTAACAATTGAGGCATGCTAGGGCATTTGCAAATATAAAGATTTGCTGCATTGGACCAAACTTTGCTAATTCAACAGCAGCATGACAATTTTACAGGAAATTAAACACAGTATTGATTAGATTCAAGAAAATTATTGTATTAAAATTCATCATCATTTTTTCCCTCCAAAAAAGTTACAAGAAATAAAGCACTGAAATATCCAAACTTTGTTAAGTTTTCACTGTGAAATGTTCACATTTGTATACAGTGTACATAGATGTATGACACAAAATGGCCGTCTTATCATTTGTCATGAAAATTTAATAGCAAATGATTACAGAAACAGAATGTTTTTTATGCATGTATCCTAATGTTAGTTATTGTTTTTTGTCAACAAAAATATAATCTTTCTTATTATTATTTGCATTATATAGTAGACCAAATTCAGTTTACAAATAATAGGCATTCCTTCTGCTTATGCTAAGGGAAAAAGCATATAAAGGATAGGTTGCTTCCCACCTGTTTCAAGAACCAAGAGTGAGTATACAATGATGCACATCTAATACATACCTTCTTGGGGCTGTGCCACAATTTTGCTCTAGCTTTCTACTATTTGTTGGAATTGGTTTAAAGTTTATGAAACATAATATTCTTACAGTTCATAAAAGGATATGCCCTTTATTTTTTTAAACCTCCTTCCCAACTCCATGCTGTGTTGTAAGAGAAACGGAGAAATTTCTAACTGTGCTATATATCAACCTAGGTTAAAATTACAAAATACGGCATGCATTCTATATATGATATGAACAGTTAAGCTACAAAATATCCTGATTCCAGTTTTTAAGTTTTTCAGCAAATGTACTTCCCATGCATATTTAATGAAAAGTACACTAAGTCTTCCCTGCTAGATACATTTTTTTACTATTGCATATATAGTCTACAGTCATAAATAAAATTTTAATTAAAATAATATTCAGTGCAAATCTCTTTGCTTTGCCTTTTATGACCCTGCCTTCTACCATAATCATAGATTACAAGATTTAAGCACCAAACAACAACTCCACCACTAGTTTGAGGCAATGAAACAGGAAATAACATTTTGAAAGTTTATGGAGCTTGGAGGGTCCGTTTAGGTTGTAGAAGTCACTAGTTATTCCTGGTTGCTATCTCCTGTTCAACAGTTGTAGCATATTTGTCTCATTCTAGCTCCTGCAAGTGGCAAAGCCATTAAAAATGGCTTGTCCTTAGCAAACCTCCTTTGACTTACTTGCAATCTCTTTGGTGAAAAAATCACAATGGGATTCAGTTGCAGTCAAACGCTCCAGCAGTCACTCTCTTTATTTCTAGTATCCCCAGAAAAACAAGCATAAAGATGAAAACAAAATTAAATTAGAAAGCAGAAGGTTGAAACTTTTAAAAATGTAGCCTATTAAGAAGTGATCTGAAATTGTTCACCTTGCTATGAACATGCATAAAGGCAGCATTTGAAATTCTCATGGCAGCTCATGAAGCACTTGTGGGAGCATTACTACAGAAGTAAAAATTAACTCTCCCTTATTTCTGGGTTGTAAAACCCACACCATTTTCTTTCTATTATGTTATACATGTATGCAAGCTAATGTAGGATATTTTTGCCCTATTATTTCTGTGTATGATCAAAGAAACACAAAGCTGTAGTTACCAACATATTGTTCTTAAGGTGATTTAATTCCTGGACTGGTAAAAACTCAGCAAGTGAAAGAAACTATAGCAAGAAAATATACATTCCTAATAACCAAAACAAAAACAAAAACACCCCATCATATATCGTATGTTTATAATTTGAATTCATCTTTGAACCAAGTTTGGAAAGCTTTTTCAACTCCTCAGTGTGACTTTACCTGAAGAAAATCAATTTTACTACATTCACAGAAATTCAATTGAACTAAAGAATGCTTTTAAATGAAGTGTCTATCACTGGCCAACAGGGAGACAATTTAAGAGGTAGTAAAATATGGATATCCATTGAAGGTAACTCTGATGCAGTATGGCCACTGAACATAACTCAAGGGTTGAAAATGATAAATAATTCACATTTCAATTCACTTACGATCTTTCACATTTTTTTTTAGAAAGGAGATAATATGTGACAATGCAACACTCAAAAGTTATCACCTCTTTATTGTACATTGAGTTCAAGCAAGAAATTGTATAGTCTCCTTCTTAGACCAGAATGTCTGTCTGTCTGATAAAATAACTATGTGATTGAAAAATGCAATACTCCTGTGGTGAAATCCTTTCTAGAATTTTCACTGCACACTACGAATGTTGCTGCACATTGCTATTGTTATTATTGTAGTATTTCCCATCCTAATATTTTACAAAAAATTAAATATCTATATTTATTTACCTAAATTAGTTTCATCTCAAGCCCAGTAACATTTTCAGGTTAGCTTTTTGATGAAACATGCCCACAGGTGAGAGCTCTTTGACATTACACCAAAAAGCCATAGGGATGGGACAAGAATATCTGTTATTTCTCTATCTTTCATATTCCTTTGCAAACACCAGTTCAGGCATCATGTATTAATGGAGAACTACTAGTGCATGAATTAATTCCTGTCTCTAATTTTGTCCCTGCAAATTGGTGTTTAATTGTCTGGATTTTTTTAAAAAGAGCTGGTGTCATGCTGCAGTTAAAGATGAACTGATACACATCAAGGGAACAATTAAATGTCATGTTTTATTGCCTGAGATGGATCTTTCCTAGGTATGGTTTTTAAAGGCAAGGGATTACTTTGCACTTCTTAAAACATTTCTAATTAAAACTGCTGAAATTTGCCTAACAGAATATTTTGGACACCTTTCAACATGAACAAGTGTGTGGGTTGCAAGTCATTATATTCTATGTGATGCAGTGTTCTGCATGTTGAGGAGCATGTTGAGGAGTAAGAATGGGAAAATCAAAGAAGTCTGATCAAGTTAACCCCAATATATAGTCTATATATGATATATATATTCATTCTTAGAAAAGCCAGGTGACCAAACTACCATAAACAGAATAAAAACCATAGTTATTTTACTCCTCTTCATGTTAGAAATTAGAGCATAAATGGTGGCACATCACCTCCTTACCATTTTCCACTTCATACTCTTCACATTGACAGCAAAATGATGGATAGTCGTTGAGTTACAACCATTCATTCAGCTCAAAGGTAGGGCAGTGCAAAATGTATGGTACTTTTGATTGATTCTCGGAGTTCTGGCCTTTGCAATTTCCCTGCAGTCACATGATTGCTAGCCTGGCACTTGGTGTTTGCAATTTCCAGCTTGACAAGCAAAGTCAATGGGGAAGCCATCAGGAAGTCAGACATTGCAATCATGTGGGATCCTTGCTTAATTACTGGAGTAATCCTTAATTTATGATGATAAGTGGGACTACCAGAATTGCCCTTGTTAAATAATATGGTCATGTTACATTGCATTCTATGACTGCATTATTTAGCCATGGGCATTCCAGTCCCACTTTTCATTGTAATTCAAGAACCACCTGTAATTATAATTTCACTTCTATTTTTCTTGGTCACCACAGAAAGGTCTACTAATAATCCCCTTTAAAATTGTGCAATGATTAAAGACATCGCTTCTTCCTTCCCTTCTTCAACAAGTCTATTTCATCTTTCAAAAAACTGTAAGGAAGTCAGAGAATTAATCCATATTAAATTTTAGCATTATTTCCATAATAAGGAAAAAAGATGAGAAACAGAGAATAAATTGATAAAATGGCAGAAGAAGACCACATGGTTGTATACAGTTCACTGAAAAAGCATATAATATCTCCTTTGTGATTTATGAGAAAAAAATGCTACCAGTTTTAATTATAAAGATTCATGCATTTATGCTCTTATATTCTTTTGAAGTAAAGTCAGATTCCATGTTGCTCAACTCATGCAGTGACTTCATCTACAAGTCATAGTACATACAGTAAATGTAAGCACAATTCATGTTTGGATATGTTAATGCAGGCTCAAGCAGCAGAATATGCTGAGCTTTTGATTTTTGTACATGTTCTATTTGTTTTATCACAGTGAAAACTCCTAAGAGGTCATCCTCAGAGCAAAGCATCATGGGACAGATCTGTTATCATAGCCTAACTGATGCTCTTACAGCCCTCCAGGGCGTGAAAGCCTTCATCTGAGGAAGACTGGTTATATCTAGGGGACTTAAGGGTTCTAGAAAAGATGGCAGCAATAAAAGAACAAACAGAGATGGGGGAAATTAGAAATCTCAGTGAAAGATTGACAAGTTAAATCTCACTTGTCTTCTACTAGCGCTGGGGAAAGCACACTGAGACTCGAAGCCTTGTTTGCAGAAAGAAGTAAATAAGAATATCTGAAAAAGAAGTGTGGGTTAGTTTCGGGGCATATCTTCTGTTGTACTATGTACTATTGTATCTTCTCATTTATCTTTAGAATTTCTGCTGCATTCTTGTATCTTGTCCCATGTTGTAATTTTTAATTTACTAGACGGGTTGTGGCTATCACACTGTTGGCTTACAATGATGGGTACAAAAGGGAAATTTGAAAAGGAATGTTATCATCCTAGTCAGTTAAGTCAACAGCCTTTCAGCAGTTCAATCCTGTGTTTGTTTATTCACAAACTTTCAGCAGAGATTGCATCCTAGGGATATATCATATTCCACCTTCTATGATTCAGAAAAACAGAGTTCCCATTCTAGGCTCCTCTCCCTGATGCTACTCCAATGAATTCCCAAGTCATTTGCAGTGTCAGTATCTCACTGGAAGACTGGGAAACAGTACTCCTTCCTTCCTTCCGCCCTGTCTCTATCTCTTTTTCTGTGGAGTGTGTTTGTGTGTGTGTGTGTATGTGCATGTGCGTGCACTTACATGCATTTGTGTTCAAAATCCATGATAGTGGACAGAGCGCACTATTGCAAATTGTGCCTTTAAAAAAACGGGGGGGGGGAGGGGAGTTTATCCATACATGTACACAGAAAGGAATGACTTTGCACAACAACACTCCATCTGCCATCTTGTCAACTCTGCACACTCAAACTTGCATAGACGCAGACCCAGCTGGTGTTTAGAATCTCAAGTAGGAACTCAAATCCTTTCAGCTGTCTATTGCGGCCAAGAAAAACCTAGATGAACAATGAGCAGTGACTAGTATTGGGAAGTTTGAAGCATTCCTCTGCAGAGTCCTTGGTGCTTTCTGACCTTTGATCATTTTCTGGCAGATGCTTCATTACCAAACTAGGTAACATTATCAGTGCTAGCAAACAACTGAGCTCACAGAGTTCAATTTACAGAGTTTGAGCCACAAACTTTCTCTTCTATCAGCATTCTTCTGCCCTTGCTAAGCTGTTCCTGGTCAGCTAGAGGAGAACAGGAGACTGTGAGGTCCAAGCTAATCTATCTTGGATTGTTCTACTGGTATGTGCATCATCCCAGAAGAACCATCAAGTTCATTTCAGCTTGATTTATTTGGCTTCAAAAAAGCTTAGGCGTTGTTTATTTATATATTTGACTTTTTTTTCTTTTTTGTTTGGGCCGTTTTATTCTCCAGTCTAAAATGAATAATAATTAGAATGATGGATGGGACTTCAGAGAAGCAAAGGTGAATGAGTGAAAAATTATGACAGCATTTCCATTTGTACCCACTTCTAGAAACAACAGGGGAATATAGAAATGCTTGCTAGATCAGCCAGAAATGGCAAAAAAGAAATTGAAGTAAAAGCTAAAATAAACCAAAATTGTATTACTGTCTCAAAACTTAAGTCATCATTCATTCCAATGAAAGAAAATAAAATCAATGAAATAAAATTTTTTTTCCTTATCTTGTTTTAGGCTTTTACTTTACATCCATTAAAGAACATTCATTTTTAACCTACACGTGCCGATTAGGAATAAATGACAAACATTTATCAATTTCAGATGGTTCAAACCAGGCAATGGTCCTGCATCTTTGGCCATATATTGCAAAATATTATTAATAGATATAGCTTACTGAATAGTTCCTACGAATATGAATACAAAAAAATGAAAGAGGCCTTTGGTAAGAAGAATAAAATAACCTAAAATACTGTAGATTGCATGTATGTGTTTGTGCGCATATGCTTGTGTATGTTTACCTTGAAGAAACATGGGTTAATTTTTACCAAAGAGCAAAGCCAAGCTTTCAATCAAATGTTTCATCTTAGTCCTGTCATTCTCCTTGATAAGGAACTGCTTGGCTCATCAGCACAACAGACAGAAAACTTACAAAGAGTTGAATTTAGAAGTGGTATGTGACTGAACTGTTGTCATGAAAGCAAGTCACTGGGAAACAAGGAGACTACCCCTACATTTTTGTCAGTCATATGTAGTGCAACTGGCAATTTCCAAGATTATGTCTCACATTCCCAACCCTCAAAAGCATCTTCTTATGTATACATCCATCTTTATCTCCTGGGTTCATTCATTTTCAAAGCATGTTATGCAGAGCTGCAGAGAGGGCTGCATCCATCCAGCCTCCTGGTCTCTTCAGGATTCAAGCAATTGGCAGTTCTCACAAAAGTTTCTTTATCCAGTTTTATTGATTTATTGTAAAAAAATTTCGCTTCAAGAAGAAGCTATTTTATTTTTGAGCCTGCTAAAATGGGAACTTTGTCAAACAGACATGATTTCTGTTTGAAATGATGAAGAGAACATTTTTTAAAAAATAAAAGTTTTATTTAAGTTTTCACAAAACATGCACATACAAATAGAGAACATTTTTTGATTGGAAAGGAATGCCTAGATGTCCCAAATGGGAATTTCTGAATCTATCATTATACCTAGCTACCTCCCTTCTTTACTTAAATGTTATTCCCTAGTTGAAAATTTTTCAGTATCACCCCACTATTATTGGGTCATATTTTCACTTGTAGACCAGCCAGAATATCCTGAAGGGAAATAGCTCCATGGAATACACCTACTCATTAAGACTTCCTTTAAGATTGTCCATGTTCCCCCCATTGGGTCCAAGTCTTTGCAGAAGGAGGAGGTCTTATCTAACTTGAAGGAGGAGGTTGTATGTTCCATTCTCAAGAGGTCAACCCACTGTTATAGCATTGGATAACTTTCAACCAATTTCCAAACTTACCTTTGTGAGGAAAGTTGTTGAAAGAATGCCAGGTTACAACTTTTAGATGAAGTATTTTATCTAGACTATTTTTTTCAATTAAGCTTCAGATATCAAATACCAAGACAAGTCATCTTTGTGCTCCATACTAGTCTTCCTGGGCTTTTTGGCAGATTTCAGTACCATAGTATCCTCTATGACTGATTCCAGTTGATGTTGGGAGAAGTCCAGCCAAGCTTCTCTTCTGATGTATCTCAGGTTCTGGATCTCCTATTTAACATCCACATGAAGCTGCTGGGATGATTTAGTGATTTAGTGGCATAGGGTGTGGTATTATCAGCATGCCAATGATATGCAGCTATATATATTCACTCAATGCTGGGTAGGCAATGCCATTTAAGTTCTTGCCAAGTACCTGAAGTCTGTGAGGATCTGGATAGGGTGAACTGATTGACACATAAACTTAACAAGACTGCTTTGGAGTTTAAGTTGGGCTCCAGGGTTTAATGAGTTGTCCCTTTTGACTCTGGATGTGGTAGCACTCCACTGGACAATGTTGGTTCACAACTTGGGTGCTTTCTTGGAATTGTAGCTCTTTGCATACATGAATCATGTTCATTCATGGACTGGAAGGCCTTGTTTATGGCCATTCACCCTTAAAACACTTCCCAACTGAATTATTACAATGCATTCTACACACGGTTGGCCTTGAAGACCATCCAGAAGCTACATTTGGGTCTAGAATGTGGCAGTGTACTATTTTCTTTGAACCCTGCAGTTTGCTTGTGCCATACCACTGCATTGACTTCCAGTATATTTCTGGGTGCAATTCAATTTTAAAGCAATCATATGGGCCAGATTATTTGCATGACAACTTTTCCCTGAGGGTATCTGCCCAATCCCACTAAGTCAGATAGAGTGAGCATGCTCCAAGTTCTTTCTCTGAATTGTTCCTGTTTGGTGGGACTTTGAAGTATGCCTTTGGAACAGCCTTCTGTAGGCCCACTATCCTCTTAGCCTTCGGGAAGGCCATTAAGACTGGCATTGAACTAGGATGGGGTGAGTCCGTGTATATTGATGGATGTTATGGTTCCTTGATAGAAAATTGTTTCTATGACCACAATGTATTATTGCATATAAGAGAGGTGCTCATATAAATATTATACGTGTATTCAGAAAAATAAAGAAATCCCACTCTTCTTTACAATTATTAGTTTATAATTGAGATTTGCCATGTTTCAAAAGGATACTTGAGTTAAAATAACCTGAAGGACAGCTTAACAAAAGTGGGGAAACAAATAAAAGCACTTACTGTATTCATTTAAATTCAGCATGTCACCTCCATATGAGTGCATCATGCCAATTTCAAATAGCTCGGAATTTGTTCAGTTGCATATTGGCAGGTTTTGAGAGCTAAATGATGCAGAAGTATCTATAAGATTTAGCATTTTCATTCTTCTGATAAAAATAACACCGGGCTATTATGATACAAGCTTTGCTCTTGCATGATGTATGTACAAAAATGGTAAAGCTCAGATCATGACAATCTAGTGATACTTTTGACATTTGCCCTCTAATATTCTCTGCAAATGGTTCTGGAGTCCAGATTTTTTTTTTTCCAGCTGTGATGTATGTAAAAACAAAGCAAAACTTAGCTAATGTTTTCTTGCTACATTATGGTTTTGCAGAGATTGTAGATGGTCTGTTTTTCCACTTAAGGTCAGTAGTGGGATTTAGCTGGTTTGAACTGGTTGTTAAATTACCCCCCCCCCCCATCAAAATGGATCGATGCGCTGCAATGGAGAAATAGGGAATGGCGCGACTGGTGCTTGAGAAGGAAAAGGCTGCTTTCCCTCTTTCTTTTCCCTGCTCCTCCTCCTTCCCTCCTTCCCCCAGCTGCTCCATTTCCCATTTCTCCATTGCAGCTCAGTGCCCAGGATCCACTTTGGTAGTGGGAGGGGGGTCTAATTTAAAACCAGTTTGCCCAGGGTCAAGTTAACCCAGGAGGCTCATCCTGCATGTGCAGCAGAGCTGGAAGATAGGGATGGGACCTTACCTCCCACAACAGCCAACCTGACCCTGGGTGAACTGGTTGTTAAATTATTTGAATCCCACTACTACTTAAGGTACCTTTGAACCTATGGCTCAGAACTTTTTTCCTGTCCCCTCCCCTTTCACAACACAGTCATGCTCACCTTGGCTGTCTCCCATCTTTCTCCCATCCCCCGATGCTGTCTTTGATTTTTGCCATCCACAGCAGAAAGGAGGATTTTAAACACAAAAAGACATTGTGGCAAGGAAGTCTGGATATTAACTTATTTATAATGAGGACTAGCAGTGGTTTGAGAGGAAGGCATGACTTAGCTGTGTCCCGGAGTATCTTTTGCTGACTCTCTGAAGTCAGAATAAATGAAAGCAATTAAAAGCTGATTTTAAACAATTTTGGAGAGAGGGGATAAAAGTGATGATGGTAAGATACAGTGTGTTTTATTGATTAGTCAATTGACCACATCAAAACATGAGTATCAGCTACAGTAAGGTACAATAAAACAGACAAGGGTAAGATGTAGTAAAATTATATAAAATACTACTGTGAGATAAAATAGAATAAAATATAGTAGGTAAGATAAAATAAAGATAAAAGAGCATAAGGTATAATGGAATGCAAAAATGTATGGTAGAATGAATATTATAGTTCAAAATATAAGTGTCAGTATGTGTTCGAGTGAATTCATCATCTCTACATGCAACTCAATGTGTTCTGTATTTCACCATAACCACACACAACCACACGCTTGTGCCTGAAGGAATTAATCTTTTCTAAGAATTCCAATACATGGTTCTCTCAAGTAGCCTCTGCATTGAGCCCTTCCCATGGCATATAATTGATAATTGAATCGGACATGTACAATGTTTTCTATTTCTGATTCTCCACAAACATATATTTTCTCAAAACATAGCACTTGATGGAATCGTCCATATTTGACCCAAGACTCCTGCTCTAGTAAGGGCTAACCTATGACATGTGTCAAATCCATCATCAAGTATTTTTCTGTTTGAAATTATTGTCCAGCCATTTCAACAAACAGAGTTGTTTTCAAGGTATTCCAAATCAGTTTGGGTTTTAACATCCAAAACTCTTTGTTTGAGTATTGCCTTAGCTTGATGTCCTACTGATAGATATTGTGTTGAGAGGTCATGATCTGAGACAATTTGCAGAAGTTGATTGAACCATGTGGTAGGTTGAATCTTGACTGTTTGTTCCATTCAGATGATTTCCTGCTAGTAATTAAATACTTTGGTTACAGTTGCAAATTTATTTCTGGCAGTACCTAAAATAGTTCTTCAAAGATTCATTTAGTTTTGTTTAATTAAGGAGGTCTTTGATAGGTCCCACAGATCTTTACCTTATGTAAGCATTGGTGCAATTTTTTGCTTTGTAGACCTTTAAAGTGAGGAGCAAAGTGCTTGGGTAGTTATTAACATTTTAGAGCCTGTTGTTTTCTTTATATACTTTTGTCTGATGTGTTTGGGCCTTGCATTTGTAGAAACAACTATTTTTGCCCAGGGGGCCCTCTCAGAGTTAATAAAACTGGCAATTGACTTGGTGTCCGTCTTAGGCTATTTAAGCCTGCTAGCTTGCCTCATTTCAACATTAGCAAGTAGCATCTTATTACGTGTTATGGATAGTCTTAAATCAGAACTACCATAAAAATTAACTGCAGACAATTGCTAATTTCTGCCCACCCTCCGGGATATCAGTTGAGAGCAGAGGTGTCAAACTCACATTGTCACAGTGGTGTCGTGTGATGCATCAGGACTTTTTCCCCCTTCACTAAACCAGCCAGTGTGCAACACATCCAGCCCTGGTATAGAGTTTGCCATACCCCTGTTAGCATCTTTGAAGTACTGGGTAGACCATTTGATAAACAGTTTTCAGTTTATGATGCTAAAGAGGGCATAATCAAGCAAGGAAACCTAGCTTAAAGTCTTCCATTAGGATCACACCAGCTTTAGGATGTTTCATATTTATCTCCAAGATTGTCTTTTCTTATTGCACCAGATGTCAGGGAAGAAACAGTGAGAATGATATAGGGATATGTATACACTTAGCAGCACAACTTCAGACTATTTATGTTTAAATTAAATAAATAGTCGATAGAAGCCATCTTCTCTGAAGGCCAGTTCCTATCTTTGCCAGCCCAGTGCTGACTTGGTAAGTATGCATAATCCCCCAGAGACCTGTGGTGATATTATGGAATTATCTTTTGTTGTCTCACAATGAGTAAGTATCATTATTGTTTGTGCTATTTTACTAATAATGTTTGTTTGAGTTAGGTTGAAGAAGTGCTTAGAACCACAGTTTGGAACATTTTTTCTGCATGATAAGATTTCTGGTTACTATAAACCAAGTTTGAGGGCCTTCTGAGACAGTTATGGCGAAAACTAATAAACCAGAAATAATTATGGCACTGGAAAGAAATGACTTCCATGTGGAATGACTTCATTTTTTTAGATCTTATTGCCAGAGCCTGATCTCATTAGATGTAAACAAGATGTTTATCACAACAGTACATTGCTCTGCCTTGATTGGAAATATTGGTAGAACACTTCTACAGGAATCAGGTTTGTTAAGTGTCTTCAAATATAGCTCATTAATGTGGGAAAAGCAGAGGAGGAAATCCCCTTTACTCCATTATTTAATGCTCAGAACAGCTAAATTGTTGGTATCCATTCAGCAATCAGGATTACAGATTACTCTTAATGTGTTAAGAAATACACAGATAGATACATTAGTTCATTAAGGAAGCATATCCATTTTCACTTGGATGGAGAAAATGAGAATGATTTCCCACCTCATTAAGTTAGTAAATGGGAAAAAAACCCAGAGAAATGACTATATGTGGCTGGATGCATTAATTGATACAGCTAAACTATGAAGCGTATACAGGAGATTCTTTTTTTTATCCATCCAATCAAGAATGCCTAAAAAATGAGAAAAAGATCATTTTGCATTTGTATTGTAGAATGAGAGAAATATTTAAAACAGGAACATATAATTCTCATGCTGTGTGGTAGACTTCCCAAAACATGTTCTTAACTCCAAGAGCAGTATTCTAGTTGCTGCATTGAAACAGATACAATTAGTAGCTTTTTCAGAATATAGCTTCCTATGCATGTATGTATTTATGTGTATGTATATGTTTTCTTAAGTTTTCGTGGGTACTTACATGTATGGTATTCAGCTTTGTTCGGGTTTTTTCCCACGTCATTATAGCTGTGCTTTTAAAGTTGTAGCAACGTTTCGGCAGAATCTCATCTGCCATTAGCAGGCTTCTGTATTGTGTTCATCTGTGAGTATATATAGCAGTAGGTCAGTGTTAGGGAAAAAAATGGCTGTACATGACTGACATTCTAATAATCATAAGTAACTTCTTACTCATCCCACATGGTCTAAGTTGGCAAGAAGATAAAATCAGGCATGTGCCAGCAGAAGAATTGGGGGGAATTCAAAGAACTTAGATTTACAATAACTTTATTTGGTACAAGACTCTTCCTCATATGCACTATATGTAGCTTGGGGGATAAATGTAGGAGGATGAGTGAATTAGACTGCTTCCTTCCATCTGAGATGGAGGAGTTGCCAATAAAAAAATAAATGAGAAGGAATAAACCATTGAAAGCCTGTGTTAACAAAATATTGATGTTTAGTTTATAGTGAAGTGAACCTTCCATTTCAGAAATTCATGCTAAAGATCAAAATTATATTGATCTTCCTAAGGTTACCAGGACTCCGTGTTTCTATTAACAGCTAGAGGCATATCACTTTATTCTTTTTTATATTAATTTTACTTGCATTTAATATATAAAGCTGAATTATTTTATTACCATGTTGAGTCATAGATTATTCTGTATGCCCCATGAAATGCCTCTCAAAAAATCATCTTCATGTTTTTATCTCTGAGGACATACTGTCCCAGACAGGCCTGCAGTGAAGCTGCATGCAACGGGGTCATATTTTCAAAGTGAAAAGCTGGAAATTAATTAATCCAAAACCATAGTGAATGTATTCATGAAGTGCCAAAGTAACATTTTGCATAACCAGAAAAATCAACTATATCCAGATTGAGCAGGTCAAGTCCTTCAAATAATGTTATATATTCAAGAATTAACTTTCAATGTTCTACTGCCTGAAGCATCAAACATATGACCTCTTAGTAGGAGCACAAATCCACTAATGTTATAATCAAATTTGCCAGCTGTAAAGGTAATAAATGTATTGCATTGTAATCAAAGCCAAAGTAATAAACCTTCTCTTGTACGGAGCGCATATTTGCGGTTACAAGGACACATCTGCATTAGAATTTCTGTGATCCATAGTGTGCTTTAGTTTTTTGTGGTGGAAATCAACATTTAAAGCAATAATTTATAATAATAATTGGAAAAAAATCTGACCAAAGGAACATTGCATTTCTGCTGCAGTTTTTTTCTTTCTGACCGAGTGATGGGCTAAACAGCGAAGCATCACATTTTTGCATTGTTTTAATAATATTCCATAGATATGTTAACCAATTTGAATTCAGTGATCTACATCCAAAGACAAAAAAGGACATAAAAAATCTGTAGGAAAATGACATATTGTGCAGTTCTTGGTCTTCTATTAGTTTGATTGCTAGCTTGCAGATGACTCCGGGATGCAAGTTGTTCCATTGAATAATTGTTCTAACAGGAATTTTCTCCTTAGTTCTAGATTGCTTCTCTCTTTGACTGGTTTCCATCCATTACTTCTTGTCCTGCCCTCAGGTGCTTTGGAGAATAACTTGGGTCTTTTTTCTTTGTGGCTTCATCTGATAACAGATAACATAATCTGTGCGAGAAGACATTATCTACTTGGATAATGAAATGTCTGCAAGGAAGAGGATTCCAAAAAATCCTCAGTTCAACCATGAGCTATAGCAAAGGTGAGCTTCAATTTTTTTTACTACTGGTTCTGTGGGCATGGCTTGGTGGGTATAGCCTGGCTTGGTGGGTGTGGTGGGGAAGGATACTGTAAAATCTCTATTCCCTCCCCACTCCTGGTTGAGAACTCCTGGTTCTCTGAACTACACAGAATTTCTACTACCGGTTCTCCAGAACTGGTCAGAATCTGCTGAATACTACCGTTTCTATTGGAAACAACACATACTTTATCAATTTCACATGAATTGGAATCTTCAGTATGTACATCCACATGTTCATCTTCATGTATATATAAATATACATTACATGTAATTGGCCAATCTTGAACCTTAAAAGATTAAATTATTTATAATTTTCAGAGGTCTGAGATAGGGGAGCTCTAGGACAGGGGTCCCCAATCCCCAGTCCATGACCTGGTACCAGTTGAGAACTGGACCATACAAATGGCAGGTAAGCATGTGAGTGCATGATGCACACAAAACCAGGGGTGGGATTCTGCCGGTTCTGACCAGTTCTATAGAACCCTTTGTCAACTTTCTAAGCCAGGGGTCGCCAACCTTTTGGACCTCAGGGACCACCAAACTCATAATTTTAGATCCCAGAGACCACTAACTGGTTCTGTGGGCATGGCCTAATTTGTGAGTGTGGCTTGGTGGTCATATGACTGGTTGGGCATGGCTTGTATGTAAATATTATAAATATTTATATAAATTTTGAATTTTTTGTAAAAAAAAGAGCAACTTTTACCCAAAATCAGGCAAAGCAGGCAGGCAGATTGAGTTGCTCACAGAATCACAGATTCATTCAGAAATCTATCTATCTGCCATTGACTAGCTCAGTCTGTCACATAAAATTTGCTTGCAAGCAAATTCACAAAATTAACTCACAACACACCGTGTATGTAAATATTGAATTTTTTATTTAAAAAAAGCAACTTTTATCCAAAATCAGGCAAAGCAGGTAGATTGAGTTGCTCACAGAATCATTCAGTGATCTATCTATCTGCCATCAGCTAGCTCAGTCTCTCAAATTTGCTTGCCATGAGTCTGCACTGAATTTGCTCACAAGCAAACCTTCAGTCCTAAGGGAGGTTCGGCTGAGCTTAGCTAGAAAGCAAGAAATCCAACCATTTCCTGCTTCCTAGCTAATCTAAATCTCCTGGCACAGCAGAACAGATGATGGTCAGAAAAAGGAAAAATAGCAACTTAGCAGACATGTTTGCCAGGTAAAGAGTGAGCAGGGAGAGTTCCCACGGGCCATGTGGGCTGAGCTTGTGTTTCTGTGCAGCCTGGATTAATTGCTTTGTGGGGGTGCTCTGGGGCTGAGATTTCTCTGTGGTCCACCAGAATTTTCTCATGGCCCACCAGTGGCCCACTGGTTGGCAACCTCTGTTCTAAGCAGTTCAGAGAACCAGTAGTTAGAAGAAATCTCCTTTTGTTTTTTTTCCCACCCTTATCACATTCTTGGCAGTATGCCTAGACTTACTGTTCCGAAGGAGGTTTTTTTCTTTCTTGATACTTTCTTGAAGGGGAAGGGTTGTTTTAAGCTTTTTACACTGTTGTTGGGAGGAAATACTCCCCTGGAAATACTTCTTCTTGGCTAACTAGAAAGATTGACGTTCAAACATGAGTTTACATACCCTTTCTGGTTTTGGTTTAAAACTGGTTTTTGGTGAAGTTTAATTCTGTGCTTGGTGATGTATTTATTGCTATATTGCTGTATTTGTTGATGTGATAATTTTTTCCTATTCAGCTTTGTTTGGAAGGAAAAAGATCAAGCTCTGTTCCTGAAAAGAAACTGGTTTGAGAAATCTGGCTAGTTCCTGGGTCTATTTGTTCTAGTAACTGATTTAACAAGCAACAACTACTGTTGTGATTTAATTATTTGTATTGTGTTTGAATTTTTTTCTTGCCTCATGGTTTCTTTTTTCTATCTGGGGAGGGGGTGTTCCTTCACTGCTTTAGTGGCAACTGGCACTGTCTTTTTGGGGTGTACTTCCAAGAGGCAGGATGCAAGTTTGGCACTTATTTTTTTACTGCCTTTCTGTGTGACCTTTCTTTAAATCTGGATGATTTCCTTAGGATATCTTATGAGGTGAGTGAGACCAGTTGGTATCTTTAAGTGGTGCAAATGGATATAAGGATTGCTTTTCCTGGGTGTGCTCTTTCTGGAGAGCTTAAATGACCTCTCTGCTAAAGGGTTTGACTTTATGAGCAAGAGTTGGCTACTGATAGTTATCATTGCATTTTAACTATTTTAATTCCTCAAGGCACCCTTCCTGATTTGTAACTCTGGCTTGTAGGTATTTTTAATCTAATGATTATTATTTAGGGCAGCTTTTTGCAAGCAAAGAAGTTTTTTGTATTTTTGTACAGGTAATCCTTAACTTACAACAGTTCATTTAGTGACCATTCAAAGTTATAATGGCACTGAAAAAAGTGACTTATGGCTGTTTTTCACACTTACGACCGTTGCAGCATCCCCACAGTAATGAGAGGCCAGGCGAGGAAAAGAGCCCTTTGATGTGAGTGACATCGAGTTGGCCATGTCCATCCAGTCACATGACCACCAAGCCACACCCACCAACTAAGCCATGCCCACAGAACCAGTTGTTAAAACATTTGAATCCAACCCCTGCACAAAACCATACCCCCACTGCTGATCTATGGAGCTAGAAAGGTTAGTGACTGCTTCTCTAGGAAATTGAAAGAATTAATACAGAATTTGAAATTCCTTATCTCAAATAAGGGGTATACTGCACCTTTTGTTTGTTAAGTTAATGTAACAGGTCAATCTTGGTGAATTTGCACATCTTAACTTTTTCATAAGTCATCATCATCATCTTCTTTAAATGATCCATAATTCCTTGTGGGGTGGAGTCTTGGCAACTGAATGGAGCTGAGTGTTTACTGACCATATGCCCTTCCTGTTGCCAATGTGGAGTTTTATTCAGCAGATATATTCTCAGTGTGCCCAGAGAGAGAAATATCTGTCTCTACCTAGGTTTGAACTCAAACCTAATTGTGAAGTGAGAGCTCCACCTCTAGGCCACTGTACCACTCTTCTTCAAAAGGCTGTATAACCTTGCCATATTTGAGACCTTAAATCTAGTTGGAAAAAAATTAAATCCTCTGAACTAATGATGCTTCTCTTAATCCAATGTCATTGTCATTTAAAACCCATTAATAACTAACTCTTGTGCCTGTAGTGAATCAATCATGTGCCTGCAGTAATCTCCTTAGCTGAATCCTGAAGAAACATGTTTTAATCCTCAGTTGAATGCATATATCACTAAATGGAGACAATATAATTTGCTGTGCACTCTACTTTCCAAGTGTATTTAAATCAGGACTCCTTGGATTGTCTGAGGGGGTTCTATGCAAACAAGAGTTACCATGGTAACTCATTAAAACATCCCTCAAATCAGTTTTTGATTTGGTAAGCTATTTAGCTATTACTAAATAGTTTAGTTTATGAAAATTGCAGGATGATTCTATTTTAGTAGCTCTCTCTAGCCTTAATTTATAGATGGGAGAATTCTCCTGATCTGATGATCTCTAGGCTTGGAAACCCAGCAAATTCTAGGATTTATAGATGGCATTTTTCACATATACTGTTGTCACGGTTTTACATTGTTTTTCATGTCTCAGGATTCATTCCTCACACTGGACTACTGATAACTCACTAGGTCTCTATCAGCATTTGCATGACTTTAAAATGTTCCATTTTTTGCCATATTTAGTAGCACTTTTACAATGTACACATCTGCTTGATCTGTTTATAAATAACTGTAGTGGAATGAGGGGATAGACTTGAAAAACAGAAGGAAGAGTTGCTACCAAGACTAGTCGGGTAAAAGAAACCTAGCATTGTAGCCTGAGAAAACACTGCAGGCAAGACCTTCCCATTTCTCAGGAAGACAAAGGGAAGGGGATGCATGTTCAGATTTGTAAGCTTCTGCTACTATACTTTTATAACAAAAGTAATATTGACTTGCATGACTTTGGTTTCCTTCTCTAGTTCACCTTGAATGGTTGAAAATAACTTGCAGTTCCATTTCCCTGCTAATCACAATTACCTTGGTCTTGTACAGGAATCCAGGGATAACTGATTTTGTATTATTTCATCAAGGTTAAGACAAAGTAAAATACAACTCAATGCTGAGAAAGGAAGAGTTGCAGTAAAGATGTTCGGAACAATCCTGCTTTGATTCTGTTTGCTGTCTTGGGCTGTATTCTACAACAGTAAAGTAGAATTCCTGTAAGTTTTTGATATTTTAATTTGTCTATTTTTTCTTTTGCTTTATTAATTAAATTTTACTCTAGTGGTACTAGTTGAGTGTGGAGGGACTGGATGTGCTGTCCTGCTCGCTCACACGAACACACATAATGGTGGTTTAGTAGGTTTATTAATATTCCCCAGCAATTCCCTTCATTAAAAATTCAGAACTGTCACAATTAAGTCCAGCCAAAAGCAGACCAATACTAGTCCACAGAGCAATGACCAATGACATCACAAGGGCACTTGAAAGTTTCCCAAACAAGATAAACCCACCAGGAAAACTTAATCCACAATACAAGTGGGTTCATGAGGCAAGAAAAGTCCAGAGTTCATAAGGCACAGTTTGCCAAGGCATGGTGTCAATCCCTGTAAGGGATCACAACAACCAGGAAACACACAGCTAGGAAATGAACACATTGTTCCCAGCATCACCTTCATCTGCCTGCTGTGCTAAATAGTGGTGCAGCCCATCAAGAGGAGAGAGGCTGCCTCCTCACAAGTAATTGGATTGACCTTAGCTGCTCCTGCTTTTTTTCTGCCCGATATATTCTCAGATCAGGTGCAGAAAACAATTTCACTTCCTCATCACTGACTGGCTGCAGCTGTGTGCTTTCCCCACCTGAAGCCTCAGGGCTGTGCAACTCCCCTCCTGACCTGCCCAAGACTGGTTCATCCTTCTCTGAACTGACATATGGAGACATATGGAGCATTGCTTCCAGGAAGCATCTGTAGGAATCATCACACTGGATGGGGAGGACTCAATCCTGGAAAGATGAAGTGGCTCTGGGTTTTTGGCCTGCCCAAGTACAAATTAAATCCCATCTTTGACTTTGGAAGGAGTGGCACTTCCCACCTTTGCAAAGATTCATCTGGTGTGCCAACTCAAAGAAATAGTACAAGATTGGAAGATGTGGAGAGGTATGATCCAAAATCACCAAGAGTCAGACTTGACTGAATGGATAACATCATTATCATCAGGTGTGTCAATTGCACCCTTTCTTGTACCAAGAGACTTTGCTTATGGTCACTCATGCTTTACTAACCTCCCAATGGATTACTGCAATGTGCTCTTCACGGGGCTGCTCTTAAAGATCACCTGGCAGTTCAACTGGTCCAGAATGTCACGGCACATGCATTGATGAATACCCTTAGGGTGTGGTGCACTGTCTTCCTTCCAGCTTCAGTTCAAGTAGTTGGTTATCACTTTTAATCCTAAATAGCATAGGCCTCGTTTATCCATAGAACTGCCTTTCCCTAAGGATATCTACCTATTCTACCAGGTCAGATAGGATCGATATGTTCCTAGGACCTTCCTTTAAACATTGTCACCTTATGGGAATTAGGAAGTATGCCTTTTCTGTAGCAGTCCCTGCCCTTTTCCTTGAATTCCCCACTCTTTTCCTTGAATTTTGACAAGCTTCTATTCTTGTATCATTCTAAAAAGCACTGATGACATAGCTTTGCTCCCAAGTTCTGGAGCAGAATGAAGCGATTAATGCTTATGAGTTTAAGATTTTTTTATGTAGTTTTTATGTTTTAATTCTTGAGTGATATAAGATGGGCAGCTATATAAATGTTTTAGATAAATAAATTTTGATTATATATATATATATATATATATAAAATGCACACTTAGTAAAATTGATTTTAGTAATTACAGTAGTCCTTCTTGCTAGTACACTGAGAATATTTAGTATTCTGTGGTTGAGTGAAGAAGTTATTTAAAGCACATGTTAAGAACTTCCTTAATTGTTCACTCTTCATGATTTTACCTCTTCTCCAACACAAAGTTATTTTGGTAGAAAATTATTCACTGATTGATTGATTGATTGACTGCCCTTCAATTAAAAAGAAAAGTTTTTACTGCAAGTAAGCTCAGTTGAACCCAAGAGAACTCAATTCACACACATAGGGCTGTACTTTTCATAGTTGATCAAAGTATGCAGTAATGATAAATAGTTTTATAGACTGTCATCCAACCATCTAGGATTTGGGGTGCTTGTAGATTTGATTGTTTTAGCTTCATGGGATGAAAGCAAATGCCATGGAAGAGAACAACTTGTGCAGTGAGAATTGTGATTAATCTTCTTTGTCAGTATTTGTGTATATTCCAAATCTGTTTTGAAGAATGCCCCAAATATCACAAGCATATTTTTAAGACTGTGGACTTGCTGCAGTAGTTTTTTTGCTATGGCTTAATATGAACAAAATTCCCATTATGTAAACATATTTTTCTACTTTCAGTCTAGCATTGTGCAACGATTTGATGCTTTTTTGAAAAATAGTCAAAAACAAACCACACATAATTGGGAACAGAGAGGATATAATTCTAAAACCACTCTCAGAAGGAGGAAGGGTAGTTTTTGTTTTGTTTTTTAAAAATTAAAGAATTAATGTACTATAAAATGGATGTAAATGGCAGCCCTGTTGACAGGAGCTTTAAGTGTTTCTTCAGGATTGTTTTTCA
This sequence comes from Pseudonaja textilis, assembly GCF_900518735.1. Next base: position 13,033,041 of record NW_020769311.1, read on the forward strand.
TTGTTTACAAGATTCTAAGTGAAGGAAAGCATAAATAAAATATTACCAGGGATGCTAATTTACCTCTCTTTCTTTAATTCATGAAATACAATGGTATTATTCTACAGCTGGAGATGATGCTTTATATTTATTTCTAAGCCTTTTGACTATTTAAATGTAAGAAAGATCCTCTATGCCACTCTGCTTGAAATTGCACAATATGATTTTCTTAATGCTCTGACCTTGCATTATAATGGCCTAGCATTACCATGAGTTTTTTTATCAATAGCACAATTCATGTAACAATTGTAACAATACTCATTTCATAAAGTGGGTCAAAAGAATTGATACCCAAGTGGAAGTTTAAGATAGGAAATGTCATTACATCCTTGAAACATGAAGGGAGCCACATGGATTCAAAATCCATTCTTCTGAAACCTTTTTCTTCTGTCTCCGGAATGCCAATTGGCTCAGGTGCATTCATTGTTCTGCATCTTAGTCACATGCAGCATGGACATTAAAATAAAAATGGAACTATTCTAACACAAAGGAAGCAAACAACTCAGATAATACAAAGGTAAAATAAAATATACTATGACCTCCTTCGCCTTCTCCGCCCCCGCCACTTTATACTGAAGACGGGACTCTGAAGTCATTATAGATGTAGATGCCTGATTTACTAGCATATTCTGCTTATTATAATGGGGGAAAAGGACCCTATGGAAGAATTAGAAAAGTAGCAGAAGAAAACTCATTTGTAGAAGAAAACTTCTAAGAAATTATAAGGCAGGTTTCAAGCATAGCAGTAGATCAATTCCTTTTCAGATGATGAAATCATTGTGCTGAATTGAAGTCACAGTGTCAGTGGCAAGGTCTTCTCTTGATTATTTAAAGCAGGGGTCGCCAACCTTTTGGATCTCAGGGACCACCAAACTCATACTTTTAAATCCTGAGGACCACTAGTACGATTTTTTTTAAAAAAAGCTAATATATTTAATATATTTTTAATGTTAAATATAAATTTTATGTTAAATATAAATATAAATACCATACATGTAAGTACCCGCGAAAACTTAAGATAGATAGATATATAAATATATATGGATCTTTAATTGTTCGGGTTTTCTCCCGCGTAAGATTCGAAGTATCTAGGCAACATTTCAATGAAGTCTCATTCATCATCTTCAGGCTTCTGTCTTCGGCTCTGTGCTTCTCTGAGTGATGTCAGATTGCAGCTGCTTCTTCCTTTTAACTGCTAGTGGGGGTGTGACTTGATTGGGTGGGGGCTTGGCTATGTTCTGATTGGGTGGGGGTGTGTTCTCATTGGTAGGGGGTTTGGCTGTGTTCTGATTGGTTGGGGGGTTGGTCGTGTTCTGATTGGCTGGAGGCGTGTTCTGTTCAGGTGGGGGCTTGGTTGTGCTCAGGTTATCTTAAGTTTTCGCGGGTACTTACATGTATGGCATTCAGCTTTGTTTGGGTATTTTCCCACGTCATTGTAGTTGTGCTTTTAAAGTTGTAGCAAC
>NW_020769311.1:13034942-13060592 GCF_900518735.1 Pseudonaja textilis
AAGTTTACACACACACACACACACACACACACTCACTCACTCACTCACTCACTCTTACTTATTTAATTATAACAAAAATGTAAATGCTTAATAATAACAAAATAAAACGTTCCGGGCTGGAAGCCTCCCCCCACCTGGCACCTTCCAAAGAGACAGAAGAGTGGGCGGTGTGTGTGTCTGTCTGTCTGTCTGAGCTGAGGGGCCTCGTGGCAAATGCCGCTGGGAGAAGCAGAGGCAGAAAAGGGGCTTTGCTCTCCTTGGGGGGCAGCACCCCTTGGCTGCCACTCCAGGGGCTTCTCAGCAGGCATCTGCCTGCAAAAAGACTGCCGCTCTTGGTGATTAATTGGGGGAGGGGAGAGGGAGAAAGTGGGAGCTCCTTTCAGATCCTGGGTGGAGGATTGAGAGACTCAGATCTGCAGCCGAGGAACAGCTGGTGGGGGGGGCTCTTTCCAGTCAGGCAAGGAAAGGTGTCCCTGGGGGCACTTTGCTCGCTTTAGCACTTTGCTGCCAAATCCAGCCACAGCCAGTGATTATGTGGGGGTGAGGGGAGAGAGAAAGCATCTCTCGCATTACCAGAGGAGGAAAGGAGATGAAACAAAGCTTACTCTTTCACTGAGATGTACAAAACACCAATCTACCATGTTCTAGGAGTTCTTCGAAATCATCAAACACTTCCACTAGCAGTTTACATGCCTCCCGGCTCAGGTCCCTGAGATGCTTGCTCCCACACATGGCAGCAGTGGCAACAACAGTCCCCTCTCCCAGCGCCTGCTGTCAGCTCTCCCTATTAGTTTTGTAGCTTTGAATTGCTCCCAGATCTCTCTCTTTCCTCTCCCCCCTCCACGTGCAGGCAGGAAAGGAAAAGGAGATGGAGCCATGCACAGCTCTCCCCTTTTCCAGCCCTTGCTGCCTCTCCCAACATCGAAACCTTGGAAACGCAAGCAATGTCACCACAGCGGTAGCACCTGAGTTGCTTGCTTCTCCACTACTGCCTCCTCCTCCTCCTCCTCCAGCACCACTTCCTTCTCTGGGTAGGGTGATTCTTAATTAACCAAGCATGCTAAGGCAACTCAGGATGCTACCGCGGCGGCGGCTTTGCCTGCATTTCCGAGGCTTCAATGTTGGGAGAGGCAGCAAGGCTGGAAAAGGGGAGAGCTGTGCATGGCTCCATCTCCCTTTCCTTTCCTGCCTGCACGTGGAGGGGGGGTGAGGAAAGAGAGAGAGCCAGGAGTAATTCAAAGCTAGAGAACTAATGGGGACGAGCTGACAGTGCGTACTGGAGCAGGGGGATTGCTGTTGCCACCGCTGCCAGGTATAGGAGCTGGTTGGCGCGTGCATCTCAGGGGCCTGACTCCAGGGTCCCTCGGAGAGCCAGGAGGTGCAAGAACTGCACAGCCCAGATTAATTGCTTTGGGGGGCCATTTCTTCTGCGGCCCACCAAAAATTTTCCACAGCCCACCAGTGGGCTGCGGCCCATTGGTTGGCGACTGCTGCTTTAAAGGACTAGGAGTCAGGGACAGCAGAATCCACTAGAGTATCCCAACAGAGCAGAGGTGATATTTAGCAGGTTCTGACCAGTTCTGGAGAACCAGTAGCAGAAATTTTGAGTAGTTTGGAGAACTGGCAAATATCACCTCTGGCTGGAGATTTTACAGTATCCTTCCCTTTCCACACCCACCAAGCCACACCCACAGAACTGGTAGTAAAAAAAAATGAATCCCACCACTGCAACAGAGGAAGAATGACTTGCCATATTTTGAGTTCAGTAATGAATCAGTTTCTTAAATGTGGAGTGATTTTTGATATCATTATGTTCGGAATATATTAACTGTGTCACTGATACTTGTTAGCATTGGAAGTAAATTAGGAATATAGACAATTAAATCCTCCAGATATTTCATGTCTTCTGAAACATGCTACAATCAGCCAATTAGATACTGTATATGTCTACATCGCACACATACTGTATGCCACATACCATAAGACAATAATCAAAGATGCCTTTTCTATTTAAAAAGTTCCCTTGAATTCATGTCTTTTTTACTTTTTTAAAAGAAGAAATATAAAGAATCTCTTTTTACTCTTTGTGCTCATTAAAATAAAAGTGTACGGGTTGATGTAGCATATTTTATGTCACATATGGATGCTTCCCTTATCTGTTATATAATAAAAAGTGACAGATTCTTTAGAACCTCAAGGAGTCAAGTACCTCTTGAGAACTATGAGTTAAAGTACTGATTAAAGTGTACCAATTTTTTTTTCTAACTGAACATTTTATTAAGATGAGAATTTGCTGCTTTACTTTCTTTTACATTTCTCTTGAAAAGAACAAATGATTATTCTAGAATAGGGCTGTCAAACTCCTGGCCCATAGGCCATATAGATATCACGTGCTGGTCACACCCATGCCCAGTTTAACAAAGGAGGGAAATGTCCTGATATCTCACATGATGCTGCCGTGATGACGTGAGTTTGACACCCCTGTTCTAGAACATTGTGTTGAAACTCAACTTACATTCTTTTAGATTTGCAATGCTTATCACATAATAATCAAGTCATTTTTAAAAAAAATAAATAATTACATAAATAGGGGGAAACGGTATGGAGCCTTCTTATCTGTCTCATATCTTCCTTTCTTACAAACTGCCTATTGCAATGTACTAGCTACAGGTAGTGTAGATGTACAGATAGCATATTAAAGTGATGACATGACTTCTGTGAACATTTCCTTAATTTTTATGGAAATATAATTTTTGTCCCTTCAAAATCAACCCCTAATTAGTGTAGCTAAAATATAGAATGCATCTCACTACATACAATATTCAAAAAGTTAGGGAATCAGAGCTATGCTTGTTCATCATTTGATAATAGGGAAAACATTCCAGTTCAAATTCTATAAAATTTGTCAATATTAAATATTGGTAGAAACAATTAGCAAATACACACATGCACAGGCATAGTGTGCATCCCCCAATCAATCAAAATATTCAAGAAGACTGGTCTGATACAGGTAATCCTTGACTTGCACCAATTGATTTAATGACTGTTCAAAGTTTTATCACTTATGACCATTTTTCACGCTTATGACTATTGCAGCATCCCTATGTGTTCAAAATTCAGACAGTTGCCAACTGATTCATGTCTGTGACAGTTGCAATGCCCTGGGATCATTTGATCACCTTTTACAACCTTCGACAAGCAAAGTCAATGAGGAAACCACTTGAAAACTGTATTACTAACTTAATGACTGCAGTGATTCCCTTAATAACTGAGGCAAGAAAGGTCATAAAATGGGACAAAATTGACTTAACAAATGTCTCTGAATTCTGAATAGCTATTGATAGTTCAGCAGGAATGGGAAACAGAGAAACTATTTGTAAGAGCAAGTTCAATCAATGTTTGGAATGTTGATGATTATGCCATAAGTTGTTTCTCCACTCCAAGTTTACAAAATTCCACTCTCACAGTCTTGAAAACCTGGCTTTTTAACAAGGTATAAACACTCCCTGAAAAAAATTGGAATGATCTCAGTTAAGATGACCTTGGAGTCATCTGGATAGAAATGATGGTTGAAAAATAATCTGTCACTAAAATGTGGTTCTAGTCAGACTTGTATCATCTTCTTCCTGAGCTGGCTAACTTGAAGTGCTGAGAAGGACCTTTATTAAATTGTTAAATATTAACCCTTAAACACAGATGTACTATTTCAGCTATGGTATTACCAACATGAGGTCATAATGACCAGTCTAGCTGCTGGCCTTAGTCCAGGTAATTGCACTACAATATTGTGACTAGTGGTTCTGGATCTATTGCTTCCAAAAGGTGCAGAAGACCATTTGAATTTGTTCTTGCCATATAAATCATTGCATGATGTAGATTGTACCTAGTCATCAATTTCATCAGGAGCTTCATCATCACTGATGTTGGAATTGGCAGCAGCAATGAGCTTCTCATCATCCACTAAAAAAAAATGTTCATTGCAATCTGATTCCACTTCACTCAGATCACTCTCTGCTTCTTCATACCATGTTAGAACAGATTCTTCAAAGTTTGGATCACGAAATCACACTCTTTTTGGTGGAAAACATGGCCCTGATATTATAGAAAATATATAGACGTTAACAAAGATCTGTGGTCAAAATGACCTCAACTCATATTCAAATGCCACTACAGAAAACACCAAATAACTCACACAAGTGTGATGCTGCATACACTCTTATTGGCAGGAAAACAAAAACTATTCGCAGCTGGAAGGTTCCGTTTCTAAAAATAGGGTTGTTACGAACATTTTGGAAAACTGTTGCAATCACGATGACTACAGGTCTGTGGTTATGTGTTAAACCCGGCAGTCTGAATCAAGAGCATTTGTAATAGAAGGAGCTGGGCAAAAACCTCAAGCTGTGTGATACATGTAAAAAAGAAGTGGCTTTGGTCACACAGTCATGGTTACCATCTTCACTTTCTTGACATCTACCTCATCACTCCTATAGACATTCCACTCTGTTATTTATAAGATCCAGCTTTGTATGTGGTTTGTGTGCTGTTTGGAATGGGTTCTGTCTCACAGAGAAGTACCTTGCTTTGTGGCACCATGTCAATATTATAAATGAAATACATGTGTGAGAGAAAACGTGCAATCTTCCTAATGCTATAGAAGTTATAATAATATACCTATGTTTCAACTCACATAAAGAAAATGCACTGAGGGCATTTTCTTAAAAAAAATCAACAGGCTCATCTGAAAGCAAAAAAATTTATTTAACTTTTTAAGAATGGTTTCAGTTGGACGCCCAGCTTTTCCATACCTGCTGTGAAATCTCTTTCCAGCAATGCACTCATGCAAACAGGAACCATACCTTACAATCTCTAATAGTATTATATGTCAACCCCTGCAGCTATTGCCATCCGAGACAACTAGAGGTATTCCCTATAGGTTAGCAGATGTACTGTTATTAGTATTCTTACAGAAGGCTAGGTTTGCACAAAGATCCTACTTCCCTTATGGCTAGTTTCATGTTTGGTACTGCATCGAAACCTTCAGAAGAAGATTTTTATAAATTCTAGTCAAGCTCAAGAGTCAAACTTTTCTTTGCACACTTCCCTGCCCTGCCCTTGGGTTTTTGTTACTGAGTTTTATAAGCTGGGATAATTTTGAATATATGGAGAAGAAATAATTATGCTTTTTTTATCTCCTCTGTATATATTATTTATCACACATTGTGAACTGATAATTTTCTAGTCCAATATACATGACTTTTTATATACCCTTTAGGATTATCATTGATTAATCATATTATCCTAGAAAGTTTTATACATTTGTAATCTGTTTTTGTTTCCATAACCTGCTTATCCCTATTTTAACCATGGCATATATTGGGACCACATTTATTTATTTGGCTAAACAGTAAATTGAATCATACAGGCTATGCTAAAATGTGATTGACTAATTTATGGTACAGTGTATTAACACATCCTGTTTTACAAATTGTACACCAGTCAAATTAGGTTTATATCCATGAAAAAAAGATTAATTCTATCGTAAAGTCTAGCTTATGCTTATCTCTACTTACTATAAGAAATTCATTCTAAGGCACAAGTGCAATTTGTAAATGAGTGTTTAATAACTGCTTGAAATACAAAGAAAATGGTGTCCCTTTGGCTCTGATGTCAAAATAGCATGTCTGACCTTAAATACTATATGTATTGAAGCTGGGGTGAAGTATATTATTTGTTTTCTATCAAGAACAGTTGAAAGTTTTAGCCCAATTCTAGAGATAAGTTATTAGCCATCATCCATACTCTGAAATAAAGAAGAGAAACAGAAATGTGAAAGAGCTCCCTTAATATGCCTTGTGCGTTTGTTAAAGTTTGTCAGCACTATTGAAGCATAGCCTGATTTAAAGCATGAATGCTGTGAATGAACTATATCCTTAACTGGCAAAGTAAACTTGCTTAATTAAGCTAATCCCTTTCTTGCTTCCTGTTCTGACCCCAATTAGATAATCCTATTTTTGTCTCAGAATAACAGAGTTGGAAGAGAGCTTGGAGGTCTTCAAGTCCAAGCCCCTGCTTAGGCAGGAAACCTTATACTATTTCAGTTAAATCCAATATCTTCTTAAAAACTTCCAGTGTTGGAGCATTCACAACTTCTGGAGGCAAGTTGTTCCACTGATTAATTGTTCTAATTGTCAGGAAATTTCTTCTCAGTTCTAGGTTGCTTCTCTCCTTGATTAGTTTCCATCCATTGTTTCTTATCCTGCCTTCAGATGCTTTGGAGAATAGCTTGACTCCCTCTTCTTTGTGGCAACCCCTTAGATTTTGGAAGAGTGCTATCATGTCACCCCTAGCCCTTCTTTTTATTAAACTAGACATACCCAATTCCAGCAAACATTCTTTATATATTTTAGTTTCCACCCAATTTCTCCTAGACATTTCAAAGTTTAGTCAATCCTTGCTCATATATATAACATGCACTTCAGTGAACAAAATCATTGTGATGAAGTTCTGTTACCTTGTACAGCCCTAATGTTAAATTAATGAATGAATATTATCATATTATGTTGCTCTTGTCAGAATTTTGTTATTTTGTTTCTGATGAAACCATAGTATATAGAAAATATTAGATCTACAGGCCTTTATATTTTTAGTACCTTTCTATATATATATATATTCAGTTATGAGCATGCTGAAAGTTATAAATCAGGGATTTATGACATTTAGTAATTAAGAGATCTTAACATATTTGGCCATTCAGGAGCATCTTAGGGGTCTGAGTATAAGAACAAAGAATGAAGCATGCTCAGAACAGAAACTAATTTGATTTAATCAAATGTTCATTTAAATTAATATTTCTGAAATATGTAACAATTTCTCCCTTCTGTCTCTGTTAATATTAGAAAATTGATGGTGAGTTTCACAGATTTATTTTCATACTATTTTCTCTTGGGCTAAATCCAGAAATGGAAGTAGAAGTTATAGCACTGGGTGATAAATAATGATAGGCCATTTATGCAATAGGAATTTGAACTTAAATCATATATGGGTTTCATACTCTTGCTTAACGTGATATTATAGATTTTAATGATATACAGAGATGCTGGTTGAAGTAGAATCAACGTCAGACCTGGAGTTTAACAATTATCCATCATTACCTTAGTATAATATGCTTAATTAATACAGTAAAAACAGTTATTGTAATTTGGTTTGGACTATATCCTATAAGTTTCATACAGCTGCATTTAGATGTTTAGCAAAAGGAAACAGTGATATCCCCAATACTTCTTCGACTTATCTCTTCAACATGGGTTAGAATTACCATAAGCTCCATCTATCTATTATAGTGGCTAAGTCAATCTCATTACTAAGATAGAAATTAGATTATGATTTATTCTAGTAATTTGGGGATGGGGGTGTCATGAAAAAAATGAGATTCAAATGTTTAAGAACTATGTTCAGAATGGCTCACTGGAGATTAAAGGTAGGTAATTAGCTAAATTAGGATGTGATAGCTGAGAAACAGAGAGGAAAATAATAGAGAATAAATTGATAATGGCAACATATGCTGTTACTACATGCTGAATGAAAATGTCAATATATTTTATCCTTAACTCTCTCTACCATGTAATGTTATCATAAAGTAATGATTTGATTAGGGCAATAGTAAATTTACCAAATTATATGCAAACATTAAGGGTTAGAGTTAGGTTAGGGGTTAAAAAACTACAGGAAAAAGAGTGAAGAATAATCTACAATATATATTCACCGGGATACATAATAAAAAGTCAGATGCTTACTGAGGCAGAAGCAATATTAGATAACACCAACATTGTCTCCCAAACATTGCTTGGAAAAAAAAGCAAGTCAATAATTGTTGGTCCCATTTGTCATGCTATAAAATCAGAGATAAAAGCCAAATTGTTTCCTTTTAGTAAGAGTCATATCTTCACAAATAGTTCACAAAAAGTATACCACTTCTTTTTGTTTTAAAGAGCTCATAAAGATGAAATGCAGGTGTGAGAAATATTTTTGTTTGCCATTATCCAGCATTTAATGAAAATTCATTAAATTGAGATGTCACAATAGATTGGAGATGTCAAGAAAGTGGCCCATTTGGACTCAACCTAGTATATCTTTCTGTCTTGAATTTCTCCAGAAAATGTAAATCCTTTCCCTGAAGATTTCAGAAATAACATTATTTCATCCAATGTACATTGATAGCAGTGAATATAAAATCTTCAATAAATTCTCTAAAGTACAGCTGAATAGATGGAAAATTGTTTACAGCTTATACTCATGGGGAAAATCAACATCAACTCTTCAGTTGACCATAGTAAAGCTAAACTATTTACAGGTATATGGATTTTAGGTAATGGCTGCAGTAGTCAATATCCCTCTTGCTAAGCTTAGTGGGTGTTGTACATGATGGGAAATTTGAGAAATATCTAAAGAAATGTCAATAAGAATTTACTTTAATTTTAGAAAGAAATGTATGGAAGGTAATCTGCTTTAGTGGAACCATGGGAAATTTGTCAGCTGGAAGAATCCAAAGTAAAAAGATCATTAGTACCCACTATGATGTACAAAGTAAATAATCTTACAGGACAAGTCTTAGTGTTTAATAGCACATAATGCTGAGAAGGAACATCTGAGAACAGTTATGATATGATTTATTAATCCCTGCTGAATGGTGAAATGAATCAACTTTCAGTCATCTTGAGCAAACAATTAATGCCAAGATAATTAATATAAGAGGTGGCAAGGGGGCAGGGGGGAATCTGACTTTCACTGGACACATGAGCCAAGTTGCTTCCTGTAAAGTTCCTTTAATGCAGAGAGAAAGATTTTTTTTTGTTTTACTTTTTTTTTAATTATAAGAATACAACATGGTGTAGCCGTTCTGACATTACAATTGTTAGACATATATAAATGTTACTTCACCATTCACAATCTTCTTGTTTGATACATTGTTTACTAATTATTCTAATCATCATAGCTACTTATGTTCCGACCTTGACTTGTTTTACTTTTTGAGGTACTAGAACATAGAGTGAGATTTTTCCATTTGAACATTCAGTTCATCTTGTCTACCATTTCTTTATCCATCACACTGAGGCCTCCATTTTATTTTACTTCCATTCTTCTTGAATCTTCCACATCCAATCACATCGTATGTAAGTAAATGCTTTAATTAGCATGTTTTGGCCAATTGTAACATATCAGAGATAATCATGATTGCATCTTATCATTCCTTCCTTGTTGCAAGGACTGAGATTAATTAAAAACACTAAAAAATACTTCTCTGAGGATTGGAAGAAGTGCATTGGTTGGAATGTTTTTTTTTTTGTTGCTGTTCTGTTATTGTTCTGTCAGATGGCAGTATGAAGTTGGTAATTGTGTGATCATTAGCAGTTACTTTAAATTGTTTCTAATAAATTTTGAGGACAAAATACTTCAGATTTATAAACCATTTTATTTCCAAGAATCTATGTAGTATTTTATGAGTGTGGCTGCTTTTGGAACATAATGAAATGAGTGCACCAAACTTGTACTCCTTGTTTATTTACATATATGTTTGTCAAATGTCTAAGCTGTGGAACTTCAAAATAACACCAGGCAGATTCAGAATATTAAAACAGAGAACATACAAGATAAATTATATCTACAAAACATTACATAACAAGCTCAATAAAAGATAAGCACATTTTGTTGCAATTTTATTGTATGTTTTTCAATCCACTGAATAATTTGGTCATGAATTTATCTTTCCAATGTTGAAGATAGAGATTTTGAAATCTCTATCACATTTTGGTATATTTCAGGTTTCATCTTGTTTGAATCAGTTGGTATCTGTTCATTGTCATTGTCTTAGTGTACATTTCAAATGGTTTCTGGCTATTTTTTAAAAAATCAAAAGTTGTCACAAATATCCCCAATCTCTTTATAAAAGAAAAGAAACCTGAAATAGTGTATAGACCAGGAGGGGGGTAAACCGGTTAAATAAAAAAAATGTTTTAAATATCTAAAACAGGGATGTCAAACAGGCCCCTTTAAAAAGAATCACAGAAAAATCCAGATGTATCTCTTTCAAGAGGGAATTTAATCATTACTGTAGGAAAATAAGGCCAGTAATGGGCTTTTACTACTATCTTTATGGCCAGTAATTATGCACAATTGCATTCCCAGCAAAGATCCTACCACTTGTACTGCAGTCATCTATCCAATCTTTTCACAACCTTCAGCAAATACTGAACCTTCTCAGAACAGCAAGGAGTCAAACTACATTTATGATTTAAATAAGTATACTTGAGAACAATCATTGTGTTGAAAAGCCAGACCATTCCTTTACTCTAAACCAGAAGTGAAGACCTGTGATCTTAAGGGGCCATTGAGTCAACCACCTCATTTCATATGCCCTTCATCTTAATTTCCAAAGCTCATTGCAAAGAGCCGGGACTGACTTTTTTCAAAAGCAAACTGTCTCTGTCTTTCATATAGAAAGAGAGACAGATAAAGTTAAAGAACTTCTCCCTCCTCCCCAGCCAGCCCTCACAGAATCCCATGGCTTCTTCCTCACCGGGGGAAAGAGGAGACTATTCCCTCTTCCCAAGGAGACCATTTCCTCCTCCCCACCCAGCCCACACACAGCCCCATGGCTTCTTCCTGGCCAGGAGAAAGAGGAGACTGTTCCCTCCTCCCCAGCCAGCCCAGACATGGCCATGCGGTGGGAGGGGGGGTAGCTAGCTAGCTAGGTTGAGCCAGGTTGAGCTAGGTTGAGCAAGCCAGGTAAGCCTGGGGAGGGGGCGTGGAGAGACAGCGCAGGGGAGGGGGGGTGGAGACTAGGCCGGCCTGGGAATCGACTCAACCGGGGCTTGTTTGTAGGCTCATTCATGCAGGGAAATCAGGTCTGCGGTGGAAGGCAGGCAGCAATAGTGGGTGAAGACAGGTTAGCAATGGAGGGTGAGATGAGGAATGACTGGGCGGGGCAAGTGGGTGGGCCAGGAAGGGGTGGGGCCAGCCAGCGGTGCATTTTACCAGTTCTCCAAACTGCACAGACTCATAACAACCAGTTCTATAGAACTGGTCCCAACCAGTAGAATCCCATCCCTGATATTAGGCTATTAAGACAAGAAGTTATAAACAGATAGAGAATTTATAGCATTTTTATATGTTACTGAATTGCAATTCCTAGCGGCCATGTTATTCCCTACAAGTTCAAAAAGTATTGTTCCACTCAAACATTTCTCTCACTGTTTTAAAATGATAGGATGAGTAAGCATTCATATTTAAGAGATGATAGACATCTGAAGGAACATTCCAAAACTATACATCAGCCACTAATGTCTTTACCAGAAAGGTACTCAGGGTGGTTCTTCACAATCATGAAAGGACTTGAGGCCTACATAGAGGATTAGAAAATACATCTATTTTTTCATCCATGTACTGTTCATCTGAATTGATTCTTATGTTTATTTCCATATTAATATGTAACTCTTTTTTTTAAAAAAAAATAAGAAATATCCTTTAATATTTCATAGGCCATATTTTAGGTTTTTATTTTTACCTTGGACCCTGCATGATTAAATGTACTATTTAAGGATATGCATTTGGGACAGATTTTGATGGGTGTAAGGTGCCATTATGATATTCAGAGATGTGGAAAAACTGATGACTGGGGAGGTTTTGGTAGGCACATTAGCCAAGGAATTCAAACCAGTTAAATTCTTATTGGGATTTACAACAATATGCTCAAGCATCTGCATATGAAAAGTTCAAATAGTTATTTTCCTTATACAAGTGCTAGCTGCTCCTTCCTTGTCATTTTAAAATTAATCTTCTAATTAATAGATGTGCATTCTAGCACAGCAGTAGGCTAGCCCCAAATTTAAAACTGAAACAACTGTAAAAGTCTGACTCACAGACGAATACAATACAGAAGCCTAATGATGGCAGATGAGATTCTGCTGAAACGTTGCTACAACTTTAAAAGCACAACTATAATAACGTGGGAAAATACCTGAATAAAGCTGAATACCATACATGTAAGTACCTGCGAAAACATACATACATACATACATACATACATACATGGTATTCAGCTTTGTTCGGGGGAGGGAGGGAGCAGGAAATGGAGAGGGAGGAGGAGGGAGGAAGAGAGAGAGAGAGAATCATTGGGTACCATCAAATGTTAATGGTAACCAAATAGCAAATTATTGGTTCTCAATTTATTCATTGGGAGGAGAAATTATTGATTAGTTAAGAAAGAGGGAGGCACTCATGGTGTGATGTTGAAAATAACCACTTACTGTATTTCAGCTCTGCCTAAGGATCTTCCCCTTTAAATTTCTATTCCACCACTATTGATTCAACATAATTTGATTTCTTCTTGAAAAGTAGTGACATCGATTAATAAGGCTTGTAAGACATCTCCCTGCTTTGCAAATATATTTTTCAATACAAATTTGCTTAAAGCGTATGCAAAGACTGTGAGGAGCATGTACCTCTTTAGGTGGCAACAAAATTCAAATAACTGTTATCTCACAAAATATATTTCACTATCTATGCTTATTATCAAGGCAAAAAATTAAAATGTAAATGTGCTTTGCAGGACATATGACAAAATCAAAGGTAAAATTTAATAAAGGCCATTTTTTTCATATTCAGAACCAGTTTTTATTGTTGGCTTTCTGCTAATTGAATTCACATTGTCAAATGAAAACATCTGCTGGAAAGAATCTTGCCAATCAGAAAGGTAAGTAAAGGTTATATTTCTGTTATAAATTGGATGATAGAAGCTTAACATATTGAATTTTTGCTCATTATTTTTGCTTTAATCCAAGGAAGAAGATGAAAAGCTATAGGAAATCAAGTTGCCCATTTGGCACAGCAACATTTGGAAATCTGTTTCCTTACAGAGGCTTTAGAACAAGGGTGTCAAACTCAAGGCCCACGGACCAGATATGGCCCATGGGGTCCTTAGATCTGCCCCAGGGGACTGCCCTGGAAATAGTGAAGGACCAACCTGCAGTGGTCTGCTGGAGAAAACAAAGCTCAGGAAGGACATGCATGGCCCTCCCAGAGTCCGTTTTGGGCCACAATAGCCTTCTGCAGCCCTCTGCCAGCAAAAACAGAGCTTGCGGGGGGGAGGTTTCTCGAGCTCCATTTTTGCTGGCAGAAGGCTAGCAAAACTGAAAGCAAAAGAGAACAAAAGGAGAAATGTTTTCTCTTTTGAGGTGCCTGACACAAATGATGTCAAACTACCCACAACCCCTCGCCATGCCCCCTTCCTCCCTGAAATCAAACACAACTCTGATGTGGCCCTCAATGAAATAAAGTTTGAAATAAAGTTTGACACCCATGCTTTAGAAGATAGATTTCATTTGAGAATGTATTCATGAGATCAAGGTAGTATTTATAAATGTATCCTCATGAAATGTAACCTGTAAATTAGATTAGGGTGAGACATCTGACCCAGAGATGCCATGGGGTTCCATAGCTGATGGAGGCTTTCAAGTTATGTCTTCAAACATATTTCAGAGTTTTAAACCTATAACATATTGGCAATCATACTGAAACTATTCACCATCTGCTCTCTGAAGAATCTTCTATATAAGATCCTAGAGGAATGAAAGTATCTGGATTCTTTTTCATTGAGAGACAACCCTGGTAGATGACCTTTGTTAAGGTCTAGATGTGGGAATCTTTTGGTATTATTTGGTATTATTAATGCTTTGGCAGCATTCACTACCCTTCATTTTGGCATCCTTCAAAGCTATCTGGAAGAGCTGAGAATTGGGGCACCAGTTCATGGTAGTTTTGATACATGAGTGACCAATTCCAATCAATGGTTGTGGGATGATGTAGTTGAATGTGTAGAATGCTCTTTGTATGATTTCACAGGACTTTGTATGATTTCACAGGAGGGTCCCCTCCTTCATGTTGTTTAATACCTACATGAAAATCCTGCAAGAAACGATGAATAATTTTGTAATTATGTGTCACCAATATGATAATGACAGTCAAATACACATCACCACCCTGAGCTAATTATCCCAAAATCTCAAACTATACTCTGGAGGCTATGAAGAGCTGGATGGGGTGAAACAAGCTTCAGTGAAATCATTTCAATACAGAATTGAGGATGATTGGTAAACATCTAGGCACTTGAATAAAAGTACATCAATAGCAATTCTGAGCGGGATTGGGCTCTTTCCAAAGGGAGAAATTTGTGACTTGGAGACACTTTTGCTTTAATAATTCTTATTAAATAGCATGTGGAAGTTGTAGATGTTGGCCTTTTGTCCAATTTTGGCTTTACTCTTTATTTTGATTCTTCCTGGAACAGAATGTTCTTATTTCAGAAACTTGTGACCTGCTTACTCTACAATTAGTATCCCTGTGACTGCCTTTGGAGATGACCCAGAAAAAAATGTAAGATTATTGGTAGGATAATTTCACCAGCCTAGAATTCATTTATAATAAAATAATTGCATTGCCTGCCAGTTACTTTCCAAGTTTAATTCAATGTGCTGATTATTACCTTAAAAATCTTCTCCTTCTCCTTCTCCTTCTCCTTCTCCTTTTCCTTCTCCTTCTCCTTCTCCTTCTCCTGCTTCTGTTTCTGCTTCTGCTTCTGTCTGATGTTGAAAGACCAACAGCCTTTCAGGATTGCTGAATCCACTTAAAAACTTCTTTTCTTATATAATTATATAATTTTAAAACTTAAAGCTGCTGATAACTTTTATAGATTTTAGGAATCATCTTTAAAGGATTTGAGCTGAAAGCAGCCTATGTACATTTTATCTCTCTCTTTTTCTTCAACCATCACTCTTTTGTCAAACTTTCTTTTCCTGTGAGTTTTATAGATCAATTTGGCTTTGTAATTCCTATATGCATGTTGTTCCATTAGTTCCCTATCATCTTTTCTTCATCCTTTTGCAATTATAATTCTTAACTGCCCAGAAAAAGTAATACTGTAGGTAATGTCAATAGAGCTTAGTTAGCTGGTTCCTAATGTTAAATCAACACTGCAATATTTTGATTTCATTGCCATCGTATTGTAGATAGAGTTTTCAGGTCCAGCTGATCATTTGAATGATGCTTTCCTTGAAATGCATTTCCTATTAAGAAATGTTATTATTGCATGACATTCAAGCTTTAGATGTCAAATCAAACTATTGGAAGAGTTTAGTTCTCTTCATGATGTATGAAACATGAAATGAATTTCATGCACAATTAAAACTCTGTTGCTGTCTGATTCATCATAATTTATATCCCATTTCCAGAAGCTGTATGATAATTACTCTATACCACTATTGGGTAAAAAAGATCATGGGGATAAAACAAAAGAAGCTTAAGTCATGTCATTTTAGACATACAAGCTGCTTATTGGTAATATCTAATACCTTGCTGCTTTCACAATGAATTTAAAAGCACCTGGTGTGAACATTTCAACAAGCAATGTGCCATAAATTACATGTAAATACCTGTTTATCACAATAATAAGCAATTGGGAAATATATGCCCTTGGAGAATAGCTATAACTTAAAGGTCAGACTTTCTTTGTGCTGAGCAAAGCAATTTCTATGATTATTCAATGGACAATTAAGGCTTTACTGGAGTTTCTTAGAAAAGCCTTTGAGAATTTCATTTTTAATTGCTATCCAATAGGAAAGAGAAGAAAGAATTAACTGCCATTAAATTTGCACCAATATGTTTTATATACTCAATGGTTGTGCAGAAGATTTTTGTTTCATTAGATATATATTTAGTGCCACTGAGATTTTGTTATAATAATGCGGAACTTCTTTTCTTAATTTATGCTATTTTGGAAAATATTAAGAGTAGAAAGAAATAGTCATCTGGAATGAAATTATTGAAACATAATAAATGTTAAAGCTCTTGATTTTTTTTGTGGTGTATATATTTTTCCCAAGTCCAGAAGAAAGCCTTTGTGACAGAACCATCATAAATGGTTTATATACTGCATTGTTTTCTGATTTTAATATTCCTATCATGGGTGCTAGTCAATATTATTATTTTCTGAAGGAATGTAGCAATAAAATATTGCAATATTGCTCAGAATGATAAAGAACATACAATGAATGCTAGTCTTCAAAGTATTATTATATCTTTTGAAAGTTATCCCTGGAGTTTCAGCTTGAATTATCAACACTTGAATTTGTAACTCATATAAAATGTAATTATCATATTACAAGTTTATTGGATGTTTTTATTTTTACCTTTTTTAAAAAAAAAATCTTTGGCTAGTCCCCTTATCTATTTGCATACATATTTTATATATTGTAATTATTCCTTTTTGAGTATGGTATACTAGCTTTGTTGTAGAGAAGATTCTCAAGATGGAATTAGCTTCTGAAGCAAATTATACTTTCCACTTTGGGATCATCCTCTTGACTGTACCCCCCCAAAGGGTTAGGCCCAGAGCAAAAATGATGTCAGTACAAATTACAATATGACCTTGGTCTGTGTTACTATTACTATTAATCCTCCCATCCTTCATTTCACCCATTTCCTCCCATTGATGACTGTATGACTGTAACCTTGTTGCTTGTATCCTAATGATTTTGACTGTTTCCTAGTATAATTTGATTACTTATTGTACCCTATGACTATTATTAAGTGTTGTACCTTATGATTCTCGACTCTGATGAATGTATCTTTTTTTTATGTACACTGAGAGCATTTGCACCAAGACAAATTCCCTATGTATCCAATCACACTTGGTCAATAAAGAATTATATTCTATTCTATCAATAAACACTCACAAATGAAAGCAAATATATGTGTCCTAGGATAATGTTTCAGGATCCAATCTGCATTGGTCACCAGGTCCACAGATTTAGTCTTCTGAGCAAAGCCTCTTCCCTGAGGATGGCTGACAGATTAAGTCTGATAGCTCAGAAGACTAAAGCTCAGAAGACTGGTCCCGATGATTGATCTTGATTGGATCCTTTGATAAATATTTAAATTCCTTTGGCCATTCTTGGAAAAACTGAAAATAAGCATTCAGTCCTAGCCATAATAATGTTAAAACATTAGCTGTGACATGAAATGCAAGCTCCATCCTCTTTCATATTTGCATCAAAACATCACAAACAAGGGATAGAGTTTGTGTTGCAATGTCACAATAACATTTATCCCTCATCTTCCTCCTGAAAATGTCTAAAGCCAAAAGATAAGAACTCAATGATATATAGTTCTCATTTCCTATATTAAATAACACTTAAATAAATAAGTAAATCAATAAATCGATCAAAACATCTATTTGTATTTTGGGCAATGAAGGTCTGAATTTTTCATAGGAAAAACTCTCATTTCTTTTCAACAAAGTCAATGGCTCATATAAGTCAGGGCTTCTTTATTATAGTGCAAAATACTTTTGAGCCCTGGTCTTATCTGTCTAATCTTTGGATGAGATGTAATCTTGTTTTCAAAATGTCTCAAGCTACTTGTCTCTCTGTATTGAATAGCTAATTTATTCTGAAACAATTTTATTTTTGATTCTCATCTCCTTCTATATTTAGTAAGAAAGGGAAAACAATGTTTAGTAGTCAATGTTGAGAGATAGCTTGCTATTAAAGTGCATGTCTGCTGCTGCATATTAAAACAGGGCATTTGCAAGATTTTTTAACTCAACAAATGTCAATAAAATTGTATACATCAAAAATACATGAAGTGTTGTAGTTTCCACTTATGAGCCAAAGTGTCTGCAAATAAATGCTGTGATTGTAAAATTGAAATATAATCATAGCTTATGGCATTGTTCTGATGTCGATAGAAGACAAACTATTTTCAGGCAAAATAAATAAAAACAGAAAGTATGCAGTTCCAATTCATTGCCCAAGTATTTGGAAAAATCCTCCTGGATGTTCGGAATGGTGGCTGGCAAATTGAGAACCAAATGAGACACACAACAAAAAAGCAATGTAGACCATGGGTTACAAAACCAAGAAGGCACTTCTTTTTATGTTTATTCATTTGTTATGTCCCAACCTCCCCCTTCCTGCCCATATGCAAAACCACACCATCAGTGAAGTCAGAGTATGACATGGTAAAACTTTATCCCTTGCAAAAGTCTGTAGATCCAAATTTTAGAGTGTGCCTTATTATTTAATGTGGAAATAAAGTATATTTAAAACAACAACAGCTGAGATGTATAAAATATAGTAATAATAGGATGTTTTCCCTTAATATATAAAGTCATTAGAAATAAATTATTGTATCTTTTTCTAAATAACTTACGAGTTATATCCCAAATATGCTTTTTGAAGAGGCAACTGGACTTGAAGATGTTTCACTTCTCATCCAAGAAGCTGTTTCAGCTCCATCTGAATGGTGGGCAATAGAAAGATTTATATTCCTTGCAGAAGGCTGGTCATTTGCATTCTTTTAGACAGTAATTGGGGCCACTTTGAGCTTTGTCTGTGTCCTCAGGGTCAGAGTACTTCAAATAGGTGTGGACCCTTAGAATTGCTGCAAGGACTGTGTTGTGGAACTGTGCTTTCTGAATGATATTTTCTGCCCTGTGTCCCTTCACTGTTGAACACAGGCACAGGCTGTTAGAGATGAGTCTGTGTTGTCTGCATTTCAAACTGAAGTGCAAATGGTTCCTGTAGTCTGCAATTTTTTTTCTGGAAATCCATCCATGGTCCCATATTATTTGAAGGGCATTCATCCCAAAGTCTATAGCTAACTGTCAATGGAGATTCTCAGTCATCCAGGTCATGGTTGTCTCAAATATGCTTTTTTCAAGAGGCAACTGGACTTTCTTGGGTTTTTTTTGAAGACGTTTCAGACTTATCCCCTACAGCCTTTGCCTATATTCAACAGTGAAGTTAAAATAAGCAAAAAATAGTAAGAGAAGATCCACCTATCTCGATGAAAACAAATCACTGGGGCCTGATGGATTACATCCCAGAGTTTTAAAGGAGCTGGCAGAAGTCATCTCAGAACCACTGCACCATATCTTTCAAAAATCCTGGAGCACCAGGGAACTACCAGAGGACTGGAAAAGAGCTGATGTGGTTCCCATCTTCAAAAAAGAAAAAAAAAACTGACCCAGGAAACTATAGATCAATCAGCCTAACATCAATACCCGGGGAAGATACTGGAAAAGATAATTAAAAAACAGATCTTCCAACATCTAGAAACAAGTAAAGTAATAACTAGCAGTCAGCACGGGTTTGTTAAAAACAGATCATGCTAAACCAATCTTATTTCATACTTCAACACAGTGACTAAATTAGTAGACCAGCAAAATACTGTGGACATAATATATTTAGATTTCAGCAAGGCATTTGACAAAGTAGACCACAACCTACTTCTTAGTAACCTAGAAAAAAGTGGAATAGATAGCACTAGATGGACTTGCAACTGGCTGGCAAACCGTACTCAACGAGTAGTCCTTAATGGGTCTAAGTCTACATGGAGGGAAGTAAGCAATGGGTGCCACAAGGTTCCATCTTAGACCCAGTACTCTTCAATATCTTCATTAACGACTTAAATGAGGGAATAGAAGGAAAACTTAACAAATTTGCAGATGATACTAAGCTGGCAGGAATAGCTAACACCCCAAGGAGATAGGCTCAAGATCCAGATAAATATTGACAGACTAGAACACTGGGCCATATCTAACAAAATTAAATTCAATGTAGAGAAAAGTAAAGTCCTACACTTAGGCAAGAAAAACCAAAAGTACACATATAGACTGGGTGAAACCAGGCTCAATAGCAGTAATTGGGAGAGGGATCTTGGAGTCTTAGTGAACAACCAGCTAAATATGAGCCAGCAGTGTGCAGCAGCAGCCAAAAAAGCTAATGCAATCCTAAGTTGTATTAACAGAGGGATACAATCAAGATGAAGGGAAGTACTAATACCACTCTATAAAGCCTTAGTAAGACCACATCTAGAGTACTGCATCCAGTTTTGTTCACCACATTATAAAAAGATGTTGAGACTCTAGAAAAAGTATAGAGAAGAGCAACCAGGATGATTAGGGGGCTGGAGGCTAAAACATACAATGAACGATTGCAGGAACTGGGCTTGGCTAGTCTGGTGAAGAGGAGGACCAGGAGAGACATGATTGCAATCTTCCAATATTTGAGGGGCTGCCACGGGGAGGAAGGGATCAAGCTATTTTCTAAAGCTCTTGTAGGCCAGACAAGGAATAATGGATGGAAACTGAACAAGGAGATTTAACCTGGAAATAAGGAGAAACTTTCTGACAGTGAGAACAATCAACCAATGGAACATCTTGCCCTCGGAAGTTGTGGGAGCGCCATCACTTGAGACTTTCAAGAAGAAATTGGACTGCCATTTGTCAGAAATGGTGTAGGGTCTCCCGCTTGGACAGGGGGTTGGACCAGATCACCTACACGGTCCCTTCCAACTCTGATTATCTGTTATCTGTGAAGGGGAGAAAACATCCTGCAGAAAGCACAGCTGCACAACACAGTCCTTTCAGGAGTTCCAAGAAGACATCACATCCAATTGCATCACTCAGATGACCCTGAGGACACATACAAACCTCCAAGTGGTCTCAAGGGCTCTCTAAAAGAATGCAGTTGACCAGCTGTCTGAAAGAGTTATAAATTCTTCCATTCAGTCAGAGCTGAAGAAGCTTCTTGGATGAGTAGTGAAATGTCTTCAAAGAGAAACAATAAAGTCCAGTTGCCTCTTGAAAAAGCATCTTTGGGACAACCATGATGTGGATGATTGAGAATCTCCATTGATACATATGAGTTATATGCATGATGACTTGGGAGCCAAAAGTCAAAAGTCATTAAACATATGTCTGTGAATAACAAATATTTTTTCTCCCTCTATAGGCTCCATCCCCAGAAACAAATCTAACAGGTAAATAATCTGTCTGTGTTGCATGTCTGTACTGCAAAGCTTTCATCTGACAACTTTTCACTAACGTGTATCATCCTAAGACAAGACACTGCTGTTTCAAATATACTGAAAGTCTCTGAAGACCTTTTAGAGATAACATCCAAAACATTGTGTCATTAAGCCTCCATAGCTGCCTGAAACTGCGAGGTGGGCAAATATAAATTTAATACATTAATTAATTAAATTTACCCCTGCTGAAAACTAAAATAAAATTGCATCATCTAATTTGGTTAGGCTTATGTATTCAGACATTTGAACACAAAAAGAAAAATCTTGCCTAGAGCGGTACTACTTCACTCACTTTTTGACACTTCCAGTACCAGTTGTACATTTCTGTTTGCCGATGATTTTCTTGCTATTCTATACTGGAAATGTGAACACCAAAATTGGAAATGTTTTGAACTTATTCAGATCCAAAAGTATTGCCTAAACTTTTATTCATGGTTCCGATTGCCATCATTGTGAGCAGTCACATATATGTGATTATTTACATATTTTTTCTGACATTGTTGACAAGAAAAAAGAAAGACAGCTATCTCTGATAAAATAGAACTCTTTTGTTTATTTTTTATTTTTTGTTAGAAGACTCTTTGGCAAAATAAAGAAATCTCTGCTTCTCTGTATTTGGGGTTGCTTCATGCATGGTATGATGGTAGCAACTATAACTCTTAGACTTAAAAGAAAAGAACATGTGGCAACATAAAAGAAGACAAATGGAGCTGGAAGAATTGTTGAAGCAAAAGTATAATACGTTATTTGGCATTGATTTCTTTCTATTTTTTTCACTCTACCCCTAAAGGATAGGAAATTTCTTTTGAATATACACAGCTAAGAATCACTTTGTTGTGTTGATATGAAACTCTTCATGCATAATTTCTTTCCTTTTTCCTTTTTTTAAATTAAAGAAAATAATGTTGTGTATAAAATTTCACAGATCTTTTTTTGTTGATCTCCAGTATTCTACAAAAATGTATATTTGAGCATTATAAGACTGGTTGCAAGTGAATATAAACCATCTATTCATGATCCCACAGAGCAAGCTGAGATTGTTCAAAAATCTCCAAAATTTATGGAAGCTTTTTCTGGAAGGGTGTAAACTTTATTTAAAGTATCTGGTTGAAACTTTGAGACAAGACTGAGATTTTTCATGTACGAAGCAATAGTATTTGGTTAGCTAGGATAATCTTGACTTGAAAAACATTAGTTCTGAAAGTATGCACATGAGGTCAATAGCTTACTCTATCTGACCTTGCATTTAATGAAGTGCTTTGCTAGACTATTTATCCCTGGAGTTCATTTACTGGATGTGTCCTTAAAAGGTCAAACACCATCAAATGCTACAAGGTAAAACAGATTATTTCTGTGCCTGCATATCCCCAATTATCCTATCTCAGAAGTTTTGACATAGTGTTCATGCTCTGGACCCCTTTTCTGAAACAATGCCATCTAATGGGACCTAGGAAATTTGTCTTCTTAGTTGCATTGCTTGTCCTATTGAACAGAGTTGCCCTGAGATTTGGATGGCCTCAATTCTTCAAGGCATTTGGAAAACCTTGAAATTTAATCTTTTCCTTCAGCATTGGGACCAGCTGTTAGTAGAGTGTGACATGTATGATTCAATTGGTTTATAGTTTTTAAAGATTCAGCTTTGGTGTGCTATTTTTTTAATTATTTCTTTGATTTTGGCCTGCATTGGCATATAATTCATAAGAATGAGATGCTAGCTACAAGGTAGTTTCAGGTAGTTATCACTGAATAAACCCAACTGTCCTGGATGCCATTAGACTGAAACAAAAATATGCCCAAGCTATATAAAATTAATCTATCTTGGTATTTCATAATTGAAGACCAAATTGCTAAAGAAGAGGATTAGAATCCTCTTTGGGAATCAAAGAGCTACCAGAATGATACAAACAGGTATAATTGCATACCAATCTCAAATCATTTTTGAACTTAATTTGTAATACATCATGGTTCTCTATCCAATGCAAATACATCCAAGAAGATCTAAACTAAGGTCTGAACATTGGAAAAGTTTTTTTTTTTACCAATATACCAAAGTTTGACACTAGATGATCATGGATGAAAGCCAAGCAGCCTTATTAGTTTTCTGTCACCTGTCAGTACAACAAGGAACAGTCCACCTAGACATTCTTTAAATCTGCCTCAGCTTCTCAAGAAAATAGTGCCTCTTTTTCATGCTTGCTTCCAGGATCACTCTGCTATTTGGGAGTGTTGTAATTCATGTTTAGTAATCAGATTCTATTCTCAACTTCAGTCATTTCTCGGTTGTTATCTGTGTGAAAAGCTAAAATCTAAACAAAAAACAATTGATATGTAAGTGCTAAATCTGTTAAATGGGAGATTGCAGATCACAATAAATCACATGTCTTTAAGCATACTGGTGTGTGTGTTGCAAGTGACTCATGATAAAAATATCATTTCTGATTCTTTCATTATGCAACATATCATAAGAAAAAAATGGTGAAGATTTATTCTTATCCTTCTTTGGGATAATGGGGGTCATGTAGAGAATTTTATTGTAGAATAGTCTTTTTACTGAAGTGGATATTTTCCAGTCTCTCAGTAAAGCATATTATTCCTAACCATAATTATTTGAATATCCCATGAAATACCTAGGGACTTACATAGAAATAAATGTGTAGAAAAGTGCTGTGCAACATCTTACTTGAAAGGTATATATTTTCTAGGGGGTGGGAGGAAGAATCTTAGAAATAGGACAGACTGAAAATATCACTCCAATCAAACTTTGTGTTTGATTGTTTGTTGTTTGTTTGTTTGTTTCTACTACCTCTGAACTAGGTAAGTATTTTACCTACTTACCTCTGAACTAGTTACAGTATTTTATTTACTAATTCAAAATATCTGAAAATCAATATTTTTAGACTATAAGTTGTATTAAAACTAGGTTGTCTGATGAAGCAACATTTTGTAACTATTGCAGCTGATGTGATTGATAATGGCTAGTCTAGAACTTCCCAAATGAAATGGAACTTGCTGTAAGAACTTGCTTCTTTCCTGGCAATGAATCAATATCTTTTTGTACCATCCCTAATTTCTTCCAGCTCTCTTCCCCAAAGAAGAAGTCTTCTGCAATTGTTTATTTATTTATTTATTTTATTTATTTATTTGATTTGTCAATCGCTTACAAGATAATAGGCATAAGTAGTTACATAGTTATGAATACATGAAATGGGTACATATAAGAAAAAAAAATAAAAGAAACAATAGGACAGGGACAGTAGGCACGTTGGTGCGCTTATGCACACCCCCTACAGACCTCTTAGGAAAGGAGTGAGGTCAATAGTAGACAGTCTAAGATTAAAGTTTTGGGGGTTGGGGGAAGAAACCACAGAGTCAGGTAGAGTATTCCAGACATTGACCATTCTGTTGCTGAAGTCGTATTTCCTGCAATCAAGTTTGATGCGGTTAACCTTGAGTTTGTATCTATTGTTTCCTCTTGTGTTGTTATGGTTGAAGCTGAAGTATTCATTGACAGGTAAGTCATTGCAATGTATGATTTTATATACCATACTTAGATCAGACCGAAGATGGTGTAGTTCTAGGTTTTCTAGGTCAAGAATTTCAAGTCTGGTGGCATAAGGTATTCTATAATTAGTAGAGGAGTGGAAAACTCTTTTTGTAAAATATTTCTGGACTTTCTCAACTGTGCTAATATCAGATATGTAATGTGGGTTCCAGACTGATGAGCTGTATTTGAGTATTGGTCTAGCAAATGTTTTGTATGCTCTAGTTAGTAGTGTAATATTACCAGAGAAAAAGCTACGTAGGATTAGGTTAACAACTCTTAATGCCTTTTTGGCTATGTAGTTACAGTGGGCTCTAGCACTTAGATCATTAGAGATGAGTATTCCAAGGTCCTTTACAGAGCTTGGATCATCAACAAGGTCTTAACTATTCAGCTTCTTTTTATTTTCTGATTTTTTTTTTTGCCAATATGTAGCACAGAGCATTTATTTGTTGAGATTTGAAGTTGCCATTTGTTTGACCATTCTGATACATAGTCAAGGTCTTTTTGAAGGGTAACAGTATTGTCTGTGGTATTGAACAGCTTTACATCATCAGCAAAAAGAATGCAGTTGCTCTTAATATGATCACAGAGATCATTTATGTAGAGTATGAAGAGAGTTGGTCCTAGAACACTGCCTTGGGGGACACCACTATTGACAGGTACAGTTTTTGATAGGACACTCTCAATTTTGACCATTTGTTGTCTGTTTGACAGGAATGCTTCTATTCAGTTATGCAGTTGTCCAGAGATACCATAAGATTTTAGTTTTAGGAGTAGTTTGTCATGTACCACTGAATCAAAGGCTTTACAGAAGTCTATGTAGATTGCATCTATTGTTTTGCCCTGATCAAGTTGTGTAGTCCATATGTTTTTGCAGTGTAAGAGTTGTAGATTACAGGATAGTTTTTTTCTGAAACCAAATTGTTTATTGGAGAGTAGGTTGTTTGTTTCTAAGTGGAGGATGATGGATTGCTTAATAATTGATTCCATGACTTTACAGGAGACGCAGCATAAGAAGATTGGTCTCTAATTTTCAACTAGGCTGGGGTCTCCCTTTTTGAAGATGGGGATGACTGTGGCTTGTGACCATAGGTTAGGCAAGGAGCTGGTCCTGAAAGATTTTTCAAAGATTATGCTTAGAGGTTCTGCTATGGCAGTGGATAGCTTTTTTAAGAAGTAGGCAC
>NW_020769311.1:13079557-13098568 GCF_900518735.1 Pseudonaja textilis
ATAGAATAGAATAGAATAGAATAGAATAGAATAGAATAGAATAGAATTCTTTATTGGCCAAGTGTGATTGGACACACAAGGAATTTGTCTCGGTGCACCTTCATCAAGAGTCAAGAATCATAAGGTATGACACTTAATAATAGTCATAGGGTCAGAGGTGTTATTCAGCAGGTTCTGACCAGTTCTGGAGAACTGGTAGCGGAAATTTTGAGTAGTTCGGAGAACCAGCAAGTACCACCTCTGACTGGATATTTTACAGTATCCTTCCCCTGCCATGCCCACCAAGCCATGCTCACAGAACCAGTAGTAAAAATATTTGAATCCCACCACTGCATAGGATACAATAAGCAATCAAATCATACTAGGAAACAGTCAATATAAATCATAAGGATTCAAGCGAAAGTTACAGTCATGCAGTCACAAGTGGGAGGGGATGGATGATAAGGAGTGATGAGAAGATTAGTAGTAATAGTAGTGCAGACTTTGTAAATAGTTGAACAGTGTTGAGGGAATTACTTGTTTAGCAGAGTGATGGCATTAAAAAAAACACTGTCTTTGTGTCTAGTTGTTCTGGTGTGTGGTGCTCTATAGCGTCGTTTTGAGGGTAGGAATTGAAACAGTTTATGTTCAGGATATGATGGGTTTGTAAATATTTTCATAGCCCTCTTTGTGTCTCGTGCAGCAAACAGGTCCTCAGTTGAAGGCAGGTTGGTAGTAATTGTTTTATTCTGCAGGCCTAATTATCCTCTGAAGTCTGTGTCTGCAGTCTCTTATAACTCTTTTTGTGGGCATTGTAGAGAGTATATAATATGTAGTATTTGGAGTCATTAATTTATGATCGCTTTGATTTTACTACAATCCAAATTTCTCTTATAGCCGTGCTTTAACAGTAAAGCAGGGTCCTTCTCAAGGGCAAAGAGAGTTTAAGTGTTCCATAACAAAGTAACCACAAAAGGTACTGAGATAATAGTTCCCACAGTAGAAAGCAAATGGAAAACAAAAGGAAAGTTCCCATCTTTTGAAATAAAAAAGGAGACAGATGTACCAGAATAAAATGGAACAATGGAAAACAATGGAAAGTAGTAAAATATAAAGTCCTTACAATAAGAATCCAGTATGTCAGATCAAACTACTTTCACTGCAAAAAGGAGAACTTTCAAGACATTGACTTTCTTATGGGGAAATTGAAAGTATTTTATAACTACAAAGTAAAACAATCAAAGTTCAGATTTGTAATCAAGAAAGAAATGTAAAGCAGGCAGATTTTAACCTTTAAAAATGTTTGCCAAAACCAAGAACAACTTTAAAACAGAGGTGCCTCTAAGAATACAAACAGTGACAGGAAATTATGGAGACCTGATCACTCCAGCTGCTCTCATCAAGAATCACAATTCTTTGAATTCTCTTCCTAGGTAAGTACACAACTGTCTGAATTCATCATGGAGTTTGCATAAATTTCTCCCATGCAAAATCTAGAGTGTATGCTATCAAAGAATCAGCTTTGGCAGCAAAGACAACTATTTCTCAGCATGGAGGGAGAAAATACACCACTATTCAATGTGCCATTTCTAGAGGACTTCATGGTTGGACAGAAGTCTACAAAAATTTAATTCAGCCACTGCTGCAATTTTTTTTTCTCTCAGCAACACTTCTCCAAGATTTAATAAGCTTCTTTGCATATATCATAGTCCGGGTATACTTTTTTTTTCCTGTAATATTTTCGCAGTATATGCCTCACATTCTTTTAACACACATTCTCTTTTTTCCTTTACCCAAGTCATATTTTGTTATTGCTTCAGTGATTTTAGTTCCCAATTATTTTCTAGCATCTTACCACTTTCAATTTCTCACTTTCATATCGTACTTGCTTTTTTACTCTTACAGTAAAATGATAATATTTCCATGTCTCAGGAAAATATCTTTCATGCTAATAATATATATGCCAATATAAAGATGAAATTGTGCATATGTAGGCACTGAAGGTATTCTGGCTTTGAAATTGTTGCATGTTGGTATAAAAGAGGAGTCAAAAGAGACAATGAAGTTATTCAATTAATGCTGAATGTCATAATTGACTAAATGAGAATCAACAGACTGAGCTAAATTTTGACAAAATGGAGGTAGAAGTAGATTACCAATTCATAGATCTATGAACTGGACAGGAAATGAGCAACAAAGCTGCAACCTTGATGTACTCCTGAATTCATCAGTTGAGACCCTGATAGAATTGACAGCAGATCACATTGAATGTATAATTTGTCCAATGACATATGTGTGACATCATTTCTTCTTCTGTGCCCCACCATGTCTATCTTTGAATGGATTATTGTACAAAAATAATAATTTCTAAAAGACTATAGAGCAGGGGTGTCCAACCTTGGCAACTTTAAGACTTGTGGACTTCAACTCCCAGCAAAGCTGGCTGAGGAATTCTGGGAGTTGAAGTCCACAAGTCTTAAAGTTGCCAAGGTTGGACACCCCTGCTGTAGAGTAAGAATAATAACAATAATTTTCCATCTGTTTTATTTACAGATATTCATTCCATATCAATCTGTGGCAGCATTATATTTGCCAGGGCATGCCTTTGCATTTTAACTAGGACAATGAGTTCTTTCGTATAATAAAGTATCCTGTCACACATACTTTAATTATATTTCTCAAGGTATTTATAATGTCCTTGTCTGCTATTTCACTTCATCATATTTGCAAATGAATGACACATGTGTTTTTCAATTCTTCTAACTAAAGCAGCTGATGATTATTATGTAACAAAGAAAAATATGAAATTATGGAATGAGGCATCAATGGGAATCCTATATTATTGAAGCGCAACATATCTACAATGAAGTATTTCTTAATAGAATATAATATTGTTTTTAGCCTCTTTTAATTTAATCTGTGAATAAGTACCACCAAAATTAGCCGAAATTGATTATAAGTAGATATGTGTAGAATTACTCTAAAAAGTAGTTTATAATTGCATATCAAAAGCAAAGAAAGTTTTGCATGACAATTCAGGAGGTGATGTCTTGCCATCTAATATCTATTTATTTTTTTGCATGCCCAAATGTTCCTAAATCTATCTTTATGACACCATGGCTTGTGTCTACTTTGTCCTTATTCATTCCAATTTCCAAATGCCATAAAGGTAACAACGCAAGTTTTATTAAAAGGATGTTGAACGATTTTGATTTTCAAAAGGATATTGTGAAGGACTAGAAAACAATGCAAAATGGAATGATTACATTGTCCATCAAGTTAGCTAATTTTCCATCGAACCTAAGGTGTCATATGTCTTGAGAAGATGGGTACTTCAGATAAACATGGGTGATAAATCAAATTATGCAATATTAAATCTTATTTTGCAGAGTAGCAACTACATTTTTCTACATTTTTCTCTAGTCAGCTGGATTCTCCTGACATGATAGCACTAAGTAAATTCCAGATTCAAATGCAGTTTTGTTCTCCATATGTGGCAGACCTCTGTCTAAATGGATGCAAACTTGGAAGCATAACCATCCAGATTCTTAATCTGGCCCTGTCTCCAGTGCCCTGTTCAAACATTTCTTAATTTATGTGTGAATTCAGCCTACAGAGTCCTATGAATTATTGGAGCCCCACAGAGCTTGCTGGAGGAGATTTATATCTAGTTCTACTACACATTTTTCATTATTTAGCATGTGACATGACATTCATTTTAGAGTACGGGGCCAAATGGGAATATTTTATCCTGCTGAAAATTCATTGAATGATTTAAATACTTCTGTTAGAATTTAGCCAGTACGATAACAGTAATGATATGGTAATTTTAGCAACTGAGAACACTTAGAACTCAAAATATCAAATTATTGGGAAGGAATGAACCAGATTGGAACATTTTTTTTTTATAAAGGGTCTGAGTTCGGACCATCATTTTAAAAAGGAAAAGCAAAACTCCATTCCTGTTGATCCAATGATCGAGCTTTGACTTGATTTTGCTTGTATGACTCTAATTAATTACAATCCAAAGGGGTTAGGACAATGTCAGTTTATTGTGTGTGAGGAGGTAACATAATGTGAAAGATCTGCAAATTGCCATGAGAGAAAATAGATTGATGTTCATTTATTCATATCATTATGAGAAAATGCATTATGCAAAGACTTTCATTGTGGAATATAAATCCCTTATTAATTATAAGCCTATTTCGGTAGAACACTGGTAAAATGGGTAAAGTCAAGATGAATATTAATAAACATCAAGCAAAAGGTAGTATCTGTCTACCTGGGGATTGTAGTTACCCATTAACTAATGTGTAAAAACATACTTGAACTTTCCAAGATGTGGAAAAACAGGTCTGGGAGGGGATGATGCAAGTATACCCTGTTATAATTAGATGCAAGAAGTGAATCAAATTGGTAATTATTGGTACTCTTTATGTCACTTCTAAATTGTCTGATTGTTGCTATGTACCAGCCCTGTCTGTTTCAGTCAGTCTGATCAGCCCCAATAGGCAGCAAATTAAACTGTTGTTTCAGTAAAATAGATTACTAGAGCAATACCACGAGAGTTAAAAATGAAGACTGAAGACAGTCCAGAAATCTGTAATCTTTAATTCCATTTTCAGAGTAACATTTGCAAGGTATATATTTATTTGTATATGCTTACAGCCAGAATGTGCTGAAGGGAAAATAGTAGCCTCCTTGTGAGTAAGCCTCAGCTTAAGCACCTACAGACTCAGTTCTTGCTAAGCATAAAGGCTGCACCTAAGAAGGTATGAGAGATGGACATTGAGGGACATGGCACCAAAGAGCAAAGAGAAATCTGTGGAGGAAGTATCTGCTGGAATTACCCTTATCAAATATAGAAACATTGCCTGCCCTTCTATGCTGCCTGAGGAGGACTTAATTTATTGCCAAGTCTGAGATTATTGTTCATTCTTTATATTGAAAAATCTTAAAGGGAAGGAAGAGGTGAGAGAGTTTCCTGAGTAAGGAATTGCATATGTGCTTACATGTGGCTGGAAGGCACATTGAGATCTTTGGTGCAAAAGATTATAAACAAGGCTCAACTATTTTCTTGGTTTGATATTTTATTTTGAGAATTACTTTGACCTCTTGGTTTAGATGCCTGATCCTCCAAAGTGTCTGTTTTTTATGAGTACCTTGACCCTGAATATCTGAACTTCTGAAAATAATAAATTTCAGCAGGTTTCCTGTATCTTTGCTTTTGATTAGTCACTAGAGCATGCATGTCCAACCTTGGCATCTTTAAGATGTGTGGACTTCAATTCCCAGAATTCACTAGCCAGCCATTCTGGGGAATTCTGGGAATTGAAATCTACTAATCTTAAAGTTTTCAAGGTTAAACAGCCCTGCACTAGAGAGTTCTCCACCTCTCTAGTGCACAAGGGTTTCTATCACATATATATCTTTACACTGCTCAGTTCCCCAGATTCAAGATGCTTTGTTATTTTATCAAGTTTGATATGTCTGTTCATCTTGCACAAAGCAACTCTGGGCAGTTTGCAATAAAACCAACAATTAAAAGATTTTAGAAAACTTGATTTAAAAAATAAAACATACATGAGAAGATCATGAAAGGACAATACATCAAGATGCAACCAGCATGTAGGTCATGTTATGAGGAGATCCTTAGGCTGATTTTTTTAAAAAAAGTTTTAAGAGATTACCAGAAGGGTTAGTAACAAATTCTGTAAAAGAGAATCACAATAGAAATCAAGCTACCAATCAAGAAATTATCCCACTACAATAATGACTATATGAAAATACAAGAAACAAACGTGGCAGCCTAGTTTTACCATAAAGGGGGTAGGGGACAAAAAAAACTCACTGATCCCAGTGCATGCAATCATTTCCCAAAGCCGGCTTGAATAAAATCACCCTGACAGCTGTGCAGATAGTATTGTATGTCAGGCAAACCTTCAGAAAGAACACATTAATTGCACTGGGAATATCACAAAGCAGAATTGCTGATGGATCTACATTGTCTTGTTCTCTCTTGGCAATAGGGTATACACAACCCCTCCTTGGAAGCATAAACAGGCATGGAAATTTTGTTAGGAATGAATGATTCCAAGTTGCTTTAGAGACAAATCATAAAGAACTTTGTAGATCAAAATTTGCAGATAAAAAGAGGATGGATTTATAAGTTCATAAAGACAGCCTATCAGGTACTATTGATTTTGCAAAACTTAGCATTGTTTCTAGGTAAAGGCAACCTGTCTCTAAATGCAAATTTAAAGGGAAAAGCATGGGAGAAAGGGTTTGGCTTTTGTCTTTTCTTTTAGGCTACTGTGAGAATGCTGGCCTTGGTTAGTCTCATGTACATCATGGACTTTTGTTATAGGCAACTGGAATTGGTGTGCAGTGCAATCCACTATCACCTGGAATACTAAAATTTAGCAAGTAATAAGTCAGGGCAAGAATAGAGGATAGTGTTATAATAAGAATACTTTTTTCCTATACTACCTCCTTACATTGCTGTATCTTCCCTCAGACTTCTGTGCAAGCCTTAAATAGACAGTTGCTTTAATGAGCTAGATTTACTATCCTGTGGCATCTCTTCAAAAGTACATTTGAATCATTGGTCACTTTTACTTCCATCTAATACTAGTGCTTTATATGTCAAATATCAAAGTATAGTTTATAGCTGAAAAAGAATACATACTTAGTTGTTTGAATTCTGTAGTAAAATACTGTAGTGCCCTCTTTCAACTGATCCCATGAAACATACCATAAATATAGTTTTATATATTCCCTGTAAAATGCATATTATTCAGTGCTCATTAATCTTTTAAAATAACACATTAACAGGAAAATCAATGCTACGGTCTGTCAACCCCCTATAAAGCTACATCAGTGTTGTTAGAAGTTCTAGATATTAGAAGTCACAATAATGTCAAGGATGTCATTGACACAATTATGTGAATCAAATAGTATATGTTATTCATATTATGACACAAAATAATATACAAGACATAATCTGTATCAACTGCACATTTGGACAACTGCACTATATGTTATGATGCACAAAGATGATAGTTTTACCCAATGTGTTTTATATAAGTTTTTTTTAAAGTTTTGGCATAGTTATAATATTGGGCATAATCAAAATATTAGTTAAAATTCACACATAGCCTCTCTACCCAACTGATTTCAATAGAATTCCTCAGCCCTCTTTATAATTTGATATTTAGCTCATTTCCAGATGAAAATTTTACTTTGAATTTGGTGCTGTTGTACATCTTTTGCATGTCTTTCTCTCCAAATGTATGCCATCCACTGAAGTTGATGGACATAATTACTGGGTAGCACAGTCAAGAATCTGCTTGACTTAGCTTTCTTTGCCCATCTGAACAAACATACTGGTTTTTAACACCACCCTTTGATTCAAACCTCCAGTGTAGTCAAAAGCAAATTGACTGGTAGACATTTAGACATGAATAAGAGCCAGATAGTGCATTAATGTTTGTTGGATTGTGTTGGCAGTACAGAAACAATGTATTGTTCTTTCATAGCTGTTACCGATTGTTTTCATTGCTATTTAGCATTGCCAGGGAGCTGTTGATGTCCAAAGTCACAAAGCAAAGGCTCTCAAAGGGGAGCACATCAATAGATTGTATTTATTTGACTAAAAAAGCTATTTGATTTGTTTATCCAATCTTTTTCAATCATTATCCTTTCCTGTGTGACATTTAACTTGTAGTTGACACAAACTGGGAGTATCATGCTGTCTTGAATGTTGCCTGGATTAACAAGCTTCATGTCAGATGTTGAGGAAACAAGATAAGTGGTTTACTGGAACAAACCATGCAATGAGACCAGAGTACCTGGAACTGATGGAATGCTACTATAACAGTAGACTTAATAAAATGGGATATATGAAGCATATAAGGGAACTATGAATGAACATAATGCTTGCATTCATGCTAAGTGAGAAACAGATAGTTATCCAATGCTTCAACATACTGAAGATGATATTGAAATAGACAACTACACATTAATCCCGGATTCAAGAAAACCCCAAAGAATACCTGGCCAACTACAGGACCATATGGGATAGTACAAGAGGACAGAAGGGCATTTGGAATGACACCAGAGCTCAGTACACCAATTGCTCATAGATAGGGCAATCACCCTAGAGTCAAGTTCTAGACAGACCATCTAAATACAACCTGGATTCACTACAAAAAAGCTAAAACTCAATGCCCCTCCCATTTGGAACTGTGAATGCCTGTCAACAGGACAATAATGATCTTCCTCACAAACTCAATGAGACTCTGAATGATAACACTGGGAGTCAACTCAAGACACAGCTGGCCAACAAGTGCAATATATTTAACATAATTTTGGCTTAATTTACAGTATATGTGAGTGTTAGATTTTTTTTTATTTTGGCTTGAAGCAAGATATTAGAATTGCACACATACTGTTACCCTGAGTCTCTGTGGAGAAGCATTGTCTCTCCTATTGAACATCAATAATGAATTCATGCATGTTTTTCCCCTTGTGGTAAACCATAATATTTATTTCAGAAATTAACATCTGGATTTCATGTGAGTCAACCCTAAAAGAACCACTTTTATTTTTGTTGCTCTCTCAAGGGCTAGAAGAAGTGATTAACATGGCCATTAAAAAACCTCCACTGTTACTTGACTTATATATTGTGTTAACCATTATTTATTTAAACAATTTGTTGTTGTGCTCATTCATTGAGCCTACTCTAGGATTTGCTAACTATAACTGGGGTTTTACTTCATATGTGAAGACAAAATTAAGCAACCATTTTAGGGCTTAGAGAATTCCCCCATTTTCTAGAGCTTTTCAGTTCATACATATACAAGTATGTAAAGTTTTATGATCCAGCCACTGCTTAGAAGTTTATTGTCATGGATTTCTCTGAAATAAAAGCATATCTTCTTCTTTAGTTTAGTTTAGTTTAGTTTACTTTATTGTCACTGCATCTCATACAATGAAATCAAACACCATCTTCAGTGCATATCATGACCATGAAAATAAACACAAACACACATCCTTCACCCTTTTACACATTGAACTGGACCCCCCCCGACACCACACCAACACTGCACTATACGGCAGAATTCAAAAGAGCTACTGCCCTGTGATAGAAACTGTTTTTCAGCCTATTTGCCCTTGTTTTTTATTATTCTGTACCGTCTGCCAGATGGTAATAGTTCAAAAAAAGGGTTCCCAGGATGAGATGGATCTTTGAGAATGTTTTGAGGTGGTGCAGTATGTTAAAATGCCCTCTATGGTGCAGCAGTAGAAGGTCACCAGCAGTTTTTCATTCAGTTGTTGTTTTCTGAGAAGTCTCAGGTGGTATAATCTCTGCTGGGCCCTTTTGACCAGGGCTGCAATGTGGGCACCCCAGGTCAGGTCCTCTTTTAGGGTATCACCCAATAACTTAAAAGTGGCCACTTGGTCCACTTGGTCTCCATTGATAAGCAAAGGCTGGATGTCTGATCTGTTCCTTCTATAATCCACTATAAGCTCTTTGGTCTTATTGGTGTTGAGGAGCAAGTTATTGTCTCCACACCACGAAAGCAACTGATCTATCTCATCTCGGAAGGCAGACTCATTCCCCCTGGGAGATAAGCCCCACCACTGTTGTATCATCTGCAAATTTAGCAATAGTATTACTAGCATGAGTGGGAATGCAGTCATGCACATAAAGAGTATAGAGTAAGGGACTCAACACACAACCCTGTGGTGTACCAGTGTTAAGAATAAGGGCTGAAGAGGTATGATTACCTAATCTGACCCTATGTGAGCGACCAGACAGGAAATCTATAATCCAAAGGCAGATTGAATTAGAAAGCCCAAGGTCCAGAGGTTTAGACACTAGTCTATGTGGAAGAAATGTGTTAAACGCAGAACTAAAATCCACAAAAAGCATTCTCACATCCCCACTGTTCTAGATGAGTCAGAGCAGTATGAAGAGTGATGGCTATAGCATCCTCTGTAGATCTATTTTTTCTGTATGCAAACTGGTGTTTTTCAAATGTATGCGGGAAACCAGAAGACCTTCTTGTTGTGCCATATCCATCATCATCATCTTCTGCCTGCATCTCATTTTCATCTTTCCCTGGATGATTAAGTAAAGTATGCTATATTTTTCTGGGTGATGCATCAAATGTCCGAAATATTCTAATGTTTGTTTTTTAATGGTTTTGATGATTTCCCTTGACTTTCCCAGATGGCTTATCACCTCCTCATTTCTGATTTTGTCAACCCAGCTTATATGTATCAACCATCTGTAAATCTACTTTTCAAATGCAAAAAAGAAGTATGATATATCCAAAAAAGCATATGAGACTTTTAAAGTATGTTTTATTTTTTGTACTTTGTACTGGGAGAATTGGTTTATTTGGATCGAGGGTATAGCCCTAGTCTAGTCTTTAAGTACGTGCCATTCACAAATTTTGGAAAAATGTGAAATCCCACTGATAGTAAAAAAAAAAAAAATCAAAAAGATGATATGATAAATAATTCCAGTGTGGGCTGCCATCTTATGTTTGCTGTGTTTCCCTGTGGTGAAAAAGTGTCATGAACTGTAAGGAGGAGGAATGGATGGGGGATGTTGGGGAAATGAAAGTAGAAAGTGTGCCACCTCAAGATGCTGCTCCAAGGTCCTCCAGCTGGAAGAAAAAGGAAGCTTCATACCAAGCTGTGCTCAGACTGACCATTATGAAAACATCTTGCATGGACTTGATTGGTTACAGTAGGGTAGTCAGGGAGGGACAGTTGGTGGGGGGAGTAGAACTTAGTGATTTTGGCATGCAATTCTCAGTTTTATCTATGCATTACCGCAGTACCCTTGACCTCTAATAAAACTTTCTCAACAAATGGAGCCAAGGATCATTTTTATTTAAAGGTTTAAGTTGTGGTAGGTCTGACATCCAGGGCAATTATCATGGCACAAAAGAACAGAGTCAAATTATTATATTGTGGATACATTGTATGATGATCTATCTCTTCTGAAAATGTATGATATTGGGAAAATGCTGCCATAGATTCACTATTATGCAAAATAGGCACATCTTTATGGTACCCAAAAGAGCAGCTAGGGGAATGTGCACACACACACACACACACACACACACACACACACACACACACACACAAAATCCTCAAAGTGTGATTGTTCAAAGTAATCCCCCAAAAGTGATGACTTGTTTTTGAAGTTATGGCTGCCTCATCCTACAGCAATTGCATTTTGGCCTCTTGGCAACCAATTCACCTGTCCATTTGTGGCATCCTTTAGTCATGTAACCACAAATTTATTTTGCATGTGACATTACTTATCAATCACATGATTTGGGATGTGTTTTTCAATTTTCCAGCAAAAAAAAGTCCATTGGATAAAATGGATTCCTTAATGACCGTGATGTTTGCTTATAACATTTGGTTGACACTCAAACACAACAGTTCCTAAATTTGGGCCTGTTTTACACACATACACACAAAATTTATGTATTTTGCACATGTTTTTAGTTCACTTTAATAGTTAGACCTGGGCGGTTTATATATGCAAAGTTTGCCATTAAACCATTCAAGCAATAAAAATAACACACTAATAACAGACAGCAATTGTATCTCTTTTCCTATGATTGTTCCACTTTGTTTTAATATGATGTAAGTTTGTTAATATGGTCTTATAAAAATCAGTATACTGTAGTAAAACTACAGTATACTATGTGTGAATGCTCTTCTGAAGTACACACAGACAGTGCTAACTTTTCACCACATTGAAGAATTACAATGTGTGGGGAGGTGAGCAATTAAAAAAGGTGTTGGAATAATGGGAAGGTACAGCCTTGGGTTACCGAAATAGGTTTGCTTTCAGTTTCTGAATAGCTTTTATATCAATTTAATGGAAAAATGAATCGATATTCATATGGTTGTTTTAATCATATATTTACATAAATAGGACAAATAACATTTACATGTCTGTTATAATATTCTGTGCTATTTCCATTTTATATTTCTTTAGTACTTAGTTTTTCATTCTATTTATGTTAAAGCAATACCTTTTTTTTTTTTTACAAAAAGTAATTTTAAACATAAGCCCATTGACTTTCAACACTAATTTCAATTAATTTATGAGGGAAAAATGGTTGCCTAAATGATGTTATCTTTTCCTAGATGGGAATTATCAAAAGCAAGCATAAAAAATGACTAGCTTCCAACTAAAGTTAATTTATAGAATTAAACTATTCATGTACTATTAATAATCCTGGTCTGAGTATGAGGCCATTTCATTGTAATTAACTGATGTAAAAGAGCTTTTTCCCCATCTATTAAACTAATTGCTTTTCATACTAGGTGTAGATTGGATATTGATCTTTCTTTAATTCTGCTCAACTACATAAGCAAATTACATCTAATTACATGCTTACCACATCATTCTCAGTTATCAGCAACATCAGAAATAATACAGATCGCATTCTATTTCCTTTGTGATGTTTTGAATTGTTTGCTGTTTCACAGCAATAGTGTAAAATAACTATTGCTGTCTCTCAAAATATTATACTTCATCAGTCTGAACTGTGAAGAAAATAAAATATAACAAAACAGATATAATCAAGACAGCCTAAATATATTTAAAACTCCATACAGTGAAATTATATTAGCTTATATTCAGTAATGTCAACTAATATGTTGTACTTTATCTGTATAAGTTAGCAAATTCACATTAACTCTCAAAAAACAAATCTTCAAAATGTTATCTGTAAGGACTAAATGTCACCCAAGCAAATCAGTCTTGCCAAATTAATTCATGATAGATCACATTAGAATAAAATAATGTAGAGATCATTCTGTGAAATGTGATTCTCTGTCTCTCTGTTTGTCTTTTCTCTTTCTCTCTCTGAAATTCTCAAAAAGCAAATATAGTGCTGCTAAATAAGCTGAATATTCCTGAAAGATTGTCCTTGGTCTACCAAAACAGGACTCCTAAGTCCACAGGAAAGCTGGTCCATGCTCCAATTTGGCTGATATATTCTTAATCAGAAGCCACAAGGTGCAGCATTCAAGGCTCTTCAGCAGGATACCAGAGTCAATACTTAATGATTGGGATAAGCCAGGCATTTACCACTGGATCACAAACAATTATATTCTTACTGAACAGCATTTCCTTTCAACACTTGAGATACCATAACAGCTATCAAAGGGGGCTGTTTACAGAGCAATCAAGTGGAAGCAAGAATGAGATGCTGCAATGAATCACAAAGGAAATTAATTTATCATTGTGCTAAACTGAGACTCTACCTTTACTCTACCAACACATAAGAACTGTGAGATAATTTCTCATCTAAATCCTACCTGGACCTGAACTGGCATCAGTAATGAACAGGAACGGTAGCTCAATAATACAAAGGATGTGCTATTCAGTTCTTAATATAGTACTTCCAAAAGAATCAGACCGAATAATGAACTACTGCTAGTCACTTGGGTAACTTCCAGACATATGTTTTAAGTCACTTCAGGATTTAATCAAGACCTGACTGTTTGTATAATGCTATCTGCTTTGGACAATTGAATTCCTTTCTGACTCTGCTCCAGAGTACCCTGCAGAAAAACTGGCTGTGCAATATTTGCTTTGATATGGGTTTATTTTTTAATTTTTTGCTTACATCTCCTGAGGATGATCAGTTCAGTTGCCAGGAAAGTCCTTCTGAAGTGCTACACCTCTTGCTGACAGAATTCTTTTCCTAGTCTTATTTTCTTAAATTAATTCTCTCTGTTTTCACTTCCGGGTGTTCATCAGAGGCATTTGAAGGACTTTTCTTTGACAAAGTACTTTAGCAGCATTTTGTCACAAGCATCACATTCATAAGTGACTTTGTTTCAGGACATGAAGATACACCAGCTATCCAAAGCAGTGAGGCAGAACCAATCTTTTTCCATGGCTGTCTTGCCTCCATTGATGGTGTCTCAGTATAAAGATGGCACTCAACATATAACTGTAATGGAGCCTATCCATTAAGTTCATATGCTGCGACAATTGTACATTGGGTTGGTCACATGACCAAGCTGATTTTATGACCCATTTTACAGCAGCCATTAATAAACAGGGCAGTTGTAAAATGAATGCAGCAACCAATAAAGAATGGTGTGGGCGTTAAACAAACCCATTATTTGCTATGACATGGTTTTGCTGAAAACTGTATTGGGCAAAACCATTGTAAAACAAAGTCATATATTGTGGGATGTTGCAAACAGCTATGAATCAGCCATGTTGCTGAGTAGCCAAAGTGTGGCCATGTGATGGGTCACAATTCAAAGACTACCTGTATGCTAAAAGTTCCAATTGCAGCTGCACAAAACTTACATGGTGAAAGGGAGAAATGTTTCTCACCCTCATCTCAATTCCTTCAAATTACCATGCATTGGTAGTTTATATCTAGTCTTCTTTCAGAAGAATAGTCCATGTTCATGATGACATAAACAAAATCTTATGTGTTGATACACGTGAAGTGGAAGAAGATCTTCGATTTTGTTTTAATAGAACAAACTTTATATAGAAAGAACAGAGTACTTGGGAAATGTAGCTGCAGAAGCTATCAGTGACTCTAATGAACATTCAGCAAAAAAAAAAAAAAAACCCTTCACAATGAAATGTTGAAAAAATTTTAGATTTGGGTTTCATTTTCTTTTAATATCTCTTTCTCTCTCCCTCTCCTGGCAATAAACAATTGCAATTAAAACTAAATTTAGTGAATTGTAGATAAGAATAATTTATATAATCTTTTCCAATTTAGTTTCTAAATTATATTAATTGGCATAATTATGCTTTCATAGTTCCTTCTTAAGAATTAAAAAAATGTGCCAAGTACAATTAGGTTAAAAATTTGATGTATAAAGTCCACATGTAGAGAGACATGCAATCTTCAAATATTATGTTAACAGTACAAAATTGAATGTATACATTATGTATGCATCTAGATTTTTCTTTTTTTCAGCAACAAAATGAATGAATAGTAAAAGGAGGATAAAAAGATAAAAAGAAAGTGGGCACAAATGGATCTGTTAAAATGGCAACAGGAACACATAGATTCATTATTTTACAAGAAAGTATGTTTCTTTCAATGTTAAACACTCGGACAGCTCATTTGTCTGCATTTACTTGGCAGGCCTCATCATCATATTTAAATAAAAATAGCAGGGTGTATACATCTAAGTAGACAAAAAAATGAACTGTATATATTTATAGAAAGTTCTGTAGTCAGATTGATAATATTGTTTGTACTTGAAGGAAATATAATATAATAATTATTGTTAAATATGAATTGAAGTCATTTTTATGTATATGTATTTTCAAAGAAAAATGTTTTCTATGTTTTCTTATCTTTTCTATCAGGGTGGTTGAGAGATTATAGGACTTACATGATATTTTGTGGATAACAAGATAATTTCATAGATAGAAGTTATTTTTTATGGTGATGGAAGCAAAAAAGGGAGACCTGGGAAGGAAACGTATCCAAAGGTTTTTTTAGGTCTCTCCTAAAAATTCAATTATTTTAGAATGGTTTGTGGAATAGACTAGTTATTTTTTTCTTATCCATCTACTTTGTTTCTCTCATTGATGCCATTATCAGGAGAAATAAAGAAAAAATATTTCTACATGGAGGAGGTGTAATATCCCCCTGGGAGAGTTTAGTAGCAAAATCTTAACCACAAGTTCTTCCCCTTCTCTTTTAGATTACTTTCCACTGGAAAACCACAGATTTTTACAAGCCTTTATGACCAAAATTGATGGCATTCAGTGTAGAGCTGAAATCATGCCTGAAGTAGCCCTGAATGAATCATTCTGTTTTCTTTGCAATTTATTTAGTAAAAAAAACTCATCTTCACATTGATGTTATTTTTCTTTAAAAATGTGAATTAACAGATATTTATATTAGAATAACATTCTTTGTTAAGCTTCTGTTTCTTTACCTCATGGAATCTAATTAGGACCATTTCCTCACTGTCAACTTT
This sequence comes from Pseudonaja textilis, assembly GCF_900518735.1. The sequence continues at coordinate 13,095,560 of NW_020769311.1, forward strand.
ATTTATGTATTTATTTAACAAAATTTATATAGCTATCCAGCTCACTAAATATGATTCTAGGTGATAGCTAATACTGTCACAACATAAAAACACTTTGGAAATAAATAAAATAAGATTGTGGAAGAAAATCATTCTAGTACACATGATACAACCAATGAGCAGATGACTTGTGGAATACCATAGGGACTGAATCTCTCTCCTGATTATTTAACATTTACATTAAGCATTAAAGATCATTCAGCAGTATGGACTCCAGAAGATCATACTCTACTGTTTATTGTGATCCCAGGATGGATTGGAAATGCTACCTAGTTACAATGTCTGGAGGTTATGGTGTAACTCTGGTTGAATATGTTGGCTTGCTCCAAATTTTGATAACCATAGTTTCCTGGTTCAAACAGGAAGTAATAATTAAGTAATTAAAGTAATGTAATAATTTGTAATTCCTGTCTAATTATGACTGGAAGAGGAAAGGAACCAAAGTTTAGGCAGATATGCTACTGATGTGCAAACTTTAATCCCCTTGTTTGCAGTCAATGGGTGAAAAAATAATTGAACTATTATGTATTACAAAGCAGAAGCTATTAAGATGACACAAGACCATCTTTCAAAAAAAATCTTTTTTTTTTTTTGGTCTCATTTCTCTTAACTCCTTGTCTAACTTTACGATGTAAGCTCTGGGATATAGTAACCGTCTTTTCCATTGCTTCAGAGAGTGTGCAGCGATTACAGGGTATAAATAATAAATACACTTTGAAACTTTTGATCCATCATCCCATATAAGAAGAGGAGATGGATCAGCAGGATGGAAAACTTGGCATTGTCTTTAATGCATGAAATAGAACATCTTGTGTTTATTCACCTTTCAATATTCCCTGAGTCTCAGTACAACTTACATCCTGTCCTTCAAAGGTAATAGAAGATTTCTGATGATATTCAAACAAGTCAACTGAACATCTTGTCGAAAAGTATGATGCAAAAGTAGGTGAAGCCATTCCAAACAGAAAAACTATATGGATAGCCCTGCAATGACACCTTAGTAATATCAGCAAAAGTCAGTATCAGATGCCAGTGTTTTGGGCACAGAGACTTGATGTCTTCCAGCTTTATTGCAATAAGGAAAATTATGAAACTATAAATTGCAACCTAATGCATTTTTATGCAGGGCTTTTGTTGAGGAAAAAAACCCACAGACATTACAATATCAGATATAAGTTAGGCACATAAAGAAATATATCTGGACAAAAAAAGACAATAGGGGAAAGAAAGTTTAAAGTTTGTGAATTTTACACTTCATAAATGATTAGACTTTGGTAACCTTCAACCTGAGCAATTTAAAGATTTAAGACAGAGAAATGTCATCCCAGAAGAGGAAAGCGGTATTGATTTTCAGCTTGCTCTTAACTCAGGCTTCTTTTGGTGGCAGTCACAGCAATGTCTTTTAAAGAAAACCACAAGTGCCTAAGTCTTCAATTTTATAGATATACTTACCTGGGAGTAAATCTTGCTGATGTCCATCGGGCTTATGTCTGCATAGACAGGTACAAGTTTCTGCTGTAAGTTCTTTATGAAGAATGGATAAGTCAGAACTCATAGCTTTTTTGACAAATGCCTTGCCAGGAAAAAGAACAATAGAACACTTACAGTACACAACAAAAATAAAGTGATTCTGCCCAGGACAATATGCTCCTTCCTCCGTCCTAAAGCAGAAAGGAAATTATCCAGGAATTCTTGACAATTCAGAAAACTTTTATTCCTTTAGAAAGTTAGATAATTTGTTCAGATCAGATTACATGTTTCAAAAAAATAGTTAAGAAGCGTGCAGTAGCAGCCAAAAAAGCTAATGCAATCCTAAATTGCATTAACAGAGGGATACAATTAAGTGAGGTACTAATACCACACTATAAAGCCTTAGCAAGTCCACATCTAGAGTATTGCATCCAGTTTTGGTCACCACATTATAAAAAAGATGTTGAGACTCTAGAAAAAGTGCAGAGAAGAGCAACCAGGATGATTAGGGGACTGGAGGCTAAAACATACAATGAACAATTGCAGGAACTGGGCTTGGCTAGTCTGGTGAAGAGAAGGACCAGGGGAGACATGATAGCAGTCTTCCAATATTTGAGGGGCTGCCACAGGAAGGGATCAAGCTATTTTCTAAAGCGCCTGTAGGCCAGACAAAGAATAATGGATGTAAACTGGATAAGGAGAGATTTAACCTGGAAATAAGGAGAAACTTTCTGACAGTGAGAACAATCAACCAATGGAACAGCTTGCCCTCAGAAGTTGTGGGAGCGCCATCATTTGAGACCTTCAAGAAGAGATTGGACTGCTATTTGTCAGAAATCATGTAGAGTCTCCCGCTTGTGTGGTGGGTGGGCTAGATGACCTATAAGGTCCCTTCCAACTCTGATTAACTGTTATCACTTGAGACCTTCAAAAAGAAGAACAAGTGGTAGTTTCTATTTTAGCTGCCAGCTGAATTGCAATTTTTAGGAAAGGACGCTCTCTCTTTCTCTCTCTGTATGTGTGTGTGTGTGTGTGTGTGTGTGTATATGTATATATATATATATGTAGATCTTTGGTTGTTCGGGTTTTCTCCCGCGTAAGATTTGAAGTATCTAGGCAACGTTTCGATGAAGTCTCATTCATCATCTTCAGGCTTCTGTCTCCAGCTCTGTGCTTCTCAGAGTAATGGAGATTGCAGCTGCTTCCTCCTTTTAACTGCCAGTGGGGGTGGAACTTGATTGGGTGGGGGCTTGGCTGTGTTCTGATTGGGTGGGGGGGTGTTCTCATTGGTAGGGGGTTTGGCTGTGTTCTGATTGGTTGGGGGGTTAGCCGTGTTCTGATTGGTTGGAGGCGTGTTCTGTTCAGGAGGGGGCTTGGTTGTGCTCAGGTTAGTTTTAGTTGCTGGGGGATTTGAGCTGGAGAGTTGTGATCTTGCTGTTTGGCTTCTAGTTCGTGGTCCTGCTGCATCTTCATAGTGGGTGTTGGTTTGCTTCATGTATG
>NW_020769311.1:13098968-13122578 GCF_900518735.1 Pseudonaja textilis
TGTAATAAAAATAAATATTGTAATACACACACACGCAAAATAAATTTAATACTTACATAAACAGGAATGTGCTTTCTTATTTGTTACATCTTCTAGGCACTTGTTTTTCTCAATTTAGCTAACTTTATTGTTTTATTCCCCTGCGTGGACATGCACAAAAATGTAGCAATTTAGCACCTCTTGAATTTCAAAGTATTTCTATATCCTGACTTCTATTGTGTTTCCTCTATTCCTATCTTTATCTTAAGGCCACAAGCTATTTCTTTATTTCTATTCTTTTGTCTTTCTTTTCTTTGTCCATTATGATAACTTTATTTCCCAATTGACTTCAAGTTTTGAACTTTGAACTTTGAACTTTTCAATTCTTCTTATATTATCATTAACATTTTTATCTGCTGGTGAGAGATGGTTACTGGAGGCCAATGACCTTTTCAGGATACAAGCAGGGCTGTCCTCCCACATTCTGTCTATATCGTCTCTCTTATTTAACATTAAAAAAAAATCTTTTGGGATAGACTTTCCCTCTGATTTCAGTATCTAAATAACAGAGTTCCTCAGGATTAATTTGTAACAATTTTGCAAGATCATCTGGAAGGCATCTGATATATTTTTGTCTGGATTTTGACACACATTACCCAGTGGTGGGATTTAATTTTTTTTTACTACTGGTTCTGTGAGCATGGCTTGGTGGGCGTGGCCGGGGAAAGATACTGTAAAATAGCCAGTCAGAGGTGGTATTTGCCGGTTCTCTGAACTACTCAAAATTTACACTACCGGTTCTCCAGAACTGGTCAGAACCTGCTGAATACCACCTCTGACATTACTCAACTCTGGATGACCATGTTCTTATCCACCAGTCTTCATCAATCACCTTCCTTAACTACATGTCCTTTCTGTTAAATAAGTAAGCAACTATCCTTACCCCAACCTTTTCATAAAATTAGCATTTGAAACTTACAAACTGAAAAAAGTGGTTTTCATCTTTATGACCTACCCTAATAAGTACATTACTATACATGGACACATATGGAGCCTTGTTTGAAAAGAATTAGGTGAACGCATCATACAGACTTCCTCTTTTGCCTGACAATACCATTAAGGCCTTCAGATGATCCCACTCTTGCTCCATCCAATTCCAAGAGAGGGTATACAATCCAATTCCAAGAGAGGGTATACAATCCAGATTTTGGATCTTCAGCAGGTAATGAACAAATTGTGTGAATGCTAAAGGGTTTATTGCACATTTACCAATTGAAATAAACTATGTGGCAAAGTAAATAGGCTTTAGTTATACAATGTTGGCAACAAGTAATTGAAGGTTGGTTGGGGAATGCAATGAGTGGAGATGGAAATAAATTGTGTATAAGAACTAATGGAAGTCTTAGCAAATAAAGATGTGTGACATTTCCTTCCAGGTTTACCATATTCATGGATAAATATATAACAAATATATGTGGATACATTCAAAGTATGTTGACTATGGATATATGTGCGTGCATACTTTTGTATGAAACTTCTGCCATTTTGATCCCTGTAGACTGAAACTATTTGCAGCAAATGTTAGATAGATTACATGATGCAACGAACAATAAGACTCTGAAAATTATTAATTACCAAATAACTTCTGTTTGATAAGAAAAATGGAATGAATAATTACACATTCTCCACGAATGGTGAAAAATTGTAAGCAGCTGAACAGGCTTTTTGTATCTTTGCAAAAGATGGGAAATAGGCTGGGGGAGGGAATTAAGACATATACACAAGAATATTACATTGCCCTAAGTGATAAGTTTTTTTATAGTTGTATCATAGCACATTAGTTGTATTATACTGGTCTGGAGATTTATATTAGTTAAGTTTCAAAAAAAATTGCAAAAAATTAAAAACTATTTTAATTTTATAGCTATGCTAGGGCTGGTTTGTACGTGATGAATATAACAAGGACTTATCCATATACACTTTGCTTCTGGTAGATCAGATTTTTTCCCAATTATTTACAATTACTTTCCTTCTCATGGCAGGAAAAGCAAATGTTTCTTATTCTTGGGGAAATACAGTATATCTATAAGACATAAGTTATAGCACTTCTAACTAAATATAGCTCAACAGATGTTTGAACTTTCATCAACAGCTTGATGTTTTTGGGGGGTTCTGCAAAACAAATACAAAATCCAGAAGGGTCATTATGCATAATTCTCCTAATGATTTGCAGTGAAAAAGCATTCAAATTAGTCTATCAATTTGATTCAAATTTTGGCTATGCAGAGCTGTCAACAGAGCAAAGCAACCAAGCTTTTTCAGATGAAAGTAGGAAGCCTATTGCATAATGGCTATGGAGTTTAGCTATATGCTATGGAAAAACTGTGTGTTGGAAAATGACACCTTCTACACAGTAACCTTTTGAATGAGATTGGAAGAATACAACAACAGCAGACAGGACTCCAAAGATTAAATAAGTTTAATTAATGTTATGCCAGATAGACATATTAAATTTGCTCCAGTATAAATCACTATATCAAATGTATACTTACCATGACTATGATGGCTGATGTGCTGGATGAAAAATAAACACTAGGCTTTCAGGTGAAGGAAATCAGAGGTGATTTCAAGGTGGACTCTATGGGTTACCAAGAACTGAAATCCAAATGTATTTCCAAAGCAACTTGACAAGCGTGATAAAGTATCCATAAAAGTGTTATTATTTCTTTCCGGGCATATCTGGGGTGGGATTCTACCAGTTCTGTCCACTTCTGTAGAACTGGTTGCTCTGAAAAGCAGCAAACAGAGAGCATACATAGAACCGGTTCTATGTCTGCTGCTGTTTTGGCCCAGCCACCCTGATCTTTATCCTGCTTTTTCAACCGCAGCTGCTTTGTGCAACACAGTTGCGATTAAAAAAGCAGGAAACAAGTGCTTTTCCAACTGCTGCATACTTGCATGCAGCACTGCTCAGCTGTCCGGGCAACTCAGCAGGTTGTAAATTGCACTTGCGTGACTCTCACATGCGCGTGTGACGCAGAGCGACAGAACCGGTAGTTATACTGGTCGGATCCCACCCCTGGGCATATCAAATGTAATGTCTCAATGTATGGCATCATTGCTGTTATGGAGAAGCTGTTAAAATATCTGAGAATTTTAAAAGAATAATTATAATTAAATGATTTAATCAATCGGATAAAGACGGAGACATCAACAAAAGCCAACATCTTTACCACAAGGCTTCCTTAAAGTGGAGAGTTTTAATCCCACAAATCCAAGTAATTCTTATGATAAATAAAACCTTTCCATCAAAAAGGCCTGAACTACAACCTATATTGCTCAAATACAAGCAGAGACAGATGGACTTGCAAGGTAAATACCAAGCAATCTGTTTCCTTAGAAACTAGAAATTCTAAGAACCTTCTCCTTTTAAACATTTGAAAGTCAAACATGTGTAACTTCAGACCAGAGCAGACAGATATAACAGATATAACAGGTAATCAGAGTTGGAAGGGATCTTGTAGGTCATCTAGTCCAACTCCCTGCCCAAGCGGGAGACCCTACACCATTTCTGACTGATGACAGTACAATCTCTTCTTGAAAGTCTCAAGTGGTGGTGCTTCCACAACTTCTGAGGGCAAGCTGTTCCATGGGTTGATTGATCTTACTGTCAGAAAGTTTCTCCTTATTTCCAGGTTAAATCTCTCCTTGTTCAGTTTCCATCCATTATTCTTTGTCTGGCCTTCAGGTACTTTAGAAAATAGCTTGACCCCTTCCTCTCCGTGGCAGCCCCTCAAATATTGGAACACTGCTATCTTGTCTCCCCTGGTCCTTCTCTTCATTAGACAAGGCAAGCCCAGTTCCTATAACTATTCTTCGTATGTTTTAGTCTCCAGTCCCCTAATCATCCTGGTTGCTCTTCTCTGTACTTTTTCTAGAGTCTCAACATCTTTTTTATAGTGTGATGACCAAAATTGGATGCAGTACTCTAGGTGTGGTCTTACTAAGGCTTTATAGAGTGGTATTAGTATCTCACTTGATCTTAATTGTATCCCTCTGAGTTCTCCTTTGATTCTCTCTTTACAGTGTTTAAAAAAGATCTGTTACAGATTTTTACAGCAAATTATTGAAATTATAATAGGCCTCAAAAGTTACCCATTCTTTAAGTCTGTAATGATTTCCATTTAGAAGATATACATTATCAGGAATTAGCTAGGTCTATAAATCAATGTTTGTTTATCTGTAATCTGCAATGAAAACAGGGACCCAATAGAAGGAAATGGTGCACAGTTAATCAGTAGGGTGCATTGGCAACATTTTGGTCCATTAAATTTTGTAAACTTCCACATGTATCTTAAAATTTAAAGAATATTTGGGAACTCACTTGAGCACTTGGAAGTGAACAGAGCACCTCCTATCACCCAACAGAATTGTTGTTGGAGAGATAAAATGAGTGTAAATCTCTTTACTTTTGGGCTTCCTGAACACAGCTAAAATATGATGCGGTAAAGAAATACATTTTCCTTTGGCAATGCATTCTAACTCAGTGTGATCTTTAATTTTTTTTATGCATCATCTGGAAGACAAGTGTTTCCATCTCATCATCTAAACACCCTAAATAATTTTCACCACTGGAAAAACAATAAAGATCATAGTGAAGTCTTCAGAAGTCTTCTTCTCATCAAGAAATATGAGAAATGCACATGAGCAATGTGTATCTAAGGTCACTTCATTGTGATCTTAGATACACATGCTGAGCATGTCTGCATGCATGTTTATCTTCAGAATATCTGATTCTGATGGACTAATTTTAAATGGGAGGAGGAACTACATCCAGCTGCTTGACTTAGACAATTCTTAGTTTCTGCTCCAGGTAAGAATGGTAGTGAAAGGTTGGAGTTGTTTGACTTCATTGGCTACCCAATGTAGATGTTTTATAACACTTGTTAGTACAAGTGATATCTATTTGTTTCCCTTTTATACTTCCAAAGGCACTATATTATGGGGCATTGGTACATTGGTAGATATAGATAAAAGGGGAACTTCATACATATTTATATATTCAAAACTATTAGGGTTGGTGGTACTAAATTATTTTACATTTCTTCAAGCATTCAACCTGGAAAAGACATTACTTCCAAGTTTTCTTTAAAGTGAGGTGAGAAATCAGTAATATTTCAATTACAAGGTAACTGGAAACTGTTTTGTCTCTCAATATACAATCAGTTGTTTTTGATATGCAATATCCTATAAAGTATACCACCAAACTGTAAACAATGAAGAAATATGTGATATGAGGATGGGAAGGGGGCGGTGTCAGCAACAACAGGAATCTTTAACATCTAACAACAATTTGATTATGTGTCATCAATTCAGAATCCAACCTAAATGACAAATAGACCTTCGCCAAGTTGTGGTATCCTCAACCTGGCTGTTCAAGTTCAATAGATCATAGGTCACCTTTCTAATTGAGCATATCTACCTTGATTCTGATTTGAGTCACTTGAGACTTTCAAGAAGAGATTGGACTGCAGTTTGTCATAAATGGTGTAGGGTCTCCTGCAGGGGGTTGGACTAGATGACCTACAAGGTCCCTTCCAACTCTGAATATCTGTAAGTCTGATTGCCTTCTGTTCTTCTCTCCCTCTGTTTTCCCCAACATTTGAACATTCTCAAGAAAGCAGGGTCTTCAATTAATGTATTCAAAATAGAATAATCTAAGTCTGGGTATTTGTACCTTTTTAGAACTCTGGATTGATTAAGAACACTTAAAAACAGTACCAAAGTGAATGAAAGGAAAATTCAAAATTACAAAAATTAAGGAGTAGGAGAAGGCAGCAAAAACTCTGGGAAATCATAAAACAACATTTCAAACAATATTATCAGTTTTGTGCTAGTTTGTACATTATTTTTGTTTCAGTATATTCATGTGAAATGAAGTATTCTTGGATCCCAATGTTCTTACTCAATAAATCACAATTATTCAAGAGATTTTTTTTATGTACAGCATATTTTCAGGATCAGTAATAAATAGATCATGTCATCATTATACATTTTAAATATTTCAATATTTTGAAGCAAAAAAAAATGGGACTTATATAAGAATGTTTTGAAGAGCAGAGGCAAAAGTAACTGCTGTGGGTGATATTCATTCCCTGTGATAATTGTGAATTTGTCTTGAATTGCCACCAAGAAATATAAAGGATAAAAAAGATATGTGTGAGTGAGTATGAGAAAGTGAAAAAATGAGCCAAAAGATAATGACTTCCTCAAATAACAGCTGCTACTCTTTTGCCATTCCAAGAAACAACACAGAAGCTTTTAGAAACTTTCATCATAAATCTGTGGTGCCTTCAATAAACAGACTAAGAGAAAAGACTCTGTTTACAAAGATCTGAAGCAGAGCTGAATGCAGTAAAGGAAGTCAACATTCCTAAGACTCCATTAGTGTCTATACAAGAATATCTGAAAAAAATAGTAATAGATTTTTCAACAAGCTATGTTAATGGAAAGTCTAAAATGGACTAGAACATTGTTCAGCATCCTTGTAGCTCAGCAATTTGAATGGAGATCCCTTCTAATTTCTCAGATGTTAGCCAGATATAAGCCTTAATATCTTTGGGCTCCTTTCTTGAGGATGACAGATATCAGAAATAGACATTCACATGGTTGATGTTAAAACTGGGAAGTCAAAATCATATGAGTACAGAGCAGAGCAACAAAGATGATTAGGGGACTGGAGGCTAAAACATAAAGACCGGATGTTGGAATTGGGTATGTCTAGTTTAATGAAAAGAAGAACTAGAGATGACATGATAGCACTCCTCCAATATCTAGGGCAGGTTTTCAAACTGGCAGCCCATAGGCCAGATGTGTAATGCTCAGGTCATGCCCATCCTGGCTCCACAAAGGCAAAAATGTTGTGATACGTCATGATACATTTCGTGACACAATTGAGTTTGATACCTGTGGTCTAGGGGATTGCCACAAAGAAGAGTGAGCCAACCTATTCTCCAAAGCACCTGAAGGCAGGAGAAGAAGCAACAGATAGAAACTAATCAAGGAGAGAAGCAATGTAGAACTAAAGAGAAATTTCCAGACAGAACAATTAACCAGTAGAACTGTTGCGATATCATGACACATCAGTAGGAAGTCACGTACACAGAAAACCCAATACACATACAATACACATATAGGGCGACACTATAGGAACAGCAACGTGTAAAACCTGAGTCAGCTATAGCATAAGGATTAGCCATATATGGCAATATTTCCTATTCCTGTCTAACCTCATGTGTAACCTAACCCCCCCCCCCCCCCGCTTGCTGCACAATAAAAGAGAGGTGCGTAGTACTATCTGGGCTTCCTCTCACCAAAAGAAACCTTTGTGTCACTGTCATCTTTGCCATCAAGAGGAGCCCGCCCAGACAGTCTGCCTGGGTGCAGGTCATCAGCTGATTCATCCCGGCACTGGGACCCGCAACGCATCATAGAACAACTTACCTCCAGAAGTTATGGATGGTCCAACACTGAAAGTTTTAAGAAGAGATTGGACAACCATTTGTCTGAAATGGTATAAAGTTTTCTACTTGAGCAGGGGGTTGGACCATGGGTGGGATTCTACCGGTTCACACATATTTGCTAGAACCAGTTGTTAACATTCTAAGCAGTTCAGAGAACCGGTTATTAGAAGAAATTACTGACCTAATCCTGTAAGGAAGGCAGGAAGGAAACATTCTGGTGTTGCTTACAGAAACTGCCTCTCTGTTAACCCTTATTACTTTCTTGGCAGGACTAGACTCCCTTTATCAGGAAATTCTCTGGAGTTTTTTCCCCTCCTTTGCTGGTACTTTGCTTGTGTGGAGTGACCATTCAAAGTTACAATGGCACTGAAAAAAGTGACTTATGACCATTTTTCACACTTACGACTATTGCAGCATCCTCACAGTCATGAAAAGCCAGGTGAGGAGATGCATGCCTCGATGTGGGTGATGTTGAGTTGGCCACGCCCAGGCAGTCACATGACCACCAAGCCCCACCAACTAAGCCATGCCCACAGAACCAGTTGTTAAAAAAATTGAATCCCACCCCTGGGTTGGACTCCAAGATACCTTCCAACTGTTATTCTATTATTCAAATCACAGATGTGATTAAACCTTTTTTTTAAGATGATACATAAAAAGCTGCTTCTCAAAGATTAGATGTAAAGAAGATTCAGAGGGTGAACAAAGAGACAAGCAGGGTAAGGAGGAAAGCTAATGGTTTTGATAATAGTTACTATTAAAGTAGAGTATGGTAGTTCTAAATAAGAGTTATAATAAATTATCCAAGAGACCAAATTAATTCTGTATCACATTTTTGTGCCAAATTAGAGATTCTGGGTATAACCTGTGTCAAGTAGGCTGTAGGGCAAAACAGAAAGAGTAAATTTGCCTTGTATTCAGACATGCTACAGTGTTATATAAAACAAATTTTACAAAGAGTTACAGACAATTATAAGGATTGATATCAACTTGGAAAATTCCTTTGAGAATTAACAAAAGAATGTACCTTGAAATGCAGTAAGTAATACAGACAAGAGTTAAAATCTTGTGTTCATGACTATTCTAGAAGTTTTGCTGGGATTCTCACCACACAATGGAAATTATAAACCACCTTTTTGTGAAATGTCTGTATCAAATGCAAGAGCAGCACATCTGAACAGTAACAAGGGATAAGAGGGGAAACTTTAGTCTCTGAGCTTTTACATCAAATAGCTGTATTGAGATAATAGATAAGAATTTCTACTACAAATAGTTTAAATTATGTAATAAAATAGACTTCATTTAAGTTCATGAAAAGGAACAAAATTCAGTGTGTGAAAAAGCAAGACATTATATTTTAACTATAGATTAAGAATCCTAGTCCTGGTATCTTAATATGAAACTAGAATTATGGAAATGATAGCAAGAATTTTCTACATTCCTAAATAGAAAAACATATTTTGTTGAGCAGCAACACAAATCATACATCCTATTAGGGAAAACACTTACAAAAATGTATTAATTTGAGAAAATGAACAAATGGGAATTGCACAAGAAAAAAAGTAATTATTTACCTGGAATTTCATGATAACTCTTTTTAAAAAATGCCAATTGGGGTGAAAGCTGGAAGGATTTGAAATTGACCAATATGCCCATCCTTACAAAATAGAGCTGTACTTAGTCAAGAGCTGCCAAGGTGAGAAATCACATATTGATTTGAAAGAACCAAGCAAATATTTTGCTGGAGGACTCTAATTATTTTTTCCAACTGCAGCAATTTACTGCTACTCACCTGTTAGATTGGGTCTATGTAGAGGTAAACAAAAATCAATTTGCTCCAAGGAAGGAGTCAATTTAGGTAAAAAGGAAATTTATGAATAGATGCTGAACATTAAACTGTACATGACATAAAGTGCTGTAGTATAATTTTACTTAGAATACTTCTATGAACTGGTGGGGAGATCAGATTTACATTGAGTCTATAAATGTAGATAGGTATGGGACCTATTTAATGCATTGCTGTTTCTCTGACTTTAAAAATTTTCCCCACCCTGAAGCAACAGTGCAAAAGAAACAAATGATTCCACCTACTGCCAGAAGCATAGTTACTCTTAGTGTAAGTCAGAAGATGTCAAGGTCATATTACTAGTGATCTAGCCTGAGGTCATTTGTTGTTTCATGGTTCCAGAGAGGAATTATCACCTTTACATTTAGAATACATTGTATTCTTTACATTTAGAATACATTGTAAAAGTAAATAGTTGTATGAAATACACATTGTGCAATGGGGTAAAATGCAGTTACTGAACTGATATACCCTTAAAATGCATGATATTGTCAGTTTACATAAGTATTCCTTCTACACTCACCTATTTGTATGTGTTGATTATGCCTTGTTCTGTCCCTCTCTCTTTCCCTCTCTTCTGCTACCAGATATTCTTGCCTAAAAGTTGGGACAGAATTTTCCCTCATCATTATATTACAATACACAGCTCACCGGTACCTTTATTAAATTTGCTCACCTGCCATCACTGGTGTTTATAGCTTTCCCATATCACAGTTAGGCTGTCATGAATTTATTTACCTTAAATCTTCAAGGATTTCTGATCTATCCCCATATGTGAAGAACTGACAACTCTTTCATCCCCATTCCAGCTGTTCATAGCAGAAACAAGTTACACTCTCAAGAGAAAAGTGTTGCTTGTATTACTCTAAGGAAGGACTTGTATATAGAGAAATGTGCAACAGTCAATAGAAAGATAGAAAGGGCTTCATTAAATCCTATCCTGAACTATTTGCATTGGTAGTAGGAATCAACAGCTTAAATAAATTTACAGAAAGGATTCTGAATTTCAGCTTCCATAAGATCCAGTTCTCATGAACATGATGAAGGATAATAGAGTTTGTAGTTCAACAGTAACTGAAGGATCACAGGTTTCTCGCTGGTAAGTTTGATATCTTTTTTAAAATCAGGTTATTTTAAAGCATTTCTAGGAATAGTTATTAAATATTGTACCTTCTGAAACTAAACATTTTATTTTCCTTTCTTATAGTCTAGTAATTAATTATTTTTTTAAAAAAGAAATCTTGACATTCTTTATTTCATTTCCAAAAATATTGCTCAAATTTTCCAAGAGATGTCCAGGCCACTGGTCATCATATGTGTCATCAACAACTGAAACAGAATAATAGAACTGCCATAAATAAACTGATGTCTTGTGGTGGCTTCCTTTCATACTCGGTTCTCTTTCTGCTCATTGAAAAATTGACCAATAAGGTACATCAAGAGGAAACATGTTCCACAAGAATTGGCAATTTTTATGGCCACAACAACGACTTCCTGAAAAATCAATTTTCAATACAAAATCAGCTTTCTAAATGGCAGTATTTGCAAACATTCAGGAAACCAATGACCTTTAGACCTTCTCTTTCAAGCATGCTTGCTTGAATAAATTAATCATCAGGCTGTCTCAGCTTGATGAGTCTTAAACTTACTGCACTGAAGAAGCAATTTGCTTTGTTATGTACATTATTCTCAACATTAAAATGGGAAGACTGATACATTAGTTTGTTATAAAATAGAGACATCAGTCTATGGACTCATTTCTCCTACTGGGACAACAGATGGAAATTATGGTGAGAATGCCTTTAAGCCAGGATGTTAGCTTACCTGCGATAGAAGGACCTATCTATAATGACTCATTCCTTCATTATCATCTAACTGGACTTCTATAACAGGGTCTACTTGGGGCTGCTCTTAAAGAGTACTCAGAATCTTCAAATGCCCCAATATATAGAATCCTCCATATTTTCTGGTTACTGTCTTTGGAAGCATATACCACTGGTTCTGTAGATCTTGAATCAAAGGTGGTATTCAGCAGGTTCTGACCAGTTCTGGAGAACTGGTAATGGACATTTTGAGTAGTTTGGAGCAGGGTTGCCAACCTTTTGGACTTCAGGGACCACCAAACTCATAATTTTAAATCCAGAGGATCACTAATATGATTTTTTTTAAAAAAGATAATACATTTGTAACAATGATCAGAGAACTTCCATTTTATTAATATGAAATGCACCTATTTAATATAACAAAATGCTTTAATTATATTCAATATATTTGTTTAATTTTTTATATTACATATAAATTTAATATTAAAATATTTTTATATAAATACATACAGTATATAAATATATTTTAAGTCTTAAAGTATCCAAGGTACAAATTAAAAACTAAAACAAAGCAATATATAAAAGCTATTTGAAGAAAACCATGAAAAGAAATTGATGGCAAGATCTAAGCTAAACACATTGCAAAGTAACTCAGTTTTGTAATATTGTTTTACAAGGTATCAAATGGACTATGTCAGAATGGTGTTGCTAGTACAAGGTATCAGCCCGGTCTTCATTAAGCCTCTCTGACTGCAATATTTGAATGCCTCCAATTTCCAGCCACATTGATGCACAGCCTGAGAACTGAATTCAAAAGATTACGGTCCCACTCCTGAGGACACCTGGATTCCCCAGCCGCGTTTGAAATAACAGAAGTGGGAGGGAGGCAAGGGAGAGTCTCCTTTACCTTTAGAGGTGGGGTTTTAGCTCTGAACTCCTGACGGAGAGACAGTGGGCTAAGTTTGAGGGAGAAGCTTTGGAATGAAGTGCTATGGTTTTCATTATAAGCCTCCCCCTCCTCCCCTCCCCTCATTTGAATGCTGCCTCAGGCTGGCTGGGAATCAATTTGGAGTCCAGTGAGCCCCGCCCCCATCTAGTCCTCTCCCAGTGTTTGAAAGCCAAGGAATGTTCCTCCTCTAACTTGGAGAACAAATGCTACTCGCATTTGTGTGGCATCAGCATTCTGCCTTCGCCGCAGCATACTTGCAGCAGCTTGCACCTTCCAACCCCCACTGCTTCAGCCCACTTGTGCCATGCGTCCCCTGTTGCAACAGCACCATTATCTCATTCTGGCTGGTGAGAGCTGCGTACATGCCATCCCCTATGGCAGAGATTTCCAGCCCTACCATGGGCCAGTCTCATATTCCAGAGCTGCAATAGTCACAAGACTGGCTCTTTGGTGATCCTGAAGGAGCTTCTCCATGGCAAGCCAGTGCACCCAGGTGGTGGAGCTGCTCCAGGATAACCAAAGGGCCAGTCCTGTGACTACTGCAGCTCTAGAATATGGGACCGACTTTCCCACTAATGTTAACAAGCCACCCTGGGGTGGATTTCCCTCCTCCACCGTTGGTCTTACCTTCAGCTTGTGTGGCTTTACTGAAGGTAAGGTTTGTGCTTGGCCAAAAGGTGGGGGCCAGAGGGGGCAGGCCATGTGGGGCCTTGTGTTCCCGTGCCGCCTGGATTAATTACTTTGGGGGGGGGGTGCTTTGGGGGTGACATTTCTCTTTGGTCTACCAAAATTTTCTCACAGACCACCAGTGGGCCACAGCCCACTGGTTGGTGACCACTGCTTTGGAGAATTGGTGGTAACCTTCCCTCAGGAGTGGGGAGGGAAGACAGATTTTATTGTATCCTTCCCCTGAAGTGGGGTGGGAATGGAGATTTTGCAGTATCTTTCCCCTGCTATGCCCACCAACCCACACCAAGCTTCTTAAAGTGGCAAGCCCCACCCACCAAGACATGCCATACCCACCAAGCCACGCCCACAAAACTGGTAGTAATTTTTTTTTAATCCTACCACTGTCTTGAATGGATTGTCAGTCAGTGTCTAGGTACTGGTTTAGCCCCATTAAAGCATTCCTGGTTTAGCACCTAGATACCTGCAGGACCAGGTACACTAATCAATACCAGCTGATCCTGTTTGAACTAGGAAAGAAACTGCTGGAAAACTTCACATTTTATGTAGTTTGTGGGCTGAAGCATGTATGTGCTGCTTCTTTGTTGGCAATACCAAAACCATGGAAGAGTCTCTGTCTAGCTATGCCACTTCTTGCTGAATTGTTTCAAAGGATTTTCCCTGACACTATATTAAAAAAATCACTTTTTCTTTCCTTTGTCCTTTATATAGTTTACTTTTGTTATGTTTAGTGGGTGTGGAAAGATTATTGTTTCTACCATTTTTGTTTGATATTTTCTGTTTATTCAAAACTCTGGATATTTTAAATTTTCTATTTATATCCTCTATAAGCCCTGAAGCATCATTTTCCCTGAGATGGGCTGGAAATGTGTTTAATAATTTTAAAAAAATTAAAAAGGGAAAAGTGAGTTATTTGCATCAAATCTTTTTTACTGCAAACATTTTTTATGAAGATATTAGCACTATAGAAATAATATGATCTTAGCTGTAGGATTAAGGATCCACTCAATGTGATAAAATCAAATTAAGCAAAATAAGTAAGGGCATGTTTATCTGTATGTACTTTTTTTGTCTAGAAACCATCTTTAATTTCATTTTCAAATGGAAAGCAGGCTTTACAGTTATTTCTGCAAACCTTAGAGAAGTAAAATATGTTGTCTTTCTCTAATATGCTTTGATGCCAATGGGAACCTCCTGCTTAATACTAATCTCAGCTTCAGAGGAAAGTTTCTGTTTAAGACCCATGTAGGAAAAAGTTAACTTTCTATGTTATACTTAACTGAACCTAATCATGTTCAACTTATATGCTAACATGCTGATGCTATGTGCATTAAAATGCCTGCAGATTGAAAGTGGACAACTTTAATAGTGTGTCCAGTTTGGTTCTGAGTTAATGAAAATAATGTTAAGAGCTTAATAATAATACAACATAAAGATGTTGTCATTCTGAAAGATGTTATCTAATGATCCTTACTGTCAGAGTGTTTGTAGCATGATCAATAAAATAATTTTATGTACTATACTTAGATCGGACTGAAGGAGATGTAGTTCTAGGTTGTCTAGGTCTAAAATTTCAAGTCTGGTGGCAAAAGGTATTTTGTTACGAGTAAAGGAGTAGAGAACTCTTCTCGTGAAATATTTCTGGACTTTCTCGACTGTATTAATAGCTGTTATGTAATGCGGATACAAGACAGCTTTATACTTTATGCTTTATGCTTTATACTTTATACTGTATACTGTATACTTTATACTTTATACTGCTAGAGAGAAGCTAGATATATATATACGTGGTAGGCACATACCAGGCCAGAAATCAATCTTCATTACTCTGCATGGAGAACTACAATGGAGATAGAACATGAGGAGAGAGACACCCTTTCATGGCCACCTTTATGGCCACAGATTCTTAAAGTGGCAATAACATTGCTGACTCATTCTCATTGCATCACTATTTACAGCATCTGGACAGCTATTAAATCAATACTTTAACACTTACTTTTATGAGCTGTTAGCAACAAATCAATTTCAAGAAACATTGTCTAAGACAGAACAGTATCCCTTCCAAGTGTGACTGTCAGCAGAGAACCAGACTTGTGGCAGCATCAGTGGAAAATCTGAGATTGTACACAGTTGATCAGAAAGAGTAATGAAAGAAGAGTCCCATTGAAGCAGAATGGAAAGTTACCAGAAAAGTATTCTTATAATTAGCAGAAGTTTCTTAGCTTATATCGCAAATATTATAGAAGTTGCTTAATACGATATTGTGAAAACCACAAAATTGCTGAACCTAAGAACTAGATATGTTCCTGTAAACAAGGGTGGGTATGGAAAATAACAGAAGAAACAGAAGAATAAGAACGAATGACTAAGTAGACTTACTTCCCCTTTTGTAGTACGCTGAGACTGGGAGCTATATAAAAGTAACCCCCTCAGGGATAGCGGGGGGTTCAGAATTTGCCATGCTAATGCTCTGAACCTTTTGCACAAATAAACCTGTATTCTCCTACCCTTCGTGGTCTTGTGTCCTGATTTGGAAACAGGATCTGCTGCAACATTTATGGTGACTCTGCCGGGACACAAGGGGCCCTGAGGCCCGCTGGGGGGTCTACCCCGGGTGCCGGTGCTTCAGTGAGTTGAAGGGAACATCCCAGGTGCCATCGGTCCTTTGAATCCGAGGGACTTCCCGATACTGCGGGGTTCCGGCAATGGCAGTTGACACCTTCAAGAACCACTGGTGAAGGGTAAGGAGACCAGGACATTTTCCAGCTGGCCAGTGGAGAAGGAACATGCCTGCAGGCAAGTATTGGGAAGCAATCCCTCCCTATAAACAGGGACGGAGGAGAGGACTGATCACCCTCTCTTAAGCAAAAGAGGGCGGAACTGTCAGGAATGGTTGAGGTGAGTGGCTACTGTGGTTCCCATTGGTGACTGTGATTGTCCAGCACCATGGGCCAGTAGAAAGTGAGTGACGTCCGCAGTTCCCATCTGAGACCGTGTGCACCCGGCTCCCTGGGTCGGATGTGAGTGTGTGGAAATCCCTGGTGTTACCAAGAGAGGAAGGACCCCATACCTTCTTCTAACCCCTCTTCCCAATTGTCTTGTCTGGTGACCTGGGTGGCTCATGGGAGGTGGAGAAAGTGTGCCCCTAACCCCATTGGGGTGTAAGCTAAAACACTTTAAGGAAGCATATGAATCTCAGGACTATGGTCTTAAATGGAGTAGACATAAACTGCAGGTGTTTTGTGAGGGAAAATGGCCAACATTTGGAGTAGGGTGGCCAGCCATAGGTACTTTAGACACCTCTATAGCAGTATAGGTTCATCAGTTAATATTCCATCCTACATTAGGACACCCAGACCAAGCTCCTTACATAGATGTTTGGCTTGACCTATTAAACCACCCTCCACCATGGCTTAGAAAATTCAAAATACAACGGTGCAGGCTCCTAGTGTCATGAACTTTACCACTGACCAAATTAAAGAAGTACACTCCAGTCATGCCTAGCTGCCCAGAAGAATTACCGCACCCACCCCCATATGTACCCTCTCTTGGCTTAAGAAGGATGTCAGATGAGGGAGAATCCTCCGGGCATCAGGATTAATAGCCTGACTAGACTGGATATCCCCCCCACATGAGAAGCCCTGGGGATCCACTGGTCACACAAAAGATGATTGCTGGAAAAACTCACATGCGTTGTTTCTCCTATTGCAGACCTGGGATATAAAGCCTCTAAGAAAAAAGCACAGTTGGTTTTAGAAAAGGTCTGATATTTGGGCTATGACACAGAGCAGGGGAAACGTATCTTAGGTCATGAGCGCAAAGAGGCTATATGTCAGCTCCCAACACCTAACAGGAAAGACTTGAGAGGGTTTTTAGGAGCTGCTGGCTTTTGTCCTATCTGGATCCCCAATTTCAGCCTGATTTCAGCCAAGCCCCTCTATGAAGCTACCAAAGGACAGGATAAGGAGCCGCCACAGTGGGGAACACAGGAAGCAACTAGTTTCCGATTGCTCAAGCAGTCACTGTTGCAAGCCCCCAGTTTAGGCCTCCCGGATTTGGATAAACCGTTTAAATTATTTGTAGATACTGAACAGAATGTAGCAGTGGGTGTCCTCACCCAGAAAATAGGAACATGTCATTGCCCTGTAGCTTATCTCTCTAAACAGCTGGATAATGTTGCAAAAGGATGGCCTGCATGCCTTAAGGCTGTGGCTGGGACTGCTATCTTAACTCAGGAAGCAAGTAAACTGGCTTTTGGATGAAAGCTTGAACTTTATAATCCCCATGCCCTTAAAGCAGTTCTGGAAATGAAGGGCCATCTATGGCTAACCAACCCTCAAATGCCAAAATATCAAGGCGTAATCACTCATATGCCAGTCGCATATGCCAAACATATGCCAGCTGCCCTGACATGACTGATGTACCCCTTCCTTCTCCAAATTACACCCTATATACGGACAGTACCAGCTTCATACAGGAAGTAATTAGACAGGCAGGGTATGCAGTAGTTACTTTGAATGATGTTTGGGAAGCAGAACCCCTCCCATCAGGCACGAGTGTGCAATTAGCTGAATTGCATGCATTAATTAGAGCTTTAGAGCTGGCAAAAGGCAAATGTGTCAACATATATACAGACTCTAAATATGCTTTCCTCACGGTTCAAGTCCATGGTGCCTTATATAAGGAAAGAGGACTTATCACTGCAGGAGGCGAGGATATCAAGTATGGCCCCCAAATACTACGCCTCCTAGAAAATGTATGGGCCCCACAGAAGGTTGCAGTCATACACTGCCGAGGACATCAAAAAGTGGCCTCCGATATACAGAAAAGGCAACAATAAAGCAGATAGATTGGCACGAGAGGCGGCTCAAAGGGTTCCAACAATACAAGCACAATGCCTTACTGTATGGAAGCCACACAAACACCACCGACCACATTACTCCCAGGAAGACATGAACCAAATTGAAGCACTTGAGGCTCAACTGTAAGGAGGCTGGTGGATCCTACCAGACAACCGGGTTTTCGTGCCGGGGCATATGGCTTGGGACATAGTACAGCGAGTACACAAGTAGCTGCACCTAGGGAGAACTGCTTTAGCAAAGGCTTTGCAAAGGGAAGTTTATATTAACAAAATACACAGCATTGCATCAAACGTCTGTGCCAGGTGTGAAACTTGTGCAGCAAATAACCCTAGGCAAGGGCCCCAACCACCACCAGACCATCAATCAAACGGCTGTTACCCGTTTGACTCTCTGGTGTAATATATGCTGCAACACCATAGTGAGAAGAGAAGCAGTAGAAAAGATAGCAATAGTATTGCACAAATGAGACCAATTTTTTTGTAATCATTGAGTAACTCCCAAGGATGGAAAAGACAACAACAGTCCACTAATTTAAAAGGCACAAGGAAAAGAAACTTAGGACTTAAATCCAGGGCTGATACAACCTAGAGAGCAAGAGATAACTTGATTTCTGTATTCTGCAGAAGAGAGATCTTTTTTCTTGCCCATGCAACCAAGCTAGTTACATTAAAATTGTCTGAGGCCAGGACAAGTTAAATTGGAGGAATAAATGCTACTAGAAGTGGACTACCTGACTAGACATCCTTGCTCTGGAGTTATAATCTAAGTGGACCCCAAGTAACTCAAATAGGAACAGCATGGATGATAAAGTAGATGGGGGGTGAGTAGAGGAGGGGACTCTAGGAAAAGGAGTAGCTTAAAGGTATACAAAAATCCCTACTTTGGGTTCTGCCAAGGTAGAGGAAGGGTGGGGGAAGTGAACAAGAAAGACTTGGTAGACAGCACAGAATTAATGAAGATCCCCCTCCTCCTCTGATAAACAGAAAGGCTATTGAGAATTACGATCTACAAGGATAGAAAGCATAGGGCTGTTCTCCCAATGGCTGGCTTTCAGAGTTCAGGAGCATTGATTGGCAGTTGCACCAATGCAGCTAGAGAGAAGCTAGATATTCCACTTGTGATGAAATAGCCCAGTTGAATTGAAGGTTTGAAGAAGATGAGAGAAGTGGATTGCAGCTCTACCCTAAATGAAAGGAGCAGGTAGTGGAAAAGGAATGGCTAAATGAGAACTTATGCAAGAAGACTGTTAGAGAAAGCACATTTGCCAAGAGGAGAGTGGGAGGTTGGATCATTTAAGTACATATGTAGGGGGAAAGAAAAAGGCAGGAGGATTCCATTTCATTCAATAGCTAAGAGATGTTTGACATTTCCATTTTATGTGTGTAAAACATGCCATGCAGTTATCTACTGAAATGAATAAAGCTATAAATAATCTACAACTCGAGGTAAATAAGGAAATAGTCCTTACTACTCCCTGATGGTAGGAGGTTTCCAAGCAAGATTGCTTAACGTAAATGCTATTGGAGTTAAAACAGATCCTGTTTGGGAGATTACCTTAGGAACTGATCCTCAACTCATTTCGTGATACAGAAGGGACTATCTCGATAATAAAGCAACTTTTCTCTTCATGTTAAGTCTTTGCATGTGGTATTGGATTTTTGCAAGAATTATAGCTTTGCATGTTTGTCAGACAGATTGATCACTCTGCCACATATCTGAGTCACTCACTTGGTTTGAATATGTATGTGTTCAAAAACAGGTGAATGTCAGAAATTTTGGTCAGAAATTTTTGTTATGAATTTTTTTCATAAATAAGAAAAATCTAATTGCAATAACTACTCAGTAGTACAAGACTGTCAAATTCGATCATGTCACGTGACATATCATGATGTATTAGTATGTTTTTTTGCCTTTGCGGAGCCAGGGTAGGCTAATGAGCTAATGAGGTAAAAAGTATAGCTACCATATCTCTTTAAATGCAGGAAGATGATGGCTAGGAATTTGGTAATGCAAAACCAATTTAATGGACAGATGAATTTGACTACTTCTCTGACTCAGACGTATCTGCCTACTCATACTTTGAAGTTTTGTATCAATACTTGTGCATTTTTTGTAAAACACCAGTGTCACTATATTGTGATCAAGTTGTGTTTGGGGCAGTGAGTCAGACCCATGCTGAGGGTAGATGGAATTGACTTGCAATACAGTCCCTGGAAATGGGCCAAGCTCTAAGGTAGTCTTTGGCCTCAGCCAGTTTGGATTAATATTTACTTTTTTTCTCAACTTGATACTAGCAGTAAAGTATATTTTTTATTGGGGTGAAAATGTCTTACGATTTGTCATCCCTTGTGTTCCTAACTGACTGGGTGGAATTGGATTTTGTATCTAGCAGAGTGGCTGGCAATGCACAGAATTTGGATTTTGGTCTGAAGCTGCATGAGGTGAAATAATAAAATTGTGGGCAATATATTTCCACTTTAGTCAAAATTTGTCATCTTGTGTCTTATTGACATCCTTTCTCTCTCTCCCCTGATGCTGTCTTAATGCTGTTGAGCAAAGTTAAATTTTCTACTGATGGCTATTCTTGTAACAGGGTAGGGAAAGCAATCACTGCCAGGAAAAATAAGGAAGAAAAAGAGTGATTGTAGCAGTTCCTTGGATTTTCTTCAAGCTCCGGCTTTGAAATGAGTTACTTCCATGAAAGAGCAAGGAGCACAATCATGGTCTGCCAGATAGATCTCCAACCAAGGTTTCCTCAGGAGGTACTGGAATTGGAGGCCACCAGAAGCATGAAAAACTTAATTCACTGTTATACCACATTAACAGGAAAGCAGTTGTTTCTCAGTTGCTTTCTTCTGAAAGTTGAAGCATTAATGCCTAAGGGCTAGGATAGAAAACCTTCTACTTCTACTTCTACATTTGGATTGTGGGTCTTCTGGTAATACAATTCAGGGAGAAATTTGATATTTCAGGCTGAAAAATAAGTTTTCACCAATTTTTTTGACAAATTAATTAATTAAATAAATAATCTTCCACCATCTGCTACAACAACCTTTAAATTATACTGTACGTGGTTAGTGGTGATCACAGTAATAGAACTTCATTACTATTAGAACCAGAGATTCTTCCCCAAACCATAATTTAGGGAAAATACATTTTATATGTACACATATGTTAAAATAATGTCTTGTGGAAGGTGAAACTACCTCCATAACCCCTCTCATGAAGTCACACACATATATGATTTAACTTTTTGCATCATTCTGCATGTTTTTAATATTTGGAAAGCAACTTTTTTATTTGATATAGATGGTATATTTTGTCCCCACAAGGCAGAGAACACAAGAAAAAAGAATATAATTTTTTTTAAAAGCCAGCACTTAAAAGTTACATTAAAATATGGGTTGTGAGTTGTCAATTGGCGCTCTCCTGTAATTGTGTTTTGGGTTAATCAATTATAATCACTTATTCATGTTTTTAAATTTTATCTATAAGAATGTTGCCTTTTGTTTTCATTTGTAAGTTTGAAAGAAAGAAAGAAAGAGCGGGGAGGAAGAAAGGAAGAAAATCAACACTAAAATTACATAATAATTAGTACCAGGAGAAATATATGCATATTTACAGTTTTTCCTACAGCCGGGTTAAAGAATATGGAAAGCATAACTCCCAAAGATGAGCATTCAATCTCCTGGGGCTATATTGTTCTGCGCAGAAGAATCTGACAGTTGGCAAGACAAAATGAGATAATCTGGATGACGGTAAATCATGTCAAATATCAATCAGAGTAATCTCACCGTGTTCAACAATTTTTGAGATAGGAGTGGCATGTCCTTTGCTCAGCTAAATACAAATCTCCTTTTGTTATTGCCTATAAAAGACAACATGAGCATTCCTTGTTGTAAAAAAAGCACTCAGGGATGCTTTTCATATGATGACTTTATATCACAAATGTCCATTCAAGTTGGAATACCCTATAGCTGATTCGAATGTTATGACCCCAATGTGAAGGATTATTTCTGGAACCACTCCAAGAGGCAAAGGTAACATTTAAAATCTCCTTCCAATAAGGCAGTAAGAACGATTCAAAGAGTAGGGACAAATAAAAAGCTCTTCTCAGTTATCTGAAAATGGTCAGGTCATGTACAAGGAGACTAAGCTAATAAATCAGTATGCCTGTCAGGACATTCTAGAATGGAGAAGTGACCAGTCAGCATTTTGAAACACTTAAAGTGTTTCAAAAGACATAAAGTGCCTGGACATGTGCAAAAACTTATATAAAGGTTAACCATATAAGGCAAAAGCATACATTAAATCAAGAAGAAATGAACACTGTCCAATGCATATTTATAAGTGTTGGAACCATCTGATGCAGTAGCCATTCTTTCCAGACAGATCCAACAATTGCTGCTGAATATTTATTTTTTTCTCTTATCAGTTGGCCTTCTCTATTCATTTGACATAGAAACATTATTCCACAAAAAAGAATTATCATACGTACTGAATATTTATTTCTATGAATATATGCTAGGAATTTGAGCATATCCTAAGTAATGTGCATATAGATACAGCTGATATATAAGCAAAGGAGTACCTGGGCATGTGGTAGGCAAACATATTTAAATTACTTCATGCTGCATGGTGTGTTTTGATATGTGTTTTGAAATGGAAACCATGGTGACCAATGGAGTTCAATGAACTATACACAATTTTTTTAAAAAATACAATAGAGACCTATTCAACTATATTCAACCTGTATGTAATTCAACCTGTATTCCAAAATGGTCATGAGGAAGCTAGATCTTGAAGAATGAAAACTTGGGGTCAAGATAGGAGGAAGAAACATCGACAATCTTTGATATGATGACAATACAACTCTCATTTCAGAAACCAAAGCAGGCCTGGAACATCTGATCAAGAAAATTAAAGAAGAAAGTGAGAATTTTGATCTCTTACTGAACATCAAAAAGACCAAGCTCATGACCACTCTAAGAAATGGAAACATCAAAATAGAAATTGATGGTGAGGAGATAGAATACATGGAATTCACTTTCCTAGGGTCGCAGTTCACTCAAAATGGTGAATGCAGCCCAGAAATAAAATGTCAGATTGCACTGACATTTTGCACATAATAACATAAGCTGATATGAAAAAGCATGGCAGCCCACTGTAAGTTAGCCTACTCTATTGTGTTCCCCATATTTACTTATGGTTGTGAAAGTTGGATCTTAAAACAGGAAGACAGAAAGAAAATTGACTCATTTGAGCTGTGAAGCTGGAGAACACTTTTGTGTATTCTTTGGACAACAAAGGTGACCAACAACAACTACTGGAGCACACCACACTAGACATAGCACTGGAAGGAAAAGTCACAAAACCACATTTCACTTGTTTTGACCATATTGTGGGGAAATCATTGAAGAAAGCAATTGTGTTGAGTAGAGTTAATGTCAAAGAATATAAGGACTGGATGCCAGGAAATACTCAGATATAGTACAAGATCAGAAGATGTTCCATAGAATCACCAAGCATTGGGAATGACTAAATTGATAACATCATCATCAACAATGTAATTTGCACTAAATTATGAATAGATTGCATATTTTATTTTCCAAGTCAGTGTCTCAAATATATAGGGTCTTGCAGAATTAGAGTAATGAACATATTATTAGCTAACATAATTAATGAGAATCTACTGAAAATATAGGCTACTAAAGAAATGCTCAATGTCCATAACTTAACCTTGTTACTTCTTCTTACTCAAAAAAGATGAGTAACAACTGAACTGTTTTTTGCTCAAAAGTCTATTTGGCCCTTAATTTTAATCCAATTTAATAAATTTAATTTAATTCAATTTATTTTTTGATGGGCGTGCTTGCAAGTTTTCCTTTTTACTACTATAGCATTAAAATACATACATACATATGCATATGCATATGCATAT
>NW_020769311.1:13127578-13153652 GCF_900518735.1 Pseudonaja textilis
AAAAAAAAAAAGCAATTTTGAAGGTCATGGATAAATAATCCCATATATAATTAGATTGAAGTGTAAAGGGGATAAAGGTATAGGAATTCTAATCAGCGGTTAGTTCATAAGGCTCAAAGCAATTTTAGCAATGATTCAATTCATAAATGTTCATTTTAACAAATGAGGTGCTTTTCAGCTAAATGATGCTTGTGTGTTTACGGAAAAGGGTAAACATAAAAGAACTGTGTATCTGCAAGTGCTCGGCAATCAATAAATTTACTCAAGGTAGATTTAGCAATGATCACAAACCTAAAAGCTCATTTTAGTAAACTAGATTGTTGTTCAGCTGCATAATAATTATGCAGATTTGGACAGGGTGTCTCTAAAACCCACAAAAAATAAGGGTTGTGTGATCAGTTTACCCAAGGCTCAAAGTCCCAGTTTGCATCTTAAACCTAATTCTATCCACCCGAGTTGCTCCAAAGGCTACCTGATCTGAATTGATCCCCACTTACCATGCACCATTTTTTTTTTCACAAAGTCAGGCATACAAGAATCAAATAGCCACAACTCTTTTGTTTTGTTTTCATTCATTCCAAGAATGAAATAGAATGTTTGGACAAACTGGAGTTTTGTAAGGGACTTAATAATATCAAATTTAATCGATGACTCCCTATTGCAGGGCTTCCTAACACATACTTCATTTAAAAAGTTGTTTTTAAATTATCTATGTTTGTTGTTGATGTTTTGAAATAGACTGTTTTATCATTTGCAACCACAGTACCTTCTGCTTTGTGGCAGATATTTTATTTTTCTGCAAATGATTGGGTGCTTGTATGATTGTGTTGAATCCAGTGATTTTGGAGATTATGAGTGAACTTGCTAGACTTATTCCTTCCATTACATGGAAAAGTGAAAATTTTCTGAAATAGAAGTTTTTCAGAGTCAAAAGAAACAACTGATGTTCAGCTAGCTAATATAGAACAGAATAGCAGACTGTGAAATCATATGAAGAATTTGTCACATTTTCTCCATCCTCTCCCAAGACAATCCTGTTCCAATAATAAGGCTCATTCTGATTTGAGAGGACAATAATTAATTACAAAAATCCAAAAATTCTAGAGATTTGTAAGATACTTCTTATTACAGACAACTGTATTAAATTAAATGGTACTTCTGCATCAAATTCAATCTCTAAATTCTTCTTATGTGTCCCAAAATATACTTGGGATGTGACAATTTAAATTAGATAAACAAAACATACCGTGATATATTACACAAATTTTTATTCACAAATTTGTTTATTTAATTTATTATTAACTGTTCAATTTTAAGACTTTATGTTTTAAGGTTTCTATTTTAATTGTTTATATTACTTTGATAATACTCATAAGCTTCCCAGGGTCACTTGATAGTGAGATAGACAGCATGCAAGTTTAATAAATAAGTAAAATAAAGCATAACCGCATAGCTATGTAAATACAAATTAGGATAATGGATTAGCTGAAGTTCTTTACCATGGGCTCTCTTTAAATACATTTTGTGGCCATACACCATGGCCACGGACTCCAAGACTTAACTCAAGATTTAAATCATAACACTTCTTCAAACCTTCATGGACCTTCTGTGAAAACGCAGGGGTCTCCAGGGGTTCCTGGACCACAGATTGAAAAACACTGGATTGATACCTAAACAGAATTACTCTCCCCTTATCTCTTTTGTCCATAGAATTATTTTCTTTTCTTTCTTTCCCCCGGTATCAGTTTGTAGAGGTTGAATTTTGTGAACAGTGAAAGAGGGTTGCAGTATACTCATATGTTTAACTTTTAAAAATATATATATATTAGAACCAGTATAATTGAACATGTTAAGTCTACATATGTAATTCTATTGAAGTTTTTTTTTTAAAGTTATTAGTTTATTATTGGCTAAGTTTGCACAATGTATTTTCACTGCATTAATTTATGAAGGAACATCTCCTCTTCCTTCTTCTCTCCTTTTCAACCTGTTTTCAGTAAGCATGGACAACCTGTTGCTAACTGCAACTGCCAGCTATTCAATTAATGTGGTCTATTAGGAAGGAAGAATTCTAAGATTTATAGTTCAATGGAAGACTAGAAGTTTCCCACCAGTAGTGGGATTCAAATTTTTTTTACTACCAGTTCTATGGGTGTGGCTTGGTGGGCGTGGTAGGGGAAGAATACTGTAAAGTTTCCATTCTCTCCCCACTCTTGGGGGAAGGTTACTGCAAAATCCCATTCCCTCCCCACGCCACTAACCTGCTTTCCCACTCTATTCTCATGTACAGGACAACAAAAGAAGACCCAGAAGATCAGCTGGGACTTGGAAGGCAGAAAATAGATGGGGCAGGGCCAGTCAGAGGTGGTATTTACCGGTCCTCCGAACTACTCAAAATTTCCGCTAATGGTTCTCCAGTCAGAACCTGCTGAATATCACCTCCGTTTCCTACTCTACTATCCAAAACATTGAAATTTCAAAATAAATGAAATATATATACACATACCGGTATGTCCCCATTTCCTCATCCCATATAATTGTAAAAAGTTCTCCTGCAGAAGCTTTGAGAAAGTGTGCTACTATTGGGTCACAAAACAAAATTGTCAGGGGTTTGCCTTGGAAAGAGGAACCAAATACAAAGCAGGCTCACAGAATTATATTACTTTGACCCACAACAGGATCATCCAGAGGCCGGACAAGTAGGGCTTCATAAGTAAAGTCCAAAGCTGAGGCAATCAAACAGAGTTACACTCATCAAAAAGTGAACCATAAATCAACTGTCCTGAGGCCAGAGACTGCAACTGCAGAAGACTTACATCAAATGATTTGTGGGGGATGCCAGAAGATCCTTACATGGTTTTTTCACTGTAATAGCCATTGCCAAATATGACAAATTAAATTAATTGTGGCATAATTTATTATACAGTGTCCCTTGGAAAATATTAATATATTCTTGAAAATATTTGTGTTTGAGAACAAAGGATTCCCCAGAGACTCAATTCCTGCTGGTGAGGTAAGACTGGCTAACTGGTGCTGGCCATCTTCTTTAATGGAGGGAAGGGGCTCTTGAAGATGTGGCAGATTAGGGAATAGGGTGCAAATAGGGTCTCTGCTTCCCTTTGTTCCCCCCAAAAGATAAATTTCCAGACATGTCCAACTCTATGGGATGGTGCTCATCTCTATTTCTTAGCTGAGGGGGCAGCATTCTCCAAAGATATTTCTGGGGTCATGTGGCCAGTGTGACTATATGCCAAGGTGCATGGAATGCTATTACTTCCCCACCGAAATAGTACCTATTTATCTACTTGTATTTTCAAGCTTTCAAACTACTAGATGGGCCAGAGCTGGGACAAATAATGGGAGCTCACCCCATCACATGGTGCTTGGGTCTCAAACTGCTAACTGTCTGGTCAACAAACATCTTAACCACTAGGCCATTGTGCCCTTTCTTGCCTACTTCCAGAAAAATAGCAAGGAATTCCATGGGTAAGCCGAGGAAGAGGAGGAGTGACTTCCAATGTTCATTGCTAACTTCCCACAAGCAACATCAATGGGGAAGCTGGCAGGAAATCAGAAATCACTCTCACTGCTTTTTTTGCCTATTGGGGATCAATCAGTTTCTCTGTTTAGGTAAGGAAATATCACTAAAAGATAGCTGGGTCCTGAATTGTCTAGTTGCTTTTATTTCCATAAAACTAGATTTTTAGTGTAAATAAAACTATACATTACATGTGAAAGATATAAATTCATTCCATTTTTATATGTCAGTTTCAAATTGTCTTATGTTATGGAATTACAAATTTAGCAGATATCACTAGAGGGAGCTAATAGTCCTTCAAACAGTCATAACAGTTTCAATAGGTAGATTTATCACCAATTATTTGCTTTTCTTTGTGCCCCCTTTCCACCCATTTTCAGAAAATTTCATGTTCTTGTAGACTTTTAGTTAGATTTCAGTAATATAAGAATTTTCTTTTCCTCCAACAGGACAGAAATCTTGTCCTGATTTTGGATGATTACAAATGTCTGGCCCCGGGCAGAGATCTTACTGTATTTTGACTGATGCAAAATGCTATTTTTTTTAAAAAAAAAAATCACATACAATGATGGAAAGAAACATCAGCTGGAGAAGGAAAGGATAACTGGTTGCAGCTGAGGGCAATAGAGCCATAGATATCAGAAATTTGGTGTGAAGTTATATAGAGTATAGCTTTTTAAGGTGAGCTAAGTGTATCAATCTAACACATCATTTCTTTGTTTTTCCTTCCTGAAGTTGCATTACCAAAGGTGAATAAATTGGAGTCAGAGGTCACATCAGCACAATCTTGAGTGCAGAAAAGTGATTTGTGGTTTTTTGTTCCCTTTGAAATAAGCCCATGGCACATTTAGATTATATACAGATTATTTCAGAGATATGGTGTCTAAGTTTCCATAAGGTAAAGTGACCAACTTTTTTTCAATGAAAAGGATGACACAAGTAAATTGAAAAAAAAACCCACCAAAGCCACTTGTGCGTGGCACACTCTCTCAAAACAATTCTCCTGTGTGAGTGCAAGCATCTCATAATCACGTCTCGCCGCACTGTACCGAGCCTTGACGAATCACATGTCAAATACAAATACGTCACATCACACACAACAGATCGGATAGGCATCGATCAAATACAGATATTTACAGATTAGTCTTCAAATATCAAAAAGGAGGACATATAGGAGGACACCTTTTGAGGAAGGACAGAACTTATATAAAGGAGAACGGTTGGTCACCTTGTAGCAGCAAATCTTGCTCCCAAATCAGGACACAAGACCACGAAAGGTTGGAGAATACAGGTTTTATTTGCGCAAAGTGTTCAGAGCATTACCATGGCAAATTCTGAACCTTCAGCTCTTCCTGAGACAATATTTTTATACTCTTTATGACCTCAGTTCCGACCTAGGCATTCCTTTTACTACATTTTACCAAATAAGGATAAAACTGTATACATGTCTATTAAGGAAGTATAAAAAGGAAATAGTATATTTTTGATTACTCAGTTATCGTACACCATCAGTTATTTTCCATGTTCACCCTTGTTTACAGTAATGTGGTTAGTTCAAGTTCCTGAGTTCAGCAATATTGTGGGTTTTCACAATGTTATGTTAAGCAAAGCTACTGGAAACTGGGACCTTTGCTAAATATGACTTGTTGACCTGTGCTAAATATGAAAAGTGCTTTAAATGCTCTTTTTCAACTGCTTCAACCTTACATAAGGCCATGTTCCATGAAGACTTACTTCAAAGTAGGTCTATTTTAGCATCTGAAGAGAAGTTTAATGATTTGTCTTTGTTTATTATTTTTTCTCACCCTTTTCCTGAACCCCTTGTCATATGGCTAAAACATACACCTGATATCATAGTGCACTGTTGAATTATAAGTTTAACCAATCAACTTTATTAGTTAAAGTGTATCAAACCTTTTTTTAAAAAAAAATCAATATTTTCTAAAACATAAAGATATATGTATATTCTTCACATAGACACTCTGATTATGCAATGTTCAGATATAATTGACTCTGAACATTGTCAGCATTGGCCCTAATCAGAAAGCCTACTGGTTGCCACTACTGAACTGAGTTTTTGCTGTTGCAGTTCTTCCTCTCCTGCTTATGTTTACTCTTTTAAATTATAAAATAATAATAGCAGATCAGCAGACCACTGTGCCATGGTGGCGCAGTGGTTAGAATGCAGACTACTACTGCTGATTGCCGGCTGCCTGCAGTCACCAGCTCAAGGTTGACTCAGCTTTCCATCCTTCCGAGGTGGGTAAAATGAGGACCCAGACTGTTGGGGGCAACATGCTAACTCTGTAAACCTCTTAGAGAGGGCTATAAAACGCTATTAAGCAGTATATAAGTCTAAGTGCTAGTGCTAGCATCAATTTATAATACAAAATGAAGCATTCACAGAAGCATAACTGGAAGAAATGCAAAGATCTATGTTGGCAAAAAAAGTAAAGTGTTGCCAGAAGGAAGTTAGACTATAGAGGGAAATAGGGTGAGTCAGTATAAACAAAGAAAAAGTTAGCATAGCTGTTTACTGCTCTTTGTGTGCAATCCCAAAACATCTGGAACACCACTTGAACACACTGGCATTGACAAAATCACCATCAGTTAATTGCAAAAGGAAGCTTTACTTGGAACAGTTTATATCCTGGAATGATACCTTTAACACAATCAGATAACTATATCACTCTATCTCATATCCTTGAGAAGGACTTGATAGGTGGATAAAAATAACAAATCCAGTCTAAATAGCTGGCTACCTATGGAACCAATCATAATAATTTACTATGTTTTTGGCTTTCAGTAGTATTTTGTTTATGCTTTTGTCTTTGTACAGTTTTTATTTTTTATGACAGTAAGCTGCCCAAAATTACCCAGAGATAAGACATATACATACAGTATATATCTTACAGCTTTGATAAGCCCTCCATTGTTATTAAGAGATAGAACTGTCAGCCATTCACACTCTTTCCTCTTTCCACCTTATCCTTTTCGTATATCAAAAGAAAAGTTGTGATTTTTTTAAAAATAGAACTTAATTTGCAAGAAATGAAGAAGGTATCTGCTTTTTTCTAGAGCTATCTGAGCTCGGAGATATTCGCATATCTTCAAGAAGGCTGATAGTCTGGTTGCTTCCATTTTGTCTTAGATCAACCAAATTTGCTAAACTGGCTCTCTCTAATGTCAGATTTGTTCAATTGTGATGTCCATGTCTAGACTTAAATCTTTGATATTAAGAACTCAGTCTGATATTGAAAGATTGAAGGAAAAAGAAAAATGAGATGGCAGATGATAAGATAGTTAGAAAATGTAATCAACACAATGAACATGAATTTGGGCAAACTCCAGAAGACCGTGGACGACAGGAGAGCTTGCCGTGCTACAGTCGATGTGGGACTCAAAGACACAATTTAGTAACTGAACAGATAACAGATAATCAGAGTTGGAAGGGACCTTGTAGGTCATCTAGTCCAACCCCCTGCCCAAGCGGGAGACCCTACACCATTTCTGACAAATGGTAGTCCAATCTCTTCTTGAGAGTCTCAAGTGATGGCACTCCCACAACTTCCGATGGCAAGCTGTTCTATTGGTTGATTGTTCTCACTGTCAGAACAACATTAGAATTAGAATAGAATAGAGCTGGAAGGGACCTTGGAGGTCTTCTAGTTCAGCCTCCTGCTCAAGCAGGAGAACCTATACTATTTTAAATAAGTAACTGTCTAGTCTCTTCTTAAAAACCTCCAGTGATGGAGCACCCACAATTTCTGAGGGCAAGCTGTTCCATTGGTTAATTGTACATCCAGAATTATTTCATTTCACACAGCTCATCTCTACTCCTTTCTCCTTGAAAAAGTCTATTATTCTATAACCATTTTATATGCTCAGCCCTCACAAATTATTTAGGCTTCTGTTTCTCATAGTCCCCTCAACATTCCAGTAACCACTCAGGTGTAGATACAAACACACAAACACATCATGTTATTCCTAGTTGATTCTTTCCTCTTGTTTTCCTGGAAGTCCATTCTGTATATGCAGCAATTGTTAAGAGAACATTTGAATTTGTTATTAACACAGAACTAAGGAATAGGCAGTATATTTACTAAATGTGGTTTTTACACTGAATATGCACTTGAAAACCTGTCAGGATGATAGTTCACTCTATCATTAATTCTGCCAATAAAAATATGTAAATAGAGTATTAATATTAATACTATACATAAAAATACTACATGAATAATTAATACTTTTCTCCTATAGCAAAACTTTAGAATTATAGACCATTTATTTTGAAAACACTATTATAACTGCATGTCTTCATATTACTAATGAATGGGATTCTCACAATTAATATTGTTACTAAAGTATGCAAGGAGTTACACTATATGTGATTATAAGTCTCCCAAGTACGTTTTGGAACAGTAGATCATTTGTTATTTTTCCCCTCTGTAAAAGTAAGAAATAAACAGTTATATGCAGTGACTTACTAAACAACCTCAAATCAATTACTTCAACTTGATACATTTTAAATTATTTATTAGGTCTAATGAAAGCTTTAATGAATGTTAAACTATATAAGACTTCAGCCTATTCTATATTTTGTTTGTTTGCCTTTGTCTTTCCCTAAAGTCTGAGTCATACCATCCAGGGAATGAATTAATGGCTGTTTTTCTTGATTTTTATGAGCATTTGTTAGTTGGAATTAGAATTGTCCTATTATGAACTTTCTACCATGTCAAAGTCTGGAGAGTTTTATGAGACGCCAAAGGAAGAAAATGAATGTCTACCTATTTCTTTCTTTGTCTGAAGAAATCCATTGTTCCAAATTAAAGTTCTAAAGGATCTGATTGGTATCTTTCAAAATATTATATAGACTGGAACCCATGTCTATTTTTCCCTGAAGTTAATAGGGAAGGAGGAGGAGGAGGAGGAGGAGGAGGAGGAGGAGGAGGAGGAGGAGGAGGAGGAGGAGGAGGAGGAGGAGGAAGAAGAAGAAGAAGAAGAAGAAGAAGAAGAAGAAGAAGAAGAAGAAGAAGAAGAAGAAGAAGAAGAAGAAGAAGAAGAAGAAGAAGAAGAAGAAGAAGAAGAAGAAGAAGAAGAGAGATCTATATAAAAACATTAAGTGAGGGGCACATATGTTTTCTCACTTAAATAACAGAACTCATTATCTTATTTAAACAAATGATCTGTCACTAGTGTAGCTAGTTATGTGGTATGCACTGGTTTTGTTAGGGATTCAATGTGTGTGGTGGTTGCCTTTTTTCTGTTGGAGTTTTTCATTTTTCCCCAGTGAAGCTTATTTTTATATCTAGTCTTTCAGTTATATTTTATATTTATTTAATGTCATTAAAGTCTCCCTCAAATAGAAGACAGCACAGACCTGAAGATTGATAGAAAGAAAATGCAAAATGTTGTTTATTTTCCTAAAACCTAGAGATAGCAGCAAAATGATTAGAAATATCACAACTGGATAGATTAGAGGTTTTTATAAAAGATTCATCCTGGCTTTTTAGCAGACTAGATAGAGAGGCATAGATAGAGAGGAAGAACTCTTGAAAGAAGAAACATTTGATATTGTGGTAAATTTATTCCACCTCCTTAGGCTGTGGTTGTGATAAGAAACTTGCTTTTGTCTTGGGGCTATTTTCTGAATTTAAGTAAGGTAAAGACTAAACATTATAACAGTGACCTTACTCTAATAATATAACATGGTACTTAACATAATTCCATTAGGAGAATTTTCCACTGTTACAATGAAGTGACCTTGTAGGTGAAACCATCTATGGAAGTCCCAGTTTCTTTTCTACTCATAGTCTTCCTTACTTTTAAAAAAATTCAAAAGGAACCTTTTCATTTCCTTCCTATGTGCATGTTCATTTGTTAAGTAGTCTTTTTTCCTAAGTTGCTTGTTCATTATTCAGCCCTTCCTTAGCAACTATATAAATGCAGCAGTAGAAGCAGCACTTAGAGTTGTGACTTTCTTTCTTTCTTTCTTTCTTTCTTTCTTTCTTTCTTTCTTTCTTTCTTTCTTTCTTTCTTTCTTTCTTTCTTTCTTTCTTTCTTTCTTTCTTTCTCTTCCTCTACCCCCCTCTCTTTCTTTTTTCTTTCTCTTTTTTATCTGAAGCAGCAAGAAAGCTGTAGAATTTGTGATTCTAGCACTTTGGGAAGATTTTTTGTTTTTAAAGTGGTGTAGTCAACTCCTTCTACTGTATTGTTATATGTTTGAATAAAAAAGTCCCTGGACCAATTCTGTGCATACAAGAAATGCATAGGAGAAAAGCATAGGAGGCTTTTGAGGAAGTATCTTTCCTCTGTCAATATTTTTATTCCATAGGTCTCCAAAAGAATTGTCAAGATATTTTAAAAATCTACTGTGTGATGAAGACTTAATTTTCTCCAGGGCTCTATGACTTACTTTTGCCCACTCTTCGATTTAAATTACAGATAATTCCATAATAAGAAGCTACACACACACACACACACACACACACACACACACACACATGGCAAGGTGCAAAAAGTCAAACAGGAGTATCAAACACTTAGTGGTGCATTCTGGCATTGTGTATATAAACATTTTGAGAAAAGTACATCTTTCTTCCTCTGTCATTGCCACTTTCTATGGAGGGATAGTTGAGAGCATCCTGTCATATTGCATTACTGTCTGGTTTGGAAGTATTACTGCTTCAAACAAGAAGGTGGTGCAGAGAGTCATGGGGATGGCAGAAAAGATTATTGGTAGTCCAGTTTTTTCTGTCCAGGATATAGGATATAAGCGAAGCTTGAGCAAGATCCTCAGGATTGTCTGGGTTTTTGCATCACATAGTGTGTGTGTGTGTGTGTGTGTGTGTGTGAGAGAGAGAGAGAGAGAGAGAGAGAGAGAGAGAGAGAGAGAAGACATCAGAATTTTATTTTTAACGTGGGCCAGTGTGCTCACACTGAAAAATGGCAATAAAGGTCATCTTCTTTTCTCTCCTCTCCTCTCCACTCCTCTCCTCTCCTCTCCTCTCCTCTCCTCTCCTCTCCTCTTATCTTATCTGCATGGTGTATGGACTAGACCCTCCCAAATCCAGATGTTCTTGCATGAATGTTAAGAATGCATGACATTTCTAAGTATCTATTTATGATCTGTAACAGTTTGTACAGTATATGTCCTAATGGCAGTGCCTATGCTTATTTTTCATTAATAATTATTTGTGAGAAAGTTAGTGCAACATTGAAATAAGATTAACAGGTTGAACATTGTAACAAGACCACCAATTTGATCAGAAAGTTCACACTTTCAGGTGGTTCTGAAAACTGCCATCCCCAAAATCTCAGAGCTTTAGTATTTTTGGCTTATGCAATAGGAAACTGTCTATAGCACCTTAGGTTTTGGAGAAGACAGTGTTACTATGAAAAAATGTGTGTTTCAACTCCCTCAGTCTACCCAGTAGATATCATGAATGATGTTATCAAAAGCAGTGGAGATATGTATGGGCTGGGAGCTGTGAAACATGGCCTCCCTTGTTCTTCCTTACATGATCATCAGGGAGACCTGGCATCTTCATGCCATCTCCAGCCTAAAACCAATCAAGATAATAATGATCATCTTGAAATACCTAGAGTTATTCATCAGCCCCATCAAACTTCTTACCTTCATCTCCCAACAAAGAGTAGCAGTATCTTTAACATAGTTTCTATTGACACTGTGGTTTTTTTTCCCTTCAGTAGACAAAAAATGAGATTTTTCTACTTTGTTAAAGGCTTGTACCCAATTACAATACATTGTCTCACACTGATGTACAAGTAACATCTTAAGCTCTATTTCACAAAATGTTCAAAACTCTCCTCTTTCTGACTCTAATTAGTTTAGAGAATAGCCAGCTTAGCCTGCTATTAAAATGAAATGCCTTCAAAGAATCATGGGATGTCTTAAAAGCTAACCTATTGTAGTAGATTTCTATCTATAAATACTATTCTACATTATGTGCTAGCCTTTCAGATTTTAGTACAGTAGATGTAGTTGTTTTCATTTAAACACAGTAATTTTAAAGAATTAAAATGCAGCATCCGTGAATTTGCTAAATGCTGTGAATTGCCCTATACTTACTTTCCCCGAGAGCTTGTCCTAGAAGCTTCTACTGATGAAGAACTTGTAACATGCATCCCGATGGTTGAATTGCCAGAAGCTTTTTCTACAAAGCACTCAAGTCCACCTTGAGTTTCTGTAATCTCCTAGCACAATTTAATGTGTTGCATTTGACTGTTGCTATTTATTCAGAGTGTTTTAGTGCTGGACTACTCCAAACATTTAATGTTCTGCCAAATGAAATCCTGCAGGGCAGACATTGGGATAAAGACATGTTTGTATTTGTCCATTCTGTTTGGTAGATTTTATTTTAAGGTTTCTTGTCCATTGCTCAGGAAATAAAAGGGAATTATTTTAATGAGATAAATGACTCATCTAAATTTCTCCTTAGATGAATAATACAGTGAAGAGTTGGGGAGTATGAAGCTAAAACTCCTTCAAATCAACATTTTTCCACTCCCTGAAACAGGTGCCACTACTGGAAACTGTCTGTTTTCCCTTCCTTGGTATCATCTTTTCTGTTGGGTGATACCAAAGTTACTTAAAGGCAGCTTTTATTTACTTGATGTATATTCTGTCTTACTGCAGGAACCTAAGCTCCTATCATTTTACAACTACTACAACAAGCCTGTGTAACTTCTATGTATGGTCTCACATTGAAGGAACAATTACCTTATCTCTCATTACCTTAACATAGGCCAAATATGTCTGAAATAGCTTTAAGTTTGATAATAAAATGTATTTTCTTATTTGTTTGTTTGTATCCCACCTTTATATTTTTTTACAAATAAGATGGTGAACATATCCAACAGACCTTTCTTTTCCTATTTTCCACACAAAAACAACTTTATGAGGTGAATTGGGATGAGAGAGAGTTACTGGCCCAAAATCACCTAGCTGGCTTTCATGGGTAGGTTGGGACTTGAAAACTATGAAAAATTATGGTTTGATAATGTAATATGGCAGACTATAATGTGCAATGTGTAGTATTGTGAGTGAAACAGCTCTACATTTCTATGGTTAACAAATGCTGCAGGTTTGATATCAAATGCACCAGTTAATTATTTGCATGATACTTTTAACACCTTACTACAAGGCTGTAAAAGAGATATGTAGACAATCAAAGTACTTTTTCTTAGTCAACAAGAAGAATTGATTAAAAACATAGTATCTTAGAAAAAGTATACAAACACAAATCTCACTAAGATGGCTTCTTTAGTCTTTGTTCCCATGCATTTGGATTGCTATATTATTTAAAGAAGGTGGTAGTCTCTTCTTACTTTCTGAATGAGAAGATTTTTTTTTAAATCTATGGAATGTCTCAAAGCCATTAATTTTATCACAGCTCAGATGCAGTTAAAAAGAAAAATATAAAGAAAGCAACTAGCTTAGTGCACATGTGCTTTCACACCTAAAAAGGATGAACTGAGAAAAGGTACATAATAAAGAAATGTTGCATTTTAAAGCATCTCTTTAAATCATTTTTGAGGCATGCAGAATCCTAGCACAAATCATTTGTGAAGTCATAGATGAATATAGAGTTATTCTCATTGCACTCTATTTGAGGAGAAATTAAGTCTGTTGAAACCCGTGAAGAACAATTGTGGATATTGGGTTTGTCTAGTTTAATGAAAAAAAGAACTAGGGGTGACATGATACCAGTGTTCCAAAATTTGAGGTGCTGACATAAAGAAGAGGGGATCAACCTATTCTCCAAAACACCCAAGGGCAGAACAAGAAATAATGGATGGAAACTAATCAAAGAGAGAAGCAACCTAGGACTAAGGAGAAATTTTCTGACAGTTAGAACAATTTATCAGTAGAACAACTTACTTCCAGAAGTTGTGGGTGCTGAAAGTTGTCCATGCTGAAAGTTGTGGAACACTGAAAGTTTTAGGAAGAGATCGGATAACCCTTTGTCTGAAATGGTATATAGTTTCCTGCTTGAGGAAGGGTTGGTCGAGAAGATCTTAAAGGTGTCTTCCAACTCTGTTATTCTGATCTTAGGTTACTTTTCAGGTAAAATTGTTTTACCTTTTTAAATGATGAACAGTGATGTAAAGCTATGTAAGATAGATCCTAAATACTGAAGAAGACATATGTATGATATAAGAACAGCAGGGGTAAAATATAAGTTGATGTGAGATAATTAGAGAGGCTCCA
Organism: Pseudonaja textilis; assembly: GCF_900518735.1. The sequence continues at coordinate 13,141,351 of NW_020769311.1, forward strand.
CAGATTGATGGAAATGTATAAGCCTCTAATGTCATTATTTTGTATTCACTGTCAAAACATAATTTTAACAAAAAAAATTAACAATAAGATTTATATCATATCTTTATTTTATGGAATTTCAGTGGCATATAATACTGGCACCTTCTGTTACCCACAGCAACTCTGTGATGTGGGTCAGGAAGAGAAAGAGAAGATGGCTGATCTAAAAACACATAATTGGCTTTCAATTTAAGAAAGGCCTAGAATCACATTCTTCCATTTTCTAGTTTAGCACCTTAACCATTACATTTGTATATTTCAGCAATTATTTCATCCTATTTTGGGATCTATGGATATATGAGTTGCTACTGCAGACTAGGAATGTATTCCTTAAAAAAATAAATTTATAATATGAAGTCAGAACCAAAAACATTGTGCAATTTCCCACACATCTGGAAAAACATTGGCACTCTAACTTCCATTTCTTTTACTATCTCCAGATTCAGATAACATCATTCTGTGTCTGGACACAGAAATAAAGTGAATGGAAACCAAAGAATAGTCATATGGATGGGTGTTTCTGCATCTGCAGGGGTATCAGATGTAGAGTACAGCAACCTAGAAACCATTAGGTATTGTTTGAATTTTAGTACATTATATCTGGTAACTTTATTATCTGTTATGGATGGGGTTGCATTCCTTCTGAAAAGGTAAATAAATAGTATTGATATGGTTGCAGGCCTATCATAGCAAATAAAGGCTCAAGTGGTTCTTGTGATGGAGATCACTTTCAGCAGCTCTGATAAACACCACTGACTATAGCTGTTCTTTAAACAACACAATATAAATTTAGTCTGTGCCCTCTTTTACTATATTATAGTATATATGTAGGACTATGCATATTTTAGGAGCTGAGGCCAGTGAAAATCTAGCAGCAAGGTGCCTGCATGTATTTGCATATTGCACTACTTTCAATAGTAGCTTACAGTATAACATAGTAAAAAAAAACTAAACAACAAGAACAAAATACCTATTAAAATATGATATTGTGTCTATTCAACATTCATGTTGAAAATTAATAAAACCAAATGGCCTGTAATCTTCTTGGAGGAGTTCCCATGCTTCCAGGCAAGGGGGCTGATATGGAGAAGACATAACACTGAACTTCACTAATATCTGATGTGTTGGGAAATATTAATCTCTAAAGTTGTAAACAACTTGGAGCCTTTCTCCTATAAAGACTAGCTTTACATCTTTAAAAAATTCATGGCATGATCACGGCTATCTGAGAAACCAGTTCATCCTAATGGGATTAGCCCATCCTACCAATGGGGTTGTAGCACATTGGAGGTGGTTGCGAGAGAACTTCCCACCTCCATCCTGCGCACACTTTGCTCCCACATTCTCCATCTTGCTTAATTTTATTTTAATTGAATTTTTAACAATTTAAGATCTTTATTTATTATTCTAATGTTTTATACTGAATTTTATTCAATGGGTGTAAGCCACTTGGAGTTGCCTTTGGTGAGATGGGTAACATCAAGTCTGATAAATAAAGAATTAGATGATCTACTTGCTCTCTTAGTGGCAATATATGAATATTAAGAATTAATATTCATACATTGCCAATGTAAGAATTATTTATTTATTTGTTTGTTTGTTTATTTAAATGATTTATATAATCACCCATCTTATAACCAAAGTTGGGAAGCCCCCAATCAAAAGTAAATATGATTTTTCCTGCTGTGCCGCTTAATGTTTTAACCACCTCGTTTTCGAAATTGAACCATGGGATAAATGTAGCTGCATCTGGAAGCCTCTTATTAACTTCAGAATTTTAAGATATATGATAGTATCCTTTAACATAATGGCTTATTATAACTTTATTTATAATGCATCTTTCCTGTATTTAGGGTCATTGTTTATACTGTCTGACTAGATAATAATAAATGACACACCAAAACAACAGTTATTTGGAGAATCTCTTAATGTACATTCAACTGAAATGAGATTTTTTTTGTATATCTGTAAGCATTTTAACTAATATGTAACATATACTGAAACTGGAATCTTATAGAACTGATGATGCCACAAACATCTGTTAAGCTTGCAGATCTAGAAAGTCCTCTGGCCATAGAGATATTTTCCTATGGACCTTAGAATTTTAACAGAATGGGTGAATAAGCAGGCTAATTCCAGTGAGTTAAGAACTTGGCAAAGTTGATTTTGTTGACATCTAAACAGACTGAATAGACAAAATAGTTTCCAAATAGTCATCATAGCTGCCTACCACAGGGCACACTTTTCTGGACACAGATCAACAACTAAACTTCTTTGGTGCCAATAGGTTGCTATGCAACATATAAAAAGAACAACAATTAAATCTATAGCCCAGATAACTATAGTTTTGTATTTTTCAGAGGCTATGGGAAAATTAGCCCTGAGTTTTTTAATTTCATGAGATTCATTGCCAACACTCTTCCAACAAAACATATTTTAGCTAAAGTTATGATTTTTCCAACAACTAAACTTATGACATTTCACAATAGTTCACTGTGGAAAAGGGTGGAAAACAGCTATACTCATTAGAAAAAGCAATATTGTGGGAGAGAAAAAAGGACAATCTTTTAAAAACCGTCTAATATAAAATACTTGATGTTTACATTCTTATATTAGGTTCACAACATTTTACTTACTTCTACATTAGGCTAATGCCCAGAACAGAATTAATGAAGAATCCAAGATGTAATGTTCTTGCAAGAATGCTGACAGAGGTAAGGCTGAGCTTTAAATGGAGATTGCTTGTTTTAGCATTATCTCTATTGCAGTGAAACATGCTCTACATTTTCTGGACAAATATCACTTGGAATTAATTGAATGGAAACAGAGAAGTTCAGAAATGCAATTTCAGAGCTGGTGAGCTATGACTTTATAATCAAACTGAGTCACTGTAAACATAAATTAGCTCTTGTTCTTTCTGCTGACTTGAAAACAAACAAATGAATGAATCTTTTAAAGTTCTCTGCTTTCTTCATGACCCTGCAGATTTATAAGTAATGCATGATGATATATCAAAACTGAATTGTTCTTTCTGTTGTCTCAATAATGACTTCTTCTAATTGCTATCTTTGTCTGTCTGGCATGTTTTTATGAAGCCAAAATTTTGGGCTAGCCCTATTTTTGAACATGGAAAATATTCTAAATGTGCTAAACTCCATACAATTGATAGACATTTCTTTAAACTATTCAGGATTAAGATGTAACTTACCTGCAGATGTGACTTTCTTAGAAATGAAACAATAGGCCCACTGAAAAGACAAAATGCAAAATTTGTACTTTTAGGGAATATCATTTTGGACTCTTTTAGAGAAAAAGCGTAGGGGATGTTCAAACACATTATCAGTCACGAGTCCTTTCATGCCCACAAGTGATCAAAGTCCAGCCCACAATGAATTTATTTACTTATTTACCACTAAATTGTTTTAACCATTAGTAGTTCAGATTCTTGTAGAGAGTTTAAGCTTGGAATAATTTTTATTGAATTGTATCGTTGGGTTTTTACACCCTTTTGAACTGCCTGGATCTCCTGATAACCCTGGCACTTAACAAAAAGTTGATGTAATGTGAAATCTTTCAAATAAAACCTGAAAGGTTCCATGTGTTGGAAAACAGCTGGTACAACATTAGCAATTATTATGAAGGGATAAATGCTGGAGAGTATAGGCTGTGGAAGGCATTCAAGAAATGACCTTAAGCATTTTAAATTGAAATAAGTTTAACAATTTTCTGAAACTTCTTTTAAAAGCTGTTGGCTTTTCATTTTGGCTCTGGATTTCTCTTCCAATACAACACTACATCAGAAACCTTTTCTTTATCCTCCCACAGTTTGGTGAATGGAATAATGATATTCGTTTGCTTGAAAGTCAAGGACTACCCTTGCAATAAGAGAAATTCTATAGTAAAATTAAGCCTACAATAATGTGGTGGTTTTCTGGATGAAATATTTCAACAGGGTCTGAACAGAATTTGTTAAAGGGTCTCCAATTTGGAGTCTAGCACTGAGGGGGTACTTGGTGCTCTCTGAGCTAGCACTGAGTTGGAGGTTTCCCCCAACTCTTTGCTCCTATGGAAGTGTCATAGGCAGTTTAAGATGAAAAGAAGAGGACAATGCATAATTAACAAGGATTACTTTTAGGGGAATGGGGAAGACAATATAATTATGATTCTGCCTGGGCCAGTATGACATTTTTTTTAGTTTGTTCCTTTCAAGGATCTTTTACTGAAAAGCTCTGTTCCTGAACACTTTGTATGTGTTCCAGACATACAGATGTCTCTTCCAGTTCTTACTTGTTGCTTACAGCTTGTAGGAATAGAAAGCAATCTTTCCCTAAATGTTTCAATTGGCTTTACTTATTAACAGTAGATGGCAGCTAGGATAGATCTCCTAGAAAATGCAGAGAAGCTGGATCAACTCACCTGAGCAAGAGATTACCTGGAAAACATTGGAAAAAAATCAATTCAAATTTGAATATATTCATATTTGTACAATATAGAACCATCTTAATCATAATGCCATCTGAATTCCATGAAATTCATTCCCTAGTACAAACATAGAGTTTTTTTTTTTTTGCTTTATCTTCCAGTAAGGGTAAAAACTTTTCACACATTGGAAGTTTCTTTTAATTACAGTGCATAATTAGAAATGTCAGAAAAATATGTAATGACATGCCAGATTGAACACATAGACAACAGGTGGTGTGTGAATGCTTGATGCAACATTTCAGTATGTTTGTGCCATAACTTAGCAATAGGCTTCAGCTTTGCAGTATGTAATAATTTTTTTTAACAAAAATCCCTGTAGTTCACAAAAGCATTTTAAATTTGCAAGTCAAGAATACATAAGAATCTTTTAACACTTACAGTAAGTAATAGCTAATCTGTTTTAAATGATCTTGCAAATGCTCGTTACCTTTAGAATTTAAGAAGTGCTTGCCGGATCAAGTCAAGGTCCCATTATTTAGCCTTTTGGCTCATATCCATGCACAGTGTCAGCTTTAAAATTCAGCTGCCACATTTTTTTTAAAGAGAGTTGGAGGAGTTGAAAAGTTCAAGGTTATTCTGTATGGCGTATTAGGAAATTCCAGTGGCAGTTAACTGGTTTTCATGATTTATGAAGTGTAGAAATGGGAGGAGAGAAGAGAGGAGAGAAGGTGGATTCTGTGTAACGCGCGAAAAATTTTCACTTTGGGAAATTGCCTTTGACATGCCAGATCTGTTTCTAAATAAATCAATTGGACAGAAAATGTCTCAGAGTGATTGATATTATGGATACTTTCTGGATGCCTTACACACAGGGACCTTTACTGCTAACCAATAAAAGGACTACTTTCAGTATACTTTTTGTCATTTATAATTTCCTTCTGCTTAATTTGCAGCTCATCTCTTATGAAAACTAGTAATATAGGCACTGTTACAATTCTCCATATTTATTCCGTGCCTTAGGCTTTAAAGTTGAAAGCAGACTGAGGAAGATGCATGATCAACTTTAATGTACCACTCTTATTAATAAAAGGTAAAATCCTTTTGAGTTGAGTTTGATGTCTGAATTCTTTATGAATGTGCTCATATATACTTTTGGGGTAACAATAGAGAAAGAAATTTGCATTGCCATTTTTCTTAGCCCTTCTCTCTTAACATTTGCTGGTGATATCCTGTCCATGATGTCTTATCTGCTGAGATCAACAAAGTCAAGCAATCTAATTGGGTATCTCTTCATATTATCTTGCCTGTTAATGCATTAGAATGAAGTAGAATTGAAATGTTAAAAGAGTGTCATATCATAGAGTATACTTTACCATTTCAAATTACAGGAGATCTATCCAACGCCTACCATTTTCAGTGTAAGCTAGTGTAAAATGGTACATATTGCTACATTGCTACATAATGGTACATAATGGTACATTAAGGCAATATTGCTACTTTCTCATTGCATGTATACATTTATATATTTATAATTAAAATGTATACATTGATGGGTTCAGAAATGATTGTTATAGACCAGGAAAAAACTGGAGATGGTTGTCGACACTGACTCAGTACATGGTTTTTATGAAATATAAATTCTATACTAGAGGTTATTAGAAATGTAACTGCAAGTAAAACTGATAAAATCAAAGTTCTGGTGAATCAGTGGTTAGGAAATTTAAATGATAGCTCTAAACTATCGTGTATACTTCAAAAACCTTTCGTTATCCCTGCCCTGGCTATCAGTACTTATGGATAGCACTGGAGTTAAGACACTAGGCTGAGGATCCTCTCCAACTTATAGGTGACAACCTGGCAGAAGTGAAACAATAGCAAATGAAAGAGGGCTAGACCAAAGACATTGGAAATTATCAAAATTACCTGTGGGAATGGGGTTAATAATGAATATAAATGGGTTCAAAGCCAAGTAAGTATTTAAGTAAGCCATTTAAGCAGCCAGGGTTCAGAGTTTCAGAACTGTAGCATCAAATAATTTAATCAGTGGCATATTTTAAACATGTATGTCTATGCATCTGTATTATCAATGAAGAGTCCCATTAGTGCATTGAAAGAAAGGAAGAATGATTCTGATTTTGCAACAAGACACCATGTTCTCAGTTGGGTTAAACAAATATTATTTATTTTTCTTGCTAATAAATATTAAACCACAGATGATGAGGAGTCCAATTAAGAAACAATGGCAGCAAAACTACTTTTGTAAGTCTTTCTGATTCTGTTTGTTTCTTTACATTTAATTTTATAATGTTCATCCTGTGCCATCTCTTCTTATTTAATGAAATTTTGTAGAAATAAAAAGGTTTTTTTACAGTCCATCTTTCTCAACCCACACTGTGTGTATTATTTAAATACTGTATAATATTGAACATTTACAACACTAATAGAACTTTGAAGAATGTAATTATAAATGAACCCAAATTGCTAACCAAGGTCTTCACTGCTCCACATAGCTAGCTAAGAGTGACAGTTGTCTTCATTCAACAGATAAAGAGTTGAGGGTTTTCTGCTAACGAAACAGTATGCTGGGCTTATGTTTCCCACTGTTAGGGAAAGATGGTAGAAGGCAGAAAAAAATTAAAATATCTGGCAACTGTGCTTCTAACTAAAAACTCAGAATACATCACTGTTTTTATCCTTTGTGACAGGGAATATTTAACAATAATGACAAAATGCAGAACATTCTAAAAATGTAAAGAGAATTGAAGATAGTCAAGATAATTTGACCACCTGCTCAGTCCACCTGTTCCAATGTCTAATTTACTTAGCTTTACCATGGATTTTCTGCTGATACTTTGATTTTTTTTCCCTTGAATCTCCCTTATTCTGTGTAATATATATATTCTTGTGAGCAGTTCTCAGAATTTGATTATAAACAACATTTCAATACTTCACTTGAGATTTTTATCCATCTTTTCTGACAATTAATGGGAAGATACACTGAGGAAAAAAGACTTAAATTTGAGGGCAAAGATAAAAAATGCAATTCTCTTCAAGTTTGGCTCTTGGTATCTTCTGTGGCAACAATATGGAAATGGTTTTCTACATCTTTCTTCCAAGTTCATTTGGACTTCAGTCTGGTTTATAACACTGTAGGTCATTTCCCACCCAGATACTGACATAGCCCATTCATGCTTACATTTCAAAACAGCCAGATTTATCCAATGTTGCCACCTTACTTACTTACTTCTTTTTAAATGAGGCCTAAAGTTGCTTCTGAAAAATTTCTGGAATTCTATTATGTTTCCTTTAATGTCTAGATGAAGATTTTCAACCTGCTGTCCTTGGATTGCATGTAATTCAGCATAATTGACATTTTTACATCTTATTACACTTCCCCAAACTATATTAACAAATTGAAGCAGTGGTGGAAAACCCATGTCATATGCATAAATGTACATAATGTTACACTTTCAAAATAATGAAGCTGATAGTGAGATTTTAAAAAATGCTGATATGTCCATTAAGTTTGGGGAAAATATTTTGTTGAATTAATTTCATTTGAAAAATGCTTAATATTCCTTAAGTCGTTCAACTATTGATTTTCCTGTTTGAGCAGGGGCTTGGACTAGATTTCCAAGGTCCCTTCCAACTCTGTTATTCTCTTATTATTTTGTTGTTCACATTGGAAATACCAAGAGTTCCTGCAAGTAACAGTACTGACTTTCAAAATAAGTTAACTTATCCTTTAATTGTAACACTATTCTTTAATTGTCTATAAAAACCTGTAGATTTGAAATCCTCCCAAACATATTTTAATGCTAACAATAATTCATTAGTTTTGAAGCCTGCCAGTTTATGTGGATCAGACATTCACAATTCAAATTCCTTTTGTAATTCCACAGCTAGTTATAAAATCCTGTTTGGCTAATTTAATATCTGTACTTGTCAATGAACTTCAAATAAAAAAAATACTTGTAATTTTCCAACTTTGATTATCCTAGAGTATAATTTTTATTGATAACCAAAATGAAAATAATACTCCATCCCAACATCAGCCATATATGTCTTATGTGCTGCAAATACAACTGCACTTTGACTGGTTGACTCTATAATGTTTCTGTTTTTCAATTGATCATTTGGATTCCATAAGGAGACAAAAGCAATGCATAATCCCATAGATAAGACCAATGATCAGAAAAATTAAAACTACCATCATATTGAAGAGTAGAGGTGTGGTGGCTCAATGGCTTAATGATGATGGAAATGGTCTCTGTTCTAGCAGTCCGAGTCCTAGCACTGCATGGCAAGGTAAGTTCCTGTCACTCACCTCAGCTTCTGTTCACTGAAAAGTTCAAAAATAAGTTCTAATGGAAGTAGATAGATAGATACCACTTTAGTAGTGGGATGAGCTGGTGTTCTGTGCAGTCAGTCTGATTTCTGGTGGCTTTGAACCTTCCTGGTTGCAGCACCTGCTTATAAGCAGGTTCAGAAAGAGAGGGGGCTTGGGTGATGTTGAAGGGAGAGCCACTTGTCTTTCTCTCTGTTGCGAATCCAGTTTGCCCTCCTGTGGCACACCTTGGGAAGCATGCAAGTGTGTCCTATTACAGGGCTTGTACATTGGCAAGCCAAACTATTACTCTGCAAGAGCATTGTGGACTCCTAGCATTTGTCACAGCTCTATATGCTAATAATCATAATCACATTGAAGTCATTATTTTAATAAAGAAATATTTTGGGTTTGTTCTTCCTATAAATACTTTCTTAACAAATAATCCAACTGTTTAAAAACTTTAAAGATATCATCAGAGGAACCCTTTAAGTACATATATTATTCTGGAATCAATATTCAGTTTTTAACATTTATTTTTCTCCTCTAAATTCTTTGGGAATTTCAGCCATCTGTTTATGTTATATCAGTGTTGATCTTGTAAGGTTCAGTAGTTCCATATGAAGTGACTTTCAATCAATCAAATCCCCAAAATCCTAAGGAAAATAGTTATCTTTCAGTTTTGAAGAAGAAAGAAAAGCTCAGTGACTGGTACCTTTTTAGAGGCTCTTGGTGAATGTCTGGGTCTGAAACAACACCTATAAGCACACAGTTAACACTGAAGTTTCCATAGTTGCCCACAGTAAGGTCAGGCTTAGAGATCAGAAGGATTCAAAAAGAACAATTGACAATTGTTCAGGCTGCACAATTCAGAAGATAAATTAACAGCCTACATGCCTGTATTACATGCTGTTCAAGGAATGAATACTTTGTAAATGTAGTTAAGCCAAGTCTCAGAAGCAATTCAGTTCCCTGTGCCAAACCCTTGCCTAGGGACTGAATTGGCAACTAACTACCAAAACACAGCAGGCTCGCTTGCTCAAACTATATCTGCCTATATTTCCCAACCATTTTTTTTTGCCATTGTACTTTCTTTTTTCAAAAAAAAGGCCTTCTGTTCTGTTTTAGAGCACAAAAGTGGCAGTACAGCAATCATCATTTGTCCATTTCACAGTTCCAAAGACAGTAATTAAAATGGTTTAGCTAAGATGAATTATTTATAGGTTTGTTTCCAGAGGTGGGTGGAAGGAAAGTAGGAACTGTATTTGTCATCATAAAACCAAAGGTCTGTCCCTAGTGTTCCTCCATTTGCATTGCATGCACATAAAGTATAAAAGGGCAGGACTTCAATTCTAACCATCATCTTGATTTTTTTAAATGCACATGCCATTTATTCCTTTCTAAGGAAATAGATGTACATTTAACTCAGTCTTCCGTGGGTTTTATATAATATGCTGTTTAAGGTTTCGCAGGCATCTTTCACTAGTTAAATGACAGTATCTTTGGAGATTCTCAGTCATCCAGGTCAGGGGTGGGATTCTACCAGTTTGCACCTATTTGCTAGAACCGGTTGTTAACATTCTAAGCAGTTCAGAGAACCAGTTGTTAGAAGAAATTACTGGCCTTAATCCTGTAAGGAAGGCAGGAAGGAAACATTCTGGTGTTGCTTACAGAAACTGTTTCTCCGTTGACCCTTATTACAATCTTGGCAGGACTAGACTTCCTGTCTCTGGAACTTCTCTGGAGTTCCCCCCCCCCTCCTTTGCTAGTACTTTGCTTGTGTGGAGTGACCATTCAAAGTTACAATGGCACTGAAAAAAGTGACATTATCTTTTTTCACACTTACGACTGTTGCAGCATCCCCACAGCCATGAGAGGCCAGGCAAGGAGATGTGTGCCTCAATGTGAGTGATATTGAATTGGCCATGCCCAGCCAATAACCTGACCACCAAGCCATGTCCACCCAGACACATGACCACCAAGCCACACCCAACTAAGCCATGCCTACAGAACTGGTTGTTAAAAAAGTTGAATCCCACCCCTGATCCAGGTCATGGTTGTTCCAAAAATGCTTTTTCAGAAGGCAATTGGATTTAGTTTTCCCTTGAAGACATTCTCATCCAAAAAGCTTGGTGGTTAAATGAGAACACTTGTTAGCAACTAAGAAATTGTTTCAGCTTCTTCTTTCAATCATCTATGCATGCTCAACTAAGCTATTCTGAGAGTATTTAATGGATGGATCCATTAAATACTCTCAGAATAGCTTAGTAGAAATCCCAATAATGAGAAGTAATTATGGTCCATACAGACTATCACTTCAAAGGTATTTTTCTAGTGGTAATGTAGTGGGTGTTAGCATGGAGTGAGTGGGACTGCTCCTATGGGCCCCAAATAATGATTTCTCTTTCTGAGTCACTAGAATTGAGCCTTTTAAGATTCTTATGTCATATTTAATGGCTCAAAGAATTAGCAGCTAACATCCTGGTATTATGTTCATGGGTGAAGGTGTAGGAATTTATCAAAAGAAAAAAAAAAATGAAGCATTAAAAAATAGCAATAGTTTCCAAAAGGATCTGTTGGTGGGAAGAGGGAACCAGGTGATAAAACATGCATTTCAGCAATACAAGTCTTTTCCTCACAATGCATATACAGTATGAAAAGGAGCAGATTACATCAGGATGTCATAATATAAATTTCATCTTTTTGGAATCATCAGACTTAGGAATAGGTGCCCATAATTGTCTCTGAACTGATCTGTAGTTGTAGAATGAGAATAATACTGATATGTTTGTCAACTCATACAAGAAATGTACATTGTTAGTACCAGGGGTGGGATCTGACTGTATAACTACTGGTTTGGTGATTTTACATTTTGCGCATGCATTCGTGCATGTATATCATCATCAGCTAGCTGCCTGGACAGCTGAGCAGCGTTGTGCACAGGTACGCAGCAGTTGAAAAGTCACTTTTTCCCTACTTTTTCAATCGCAGCTGTGTTGCACAAAGCAGCTGTGGTTGAAAAAGCAGGAAATAAAAGGCAGTTAAGAGCCCGGGCGGGTGGGTGGGTCAAACGAGTAGCATACATAGAACTGGTTCTATGTATGCTCTCTGTTTGCTGCTTTTCAGAGCAACCAGTTCTACAGAAGTGTCCAGAACTGGTAGAATCCCACCCCTGGTTAATACCTGTTTTATTCATTTTGTCAATCTATTTAAATTGTTTTTAACTTTTGTTAGCCTGCAACTTTAAATATCTTATTCCAATAAAAGAAAGAGTTATTTTCCAAAGGGGTTTACATTCATTTGAAAAGAAATCTGTATCCTTTTTCATTGTTCATAATTGTCCCATGTTCCTTATTAGACGTTGGCTATAAAAGAAACCAATTAATTGAGTAGAGTAGATTAGAGTAGAGTAGAGTAGGAATGGAATGGAATGGAATGGAATAGAATAGAATAGAATAGAATAGAATAGAATAGAATAGAATAGAATAGAATAGAATAGAATAGAATAGAATAG
>NW_020769311.1:13153662-13177834 GCF_900518735.1 Pseudonaja textilis
AGAATAGAATAGAATAGAATAGAATAGAATAGAATAGAATAGAATAGGGAATGGGGAATGGGAATGGGAATAGAATATTCTTTATTGGTCAAGTGTGATTGGACACACAAGGAATTTGTTGTCTCCAGTGCATAAGCTCTCAATATACATACAAACAACAAAGAGATAAATCCTAATATACCAATAGAAGATCTCAGTAGCTCTCAGTATACATACAAACCACAAAGAGATAAATCCTAATATACCAATAGAAGAAGATAATAGGAAAGATAATAGTATTGGCAAAATTTATAAATTCTAAAATATGGATAAAACCAGAATAAGTTTCAGCAAAGAGAGATAATGGGTTTAAGAAATAGTGCATTTGTATTGTAGGTAGAATGTATTCATAAACATCTATCTACTGCAGGAGTGTCAAGCTGGTAGCTCACAAGCTGGATATATCATGCACTGGCCACAACCACCCCAGCTCCATAAACGGGAAAAATATCATGTGACAGCAATGTGATGCAGCGAGTTTGACACCCATGATCTACTGAATCATAAAATCATAATTATAATATATAATTTTGTAATATAAAATGACCCAAGACCGCCTGTTGCCAACATTCCAAGTAATGCCTCCATTGAAAGCAGAAATCCGAAGCAGGTATACTTCTCAAAAAACAATTTGTTGGATACATCATATTGGCACAATTGGTGAAAACTGACTCTGAAAGTTCCTGTGGTTTTCACCTAATTAAAAAATGCAAGATCCCCCACGTCACATTGTTCAATACAGGTGCTAGCTAGTTGCTTGGTTACTCCACTCCTCCTCTCCCCAGCACCTGTTGGAATGTCCACAGGAAAACTTTTTGTTTTGACTACAAACCCTAACTATCTATCGCCCCCACCCCCCGTCTCTTCTTCTGCCTTGTAGCAACCCTGAAGCCTCAAAGATAGCATCAGCCAAGTATGCTTCAGGATTGACACCTGTAAAAAGCCCATGGTTATCATGAAGGCCATCAACTCCTGAGCCTATCCAGATTCAGTGTCCAAAGCATGACAGTTAAAGTCAACCAGGACCTTTAGGTAAGGTAACTCCACAGCAGTTCTGACATTGTGTCTAAAAACATGGAGATGATCATGCTGGGTAGCAGGGTGTCCACTAGATCAGTAGGAACACTAGCTTTTCTTTGAAGCCCAATGTATCCAATTTCCATTCACACCTGGCACCTTATGCATAGAAGTCTTGATCACAGGTAGGATATATTTATAGATGAGTGCCTTATGACTCCAGAACTGAAATTGATGAAGGACCTGAAACTCAGGAATGCAGATTTTTAAGAAGGCTTTAATGTTTCAGTAATAAAATGCCAGTTCATTCTCCACCAATTTACAGAGAAGGACAGTTTTATTGCAGATGGATGTGACATTTATTAATAAGAAACTGGGTCTAGGAGACATTTTTTTGCAGAAACCTCTGTGGCACTGAATATGTGCCAGGAAGTAGAAAGAATTGTTTTATTTAGCTGTTTTCTCTGCTTTTCAATTGTAACTGATCTTTAAGATCATCACCCTAAAGCTGGTGTGTGCATGTGTGAAAGAGAGGATAGCCAATGTCTGAAGAAGTTACTCAGGATACAAAGAGATTCTTTCTAGTGAACTAAATAAGTCGGTACTGTTCAAAGTTATTGTATCTATGTGACACAGTTAATGCACCGGTATTATTTTGTAATGGTTATTCTTGTCTGTTCATTCCCAATAGTTTAATATTTCCCCTTACTGGGTGCCATAGAAAGGAGGAAAATTACCCTTTAGAGCAGTACCACGACCCTAGGGGGAAAATTTAGCAGCAAATTTGTTCAAAATAAATTTGCAAAGGAGATTAAAGGGATCCTTTTGGGAAATCCTATGTGGTTTTGGCTACTCAAACACAGGATCAGTTTCTGTGTGAAAACAGGAGCAATTACAGGTAATCTTTGACTTACAGCCACAAGTGAGCCGAAATTGTTAAGTGAGACATTTGTTCAGTGAGTTTTGAGCCATTTTATGACCTGTCTAGACACAGTTGTTAAATGAATCTGGCTTCCCCGTGGACTTTGCTTGTCAGAAGGTTGCAAAAGCTTTTCACATGACTTTAGGATACGGCAACCATCGTAAATATAAACTTGTTGCCAAGCAGCCAAATTTTTATCACATGACCATGAGGATGCTGCAATGATCCAAACTGTGAAAAATGTCATAAGTCACTAAATGAACTGTTGCAAGTTGAGGACTACCTGTACTCACAATTAATCAATTAATAGTTATAGTTATAAAGAAAACCATGGCTTGGAAAGTTAACATTTTACTAGAGGGAAATATATTGTTTATGATTTGCAGGATATTTCATTTTGAGGGCAAGATTATTCATGTAGAGAATGTTAAAACTGCTAGTAAAAATCATATTTGCAGAAAGCAAATACTAACCCACTTATCAGCATCAAACAAAATGAGAGATTCAAGCCCTATTCTCATTATAATGAGAACATCAGAAAATGTTCTCTCAATTTATATTTCACACAGATCAAGGTTCACTAATGTATCTGCTAGGTGTGACTCAGAAAATTGTTAAATTTTGTTGACTTAATGCCACCAACTACCAATTGTAAAAGAAAATCTTTAAAAAAGCAAACAAGATCATTTTTCTTTCAATACCTTTAAATGCTACTAAATTATATATATATATATATATATATATATATATATATATAGGGTCAGACAATATTCTGACAAAATTTAATTTGAAATATGTCTGTTCTCCCTTTATCCTAGTATGATCTCTCAGTCATACAATGCCTAAGTGGATTACTAGATTTCCCCAACTTCCAGATATTTTGGAAGTACAATTTCTGGAACACCTACTCAGATGTTGAGACTCTAGAAAGAGTGCAGACAAGAGCAACAAAGATGATTCGGAGACTGGAGGCTAAAACATGAAGAACAGTTGCTGGACCTGAGTATGTCTAGTTTAATGAAAAGAAGGACTAGGGGAGACATGATAGCAGTGTTCCAATATCTCAGAGGGTTGCCACAAAGAAGAAGGAGTCAAGCTATTCTCCAAAGCACCTGAAGGCAGGACAAGAAGCAATGGGTCAAGGAGAGAAGCAATCTAGAACTAAGGAGAAATTTCCTGACAGAACAATTCAATCAGTGGATCAACTTGCCTCCAGAAGTTGTGAATACTCCAACACTGGAAGTTTTTAAGAAGAGACTAGAAGACCTCCAAGGTTCCTTCCAACTCTGTTATTCTATATTCTATTTCTATTTATTCTTCATTGTCAAACAAATTAGGCAGGGCAGAGTTTACCAGAATGGATTGTTAAAGTGTTCTTTTCTTTTCAACTCATATTTAAAATACATAGTTTCAAATATGCAAGCACCTTCTATAATTGGTGTAAAGACCAGCATGAATGATGTACATTTTATAGATTTCTCGATAAATCTAATTGGATACTGTGAATCAGTCCTTCCTTCCTTCCTTCCTCCCTCCCTCCCTCCCTCCCTCCCTCCTTTCCTTCCTTCCTTCCTTCCTTCCACATTTCAGCAAAACTTCCTTTATACTCACCATTCTGTGTATGTAAATCTTTAATATTTTTTTACCTTGTATTTTATGAATATACTGTAGTTCCACTGTGTAGTCACTATAAAAAGCCTAGAATTAATTGACACTTTGTGTCATTCATTCTCTGCTTTAGAATTATTTCCTCACAAGCTTTCTGACTAAGAGCTTTTTAAATGTTGGCTTCAAAATTAGAAGTGCCCAATGGAGCTAGTGGAAACCAGTGTTTCAGCTCTCATGAGTTTCCATTTGAATTGCAACATAATTCTTTTCCTTCTCCTCAGTCTCTTATGCTACAATAATTCATAATCATCAGTCTACCACATTCCCCCTCTGCTTTCTGTCTAGCATTTTTAGAGATTGGAAGGACTTGAATGAAAAGAAGAAGAAAAAATCCTCCTCCATTAGGATATGTATGAACAAGTACTTGTTCCTAATTTCAATTCATCCTATTCAGGTGGACATCTTCAAGCAAGTTTTCCAAGAGGATGTATTAAAGCTTGACATACGTTATGGTTTTAAGGATCCAAAATGAATTTTCTCTCTTTCTGCTGGGAGACACAGGACTGGAAATAAGAGATGCTTAGGGAAGATTGAAATACGGGGAGGTATCATAAATGCCACCTGGGCCATCAAGCCATAACATTAGGCTGAAAGAATGAAATATGACTTTACCATTTGGTAAGATCTTGGGGAGATTAGTTATATTCTTGAAATTTATCATAGCTTCTCCAAATAACATAAGGATTTAAACTCTGAACTCTTCTTTTCTTGCTGCAGAATAAGTAAAAAAAAACTAAATATAGCTAATAAAATTGATTAGAATAATTTTTATTATGATACTTTTTAATCATATCCTAAAAGATAAAGTCTATAAAACATGTCTCTTAATTTAATCAAAACCTTATTGTTGAATTATGAACAATTAAGTCTGTTTATTTAATAATAAAAAATAAGAAATTGAAAATATAAATTGGTATGTGAAATTAAGTGAACATTTCAGAACAAAATTGAAATAATTCTATCCAAAAGGAAGCCAGTAAAACACAAAGTTCCATACTATTACTATTCTTTTACTATTCTATACTATTACTATTAATAGTAATGGAATATATTATTCCATTATTAGTAGTATTATCCTTCTCATCTTTCCTATTACTTTCTACTATTGGTATTTTATGATTACGTTACTGTGCTGTTTGTATATACACTGATGTATGTGCCAGAACTTGGTCAATTAAGAATATTCTATTGAAAATTCCACTGGAAAATAAAATATTCTATAACCGATGTAGCTTTTTCTAAGCACCTTTATCTTCAGATCAAAGACATATGTTGCTATTATGGTGTAATTAGTTCAACTCATCATTTTATTTCCCAAATACCTTTATAAAAATTAGAACTTATTGTAGAAATAGGATCTGGTCTGATTTGGAAGATCAACTGGGGGGTTCAGATATTTTTTAAACAAACAAATTACACATATACTATTTTGCTAGAATGAAGGGCAGGGGATGGATGAAATGTGGTAACGTTTTCATAAATAGTACTATGATTTTTTCTTCTGCAGGAAATGGAGATCTGGGTATTATTAGCCCTATACACTTGGGAACCAATATTTTGAATCCCCCCCCCCCCGGAGTTGTACTTAATGTATGGCTCTTGTGTTGGACTTTGAGAGCCTGTGTCATCTGTTATGATCCATTATTTTTATGATTGATTTAATACTTCAATGTGACTGTTTTCTGATATTTGCATTATTTTTATGTGAGACACCCAGGGTTGTGAATCAGGCAGGATATAAATTATGTAAATATGTGAGTAGGTGGTCAGAGTTGGTTCCAGCATTAAGCAAAGAGAGTAGATGTCAGAACAAAGGATGTTCCTCTAAGTTTTTTGCCCATTTTCTGGCAGAAAAGCAGCCAGTCAACCTAGCAGCTAAGTAAGAGGTATCTTGCCAACATTCTGGAATGGAGCAGCACAAGGTAACTGAGAAACAGTGTTGACTGAAAACTACCTCAGATTGTCACCTGCTAAAGCAGAAAAGGGGCTACCATTTCCAATTTAAGTTGCCACAGTGAAAGAACAGATGGAAAAATAGGTCAGAGTTAAAATACTGTACTGAAACATCACAGCCAACAACTCAGAGCTGTTCAGATTTTGCCCTTCATCTTATTTTTGTCTCATTAAACAGTAACCTTCCTCAAGGAAATCCTGTCTTCCACCTTAACTTTATTCATTTTTGGTACAGGAATTTCTTCCCTTCTGCAATATAAAATTAAACGTATTAATTTTGTTCTTCAGTTTGAGTGTGTAACCATAGTTACATATTTCACAGCTGAAAATGTGATGTCATTAAAGTGCAATTTTCATATCTCAGCCCAATAAAATATAAACAGGAGGAAGAGGAAAAATACAATGCAAAGTATTTACTCACTATTTTCATATTTCCCTTTCTGAGAAGAAGGCTTGCTTTTGAAGACACAGCAGTATTTTTGTTTGTTCAAAGTAAACTATCAATATTGCAAATATTATAAAATGTCTGCAACTACTTTATCACTGTGGGATACTCTGTTGGAAAATATTTCATCCCAGTTCTTTCTATAGAAAAAATAATAATTCCACAAGTTTCCAACCATCATTTCAGTCCAAAGTCATTTGATCTGCTTGTTTTACATTGATTAACTCTCTGAGTGTATGTAGCATATCATTGGATTATTATCCTCTTTTTATGTCCACATAGTACCCCAAAGCTTGAGTATTTTACTCTCTTCATGATCTGTTGTTTTTACTGTAATGGTATTGCTTATTACTGGAAGTGATAATTTAAGAAGTAATAATAATTGAGTTTGTGTGGCTTTTATTATAGCATTTACAATATCCTGCACTGATAGCTATACAGTTCACTTCTCATTTTGTTTTTGCCTTGGATCAAGCTAAGGACAACTCTGCAGGCTTTTTTTTTCTCAATATCTTAAGACATGCAAATAGGCATGAAAGCTGGTTGGATGACATTGGACCAGACTCTCTTATCCCAATCCACCTCACAGGATGTTTGCTATGGGGGGAAAGGGAAGCAGGAGTAATGTATTGGTTATCTTTAGTGCCTATAGATAAATGATAGGTGGATGGTGTGATACAAATCTATAATAGCAATAATAGCAGCAACAATAATAATAATTATTATAATTATTATTATTATTTAATGCACCTGAAGGCCAACACCAGCTAAAGAACTGACAGCTGTGATTTCACATTTATGTAAATAACAATAATCCATTTAGTGGAACATATTTATATAACAGCAAGACTGAAATACTTTATACATGCAATATAAATAAATACACAAATAAATACATACATACATCTGGCCCAAGAAATTAAATATTTTTGTCTGCAAATAGTTAGAAAGTCAATAGATCACAGAAATATCTATCGTTTTATTGATTTAATTTGTGCCCATAAACCTTTCTTCTGTAGGGAGTTTTTAAGGTGGCTAGTAAAATAAAGCAACAATGAGAGAGTATAATGTCCCATATTCCAATCTGATCATACAAATTGCAAAACATATAATAAAACAGTTATGTTCTAAATGAAGAGTTGAACTTCTTTCACAGTGAGGCCAGAGGTGGTATTCAGCAGGTTCTGACACAGTTCTGGAGAACCGATAGCAGAATGTTGAGTTGTTTGGTGAACCAGCAAATACCACCTTTGACTGGCCCCAGTCCCATCTATTCTCTGCCTCCCGAATCCCAGTTGATAAGCTGGGTCTTCTTTTGTTGCCATGCACAGGAGAACGGAGCTGAAAAGCTGGTTAGTGGGGTGGGGAGGGAATGGGATTTTGCAGTAACCTTGCCCTGCAGTGGAGTGGGAATGGAAATTTTACAGTATCCTTCCCCTACCATGCCTACCAAGCCACGCCCACCAAGCCACACCCACCAAGCCACACCACACCCACCAAGCCATGTCCACAGAACTGTTAGTAAAAAATTTTTGAATTCCACCACTTGGTGAGGCCAAATGGAGAACATGCAAGTTTTTCCTCACTCCCATTACACAATTAAAATACAGTGTTTATAATTTACATATTTGAATGAATGCCAAACATTTAGGGAGTATTTTTTCTTAATAAGAGGGTATAATATAGAGCCATGGAAACAACTTATCATTTGTATATTGTGACATGAATAGCATGGATTAGAAAACTTCCTGAAAGTGTACTTTCAAATCAGATAACAAAAAGAAATACCTATTAATGGCTCCTTTAGAAAATTTATAATAGCTTATTCACCCATGTGGGCTGTGTGAGAGGGTAGGTAAGTTAATAAACAGGTGTGATAGAAAATAATTCTTGATTCAGCATTTTCTTTGATTCCATGCTATACCATGATTGATCATAGCAATTTCTTCCTCATAAACAGAACCCTCTAGATAAGTCGTTTCAGGCATCCAAAGCTCTAAACGCACAACAGACCCAAAACTAATATTGTGTCTGCAGGGTCAAACTGCTCCCCACGAGGACTCAAAACAGTTGTAATAACTACAGCAACAGCAAAGCTTTTAAATGTCCTAGTTTGATCAGCTTTGAAGAGGAAGAAGAAAAGTTGCTTCCTAAATGCATTTGAGCTAAGAGAAGACATTAGTCTTTTTCACTCTCTACATTTAGGGAATGCTTACATCATGATCATCAGCAGCAATAAAATAGGTTTCTGCTGAGCTTGGCCAGGATTTACACAAGGATACATTCATTACATGGCTATAACATTCAGATAATTCAACCAAAAAGAGTGGCTTAAAATACCCAGCTGCGTAGAGGCAATCATTCTTCAAAAGAACTGAGGGGAAAAGAGAAAAAGCAATGCATAAAGTGTTATAATTACTAGTTCAATATTTTTTTTTAAAAAAAAAAAGAACACAAAAAAGTTTGACTTCCAAAGAAAATAATCTACACTCAGGTGATTTTCTATAACCAAGTGAGGCAGAATTAGAGACTAATAGCTATATTTAGTGTTCTGAAAACACGCTGTGAAGACATCTTTGGGAATTACGTAGACTTAAAAAAAAAAGACTTATTTACTTGAAGCCCTTGGATGTTCTATGCCAAGGGTTCTTCTTAATCTTTTTTTACTCTCAGATTCGTTCTCACTTTTAAAAATTATGGAGGATCCCAAAAGTGTTTTTGTTTCTATGAATTATATTAATCAACATCTACCCTATAGAAATTTAAATTGACACATTTGCCGCCAGTAATGATTCCCATGATTATTAGATGGGATTTTAATACTGTATTATTTTTCAACATAGGCTGGCAAACAATTATGATTTTGCAGAAAGCCTTGGGGTGACCCCCCCCCCTCCAGGGATGCTAGGACCACCCTTTAAGACACACAGATCTATGCCATCTTTAATTACTTTTTTCTGGATAGTTATTCACTCTCCCAAACAAAATACTGGCTTGAAGCCACGCACCATTTTTATATATATTTTTAATTAAAAGATTTTTTCAAAAGGTAAGGGAGCAATGCAGGCGGTAACTAAAGTTTCTGTTAGGCATAGCAGTTGCCAATTTTAATCAGCATTCTGGGTCTCTCAGGTTTTAGTTTAAATGAGATAAAAATATTTTCTAAGATTCATTTTGGCACAGTCTAAAATTTGACTATACAGAAAGACTAAATCCTGGTCATGAGTAATAAATATTAGTAAACCTGAAACCACAACATTTGACTGTCATTTGTCAGAAATGGTGTAGGATCTCCCGCTTGGACAGGAGGTTGGACTAGATGACCTACAAGGTCCCTTCCAACTCTGATTATCTGTTATATAAGTTAACAATGACCCTGTGCTCTCTGAGCTTGCTTGTTTTCTTGCAGATATTTCATTGCTTGCATTGATGATGTTGCCTAGCTTGGGTAATGAAATGTCTGCAAGAAAACAAGCAAATTAGGGATACATCATCTTCATCATCATCATCATCATCATCGCAAGGAAATGTATGCAGGAAAATGGGTAACGAAACATTGGCAAGAAAAAATGCAAGCTCAGAGAGCACCAAGAACCCCTCATGTCAGTTGTGTCAATCGTGAGCTACAAATATTCTTTATTAATATATAGATGGTCATGCTGGCACACTGATTGTTAGGACAACTATTAAATTCACTGCTTGATCACCACAATAATTGACTCCAAAGCTGGAAAATCACAATGAAAACATCACTGATATCAAATATTAGAAAATATAATGAAATTGTAGGAGATGTGATGGCGTAGTGATTAGAGTGCAGTATTGCAGACTAACTCATTGCTCACTGCCAGGAGTTTGATTCTGAGTGGCTCAAGGTTGATTCAACCTTCCATTCTTCCAATGTCAATCAAATGAGGACCCAGATTGTTGGAGACCCAGTAAAATGAGGACAGCATATTGTTGGGGGCAATATGCTGATTTTGTAAACTGCTTAGAGGGGGCTGTAAAGTGCAATGAAGCGGTATGTAAGGCTAAGTGCTATTTCTATATACTGTACCTGTCTTTGGCTGACCATACTTGAATGGGAGACCTGTAAAGAATACCATGTCTATACCTTAAATAGGAAAAACAGAATAAGTAATACATACCCTCAAAGAAGCAGTGATAAACCATTTGCATAGTATTATTGCATAGACTACAGCTACCAGGATTCAAATGTGATGTTAGAGCATATTTACAGCTAAGGAAACAGACTGGGTGACTGGTAAACACTTTATATTTTTCCCTCCAGAAAATACAAGGCAAGTTGAAACCTTCATACTAATGAAGAAATCAAAGGAAATAAACAGAAGAAATGGTGGGATAATAGTCTCTGTGACAAAACAAATGCCAGGTCATTTGTAGCACAAAGCTTTTAAGGTGCCTTGTAAGGAAAGGGCAACGTGCAGGGGTGGGATTCTACCAGTTCAGTCCAGTTCTATAGAACCGGTTGCTATGATTCTGTGCAGTTTGGAGAACCGGCAAATCATGCCACTGACTGGCCCCTCCCCCCGTCGGATTTCTGCTTTCTAGCCAATCTAAATTGCTGTTTTACTGCTTTGCCTTTGCCCAGAAGGTTTCCCTGAGGCCCAGTCAGGGGTAGCATTCAGGGGATTTGGGGGGGGGGGGGGAAGTGGCCTGAGAGCAGAGCCAAACCTTCCTTAGGACTGAAGCTTCTATTTTTCAGTGCAGACTCAGGCAGCTGATTGCAGAAAGATAGATCTGTGAGTGAATCTATGATTCTGCAAGCAACTCAATCTGCTTTGCCTTATTTTGGGTAAAAGTTGATGTATGTATGTATGTATGTATGTATGTTATTCAGCTTTGTTCAGGTATTTTCCCACGTCATTATAGTTGTGCTTTTAAAGTTGTAATGACGTTTCGGCAGAATCTCATCTGCCATCATCAGGTTTGTGTATTGTGTTCGTCTGTGAGTCAGGCTTTCATAGCCATTTCTGTTTTAAATTTGGTGCTAGCCTACTGCTGTGTTAGAATGTTTTTTTTTTCTTCATCCTGATTGGTTGGGAGTCTTGGTCTGTGTTTATTGGTCTTGGAGTTTGCTGTGTTCTGCTTGATTGGTGTTTCTAATATCTTCTGTCTGCTTTGTGGCATTTTTTGATTGGCTGACAACATTGTGTTTCTTGTATTGGAGGCTTTTAGTGCAGCTTGGCTTCTGGTAAAAGGACAGCTATCATTTATTAGGAAGCTAGGTTTCATCTGGGTGCCTGGTCGGGGTGTGTTTGAGCTGGAGGTATCAGGTGGGGTCTGTTTGTACCCAAGTGTTTGCTTGGCTTGTGGTGTGGAGATTTTTTTGTTTGTGAGTGCAGGCTTCCAGATAATTGATAGTCTGGTAGAGTCTTCTCTTCTATTCATGCTTTCAGGTCTTTTTTCAATCTCTATGGCTTCTCTGATAATTCTGTAGCTGGGTTTTTTTTTATAGCGGCTAGGGTTTTGGTGCCATTGAAGTCGATGCTATGACCTGTGGCTTTCATGTGTTGGACTAGTGAGGAAGTATGTTCCAGATTTTTTACTGAATTTTTGTGTTCATCCAGGTGGGTACTTATTCTTCTATTGGTCTGTCCAATGTACATGGCAGGGCATGATGCACAGAGGACTTCATATATGCCTTGGTTTTCCAGGTCAATCTTATCTTTGGGGTTTCTTAGGATGGCTGCTATTTTTCTGTCTGTTTTGAAGACAGGCTTGATGTGATGCCTTTGTAGCATCTTACTGATTTTGTCTGTGGTACCTCTTATGTAGGGCAGGACATTTGTTCCATAAGTCTGTTCATCTTTTAGGTCTCCATTATGTTTCAGTGTGTTTTTGTGGACCAAGCCGGTGATTTTGCTTTTGTGGAAGCCGTTAGCTGTCAGTACTTTAGTCAGGGTGCATAGTTCAGTCTTTATGTGTGTCTTGTCTGCCAGGCATTTGTTTCTGGCAATTAATGTTTTGGCCATGGAGTTTACCTGTGCTGGGTGGTGGTGGGATTGGGCATTGAGGTAGTGGTTGGTGTTTTCTTCTGGTACCATTTATATATACATAAATATTTACAATATTTACATATAAGCCACTCCCACCCAGTCACATGACCACCAAGCCACACCCACAAATTAGGCCATGGCCACAGAACTGGTTGTTAAGAAATTTTAATCCCACCCCTGGCAACATGGTTTACAGTGGTACTATAGGTGGTAATAGTGAAGCAACAGTAGATATTCTTAGATAGTATTGTGATCTTCTGAAATGCTTAAGAGAACAATACTTAAGATTTGGGCTATTTTTCTTAACCCATTTATGAATGGCCAATATATAGTTTTCTTTTGTGAGTCTGGTTGTGGTCACTAAAAGGGTGAAGGGAGGAAGGGGAGGAGAGGGGAGGGAGGGGAGGAGAGGGGAGGAGAGGGGAGGAAGGAATGAAGGAAGGACACACTTTCTGAATGAGATGAGACTTTGGTCACTTTTACAAGAAATCATCTTAGATGTCTTTAAAAATACTTACATGTTATACACTGAGCTAGTGCTTTCATAAAATGAAAATTCACTTATATGTGTTATTTTTTTATAATATTTTGGAAAGAAAGATGGTGATACATCCATCTGACTGTCAACAAACTCTCCAATGGTGATTTATTCTTCGAGTGATGATTTCTTCCCTGCAATTCCACCTGCCTGCTGCACCTGTTATTTGCCATGAAGTATGGTAAGCTCTAAAACTTTAAAATCAATGTGAAAAAGGCAGAGCAGGAAAATCAATACATTTCCCTCTTGTACTTTGCCTTTTGTCTTTCTTCTAGCTTCAGCAGCTTTGATTCTTAGTAACCTTGAAGATTAAAAAGCCAAAAAGATAAACAAACAGTGCTAATGATATTTCTGTCTCTCCCAACTTGTGCTGGCAAGTATTTTACTATTCGGCAGGAAATGCTGATGTCTAAATTCAAAAACAAGCTCCATGGGGAGAGTACAATGTCCCATTTTCCATTCTAACCATTCCTATTGCAAAACATATAATAGAACAGTTTATGTTCTAAATGAATAATATAACTTCTTGTCTAAAAATTCCTGTGGTTGAATATTGATTAAGGCATATTAAGAAGCGGATATCCCAAACAGATACAATGTGCCTTTTCCCTATAGTTATTTTAATTTAATACTTCACATTTACTTATTGATAATGTTGCCAAATATTAGTGAAGAACTTATGGTGTGAGATATGTAGCTTTTATCAGGAAATTGCCAATCACCAGTTAAAGACTTTTTCACCAGTAGCTAGAAAGGAATGTGTTTGCTAAATTTGCCAACATATTGGAAATCACTGGCTGCTCATTTCCTTATTTATTTTATACGTCTAGTAGCCATTAAGCTATTACTCTCAAGCTATCTATTTCTCTCTTTAGAATGCAGTGTTAAAGCTCTTATGAAATAGGACCATATTTATACCAGTTTATTTATTTATATACCAGAGTATTATTTATACCAAAGTATAAATATATTGTGCTGAGCACTTAGAAGATATTTTGGTTTATGAAACCATTCTCTGTACTCATCCGAGAGAACTGTTTACATAATAATAGCAATACTTTATGACAACACTTTATAGCCCTCTCTGAGCAGTTTACAGAGTTCAGAATATTGTCCCCAACAATCTAGGTCCTCATTTTATTAACTTTGGAAGGATGGAAGGCTGAGTCAACCTTGAGCTGGTGAGACTCAAACTGCCAAACTGCTGGCAGCCGGCAGTCAGCCGAAGTAGCCTGTAATGCTGCATTGTAACCATTGTGCCACCACAGCTTATGATGTTTACGTGATATCTTGCCTCTAATCCTTTGTAGAAAAAAAAATGTGGGTTTATATCTAAACTTCAGCCCAGATTTTCCCTGGATTTTCACATTGATTTAACCCATGTTCAATCTCCAAGCATCCTTCTCCACTTATAAATAACTGTCAAAATATAGGAGGGATTAAGGTTATTATGTATAGTCTTTTTTTTCTCCTCCTCATTTAGAGCTTATTCACATAGCCCGTTGCACAAAGATATCCACTTATTGTTTGCTCAAGACATATCCTCACAATGAAACTTTCATCTTTTAGACAGCCCATTGGTGAAACAGATTAAACCTGGTTCAAGATGTTCTGGTCAACTCCCCAGAAACATAGAAGATGATCCAAGGCTTGCGGAGAAGATAGTTGAGATGACAATCAGGGGTAGCAAACCAGTGGTGGTATTCAGCAGGTTCTGACCAGTTCTGGAAAATTTGAGTAGTTTAGAGAACTGGCAAATACTACTTCTGATCAGAGATTTTACAGTATCTTTACCCTGCAATGCCCACCAAGCCACAGAACCAGTAGTAAAATTTTTTGAATCCCACCATATAGCAAATGGCTCACAACAACCAGATCTGAAGCTTTGTAACCCCCACACTTACTTCCAGCCTAGGCTGCGTATCTGTTTTACTATGCTATTTTGTTGTCAGGGAAGCTGGAATCTTGGATCACCACTTCTATGGTCCTTTCTTTTTTAGAAGAAAGAGTTGATCCATGGACAGAGGGAGTACAAAGCTTTGAAAACTGACTTGTCAATTCCTGACATGATGATGTAACTGAAAGCATAATTGAAAGGACTTCTCTATTGTGATTCTTACGGCTGCACAGCAAGGGTTGCTGCTTTTGAAAAAGCCTTAACTCCTCAGCTAATTTCCTCACAAAAAAACTATTTTAAAAGCTTTGCTCCATCATAAAAATATAACTTCCTATAAATGTGGTGATAGCAACCAAGAACTTCCCTTCCGCATCCTTTTTGATAATCGGCGCTGTAGGGATGCTATGATTTAACAGAGGAAAAAGTAAAGAGATTTTTCAAAGTTGCACTACATTTATCCATCAGCTGTAGAACTATATATGGCTACCTTATTCAGTTTCTGAAAAAAATTCTTGTCTAATATGATAGGAATTTTCTGGAAACAATATAATAGTTTCGGTAAGATATTCATTTTTATCATTGCTATCCATCCTAATAGAGA
Source organism: Pseudonaja textilis (assembly GCF_900518735.1). The sequence goes on from NW_020769311.1 coordinate 13,168,763, forward strand.
TAATTGTAATTTTCCCCAATTTGTTAAATTATTTTAATCTGTTGGATTAATTTCTTATAATTGTCCTCCTTTATAGAGGAACATCTCCCTGTTAGCTAGATTCCCAAGTTTTTTTTTTTACAATTTGCAATCCCATCTTTCCTTCTAACTCTTTTTTCTGTTTTTCTGTCAAATTTTTGGCTAATACTTTTTGTTTTTTCTTTGCTAATTTTTAATCCTGCTACTGCCCCATATTTCTCCAATTCTTGTAACGAATTATCCCCTGTCTCCATTGGTTCTTCAATAAAGAACACCGGGTCATCTGCAAATGCCTGTACCTTATATTCTTCTCTTTTAATCCTCAGTCCTCTTATTTCCATATTTTGTCTGATCTGGGCACTTGTAGTGTCAAGATAAAAAGCAGAGGTAACATTGGACATCCCTGCCACACTCCTTTCATTATTTTAAAACTCTCAGTGCTCTCTCTATTTATGATCACCTAGCTTTTTGGTTTGAATATATTGTACCTATCATTTTTCTAAATTTTGTTCCAAATCCCATATCCTTCACCTGTTGAATTAAAAACTGCCAATTAAGATTGTTGAATGCTTTCTGAGCATCCAAGAAAATCAGTGCTGCCTGCTTTTCCGGGTGGACCTCATAGTATTCGAGTACATTTAACAACTATTCTCGTATTATTTTTTTTATTTGTCTGGAAGGTAGAAAACCGTTCTGATCTGAATGTATAATTTCATTCAGTACTATTTTCAACCTTTCAGACATTATTGTAGCAAAGATTTTATAATCTGTGTTAATAACAAGATTGGCCTATAATTTTTAATTTGTTTGTGATTTATATCTTTTTTAGGGGATTGACAAAATATATGCTTCGGTCCATGATTTAGGTACTTTAGAATGATGCAATACATCATTATACAAATCTAACATCACGAGTTCGAAACCCTCATACAAACATTTACAAATTTCTGCAGGAAGTCCATTAGGTCCTGGAGTTTTGTTGTTTTTCTGTTTTTACACTGCCATACCCAATTCTATAGCTGTTATTTCTTTATTTAGTATATCTCTCTATTCTTCTCTTATTTCCGGTAGACCATTCTCTTTCATGTATTCTTCTATATTACCTTTATTCACCTTTTCCTCTTTGTATAATTTTGCACTATACTTTTCTTGTCTACTCTTTGACATTGTAAATTCCTATTATCATCTCTCAACTCCTGAATCAGCTTTTTCTCTCTTTCTATTTTTAATTTATGGGTTAACCATCTCCCTGACTGGTTAGCATGTTCAAAAAAGTTCTGTTTTGCTGTTTTTAACACCTTTACTCTTTCTTCCTGATTTATAACATTTAACTTGGGTCTAGCTAAGATCATTTCCCCCCTCACTTTCTCATCTTGTGATGTTTTTTGTCGTCTACTTTCTAACCTTTTAATCTCCTCCTATAACCTATTTTGTTTCTGCCATTTTTCTTTATTTCTTTTTTCCATATAGGCTATTGTTATTCCCCTTAAATATGATTTTACTGTATCCCATAGTGTCTGTAATGTTGTTTGTTGAATTGTGTTTTCCTTAAAGAATAGTTCCATTTCTTTTTTAATTTTTGACACATATTCTTTTTCTTTTAAAATTTGGCAGTTTAATCTCCATCTTCTCCTTGTTTTTTTTTCTTCCCTTCCAAATTATCTTTAGGGGGTGGTCTGTCCATACATTTGTCATAATCTCTATTAATTCTAACTCATTTCCTATTTCTACATTCATCCATGCCATATCTAATCAGGACCATGACTTATGCAGGTTCAAATAGAAAGTCTATTCTTTTTTTTTCCAGATTTAATCTCCTCCACTGATCCAACAAATTTAATTCCTTTATCATATCGAAGAAGGATATTGGCAGAGTTTTCCTTTTCTTCTTATTTTTTGTACTGCTTATATAATTTTTTTTGTATCTACCACCGCATTGTAATCCCCTACTATACATATGTTTCTCTGTCCTATTTCTATTTTTTTTTTCATGTAATTTACTATAAAAAAAAATGTTTTCATTTGGGGCATAAATTGTAACTAATAGCATTTGCTTCTTGCATATCTCTAATTCAAGTATCAAAACTCTTCCATTCGAATCAGCATATTTTTCTACTGCCTAAATTCCTTCTTTGGTATATACTGCTATTCCTCTCTGTTTTTGTTCTGCCAGGGCTGTAAATAATCTTCCTAATTTTGGGTATTGTAAACACTTCCAGCATTGTTCTTTAATGGATACTTCTTGTAGGCATATTATTTCTACTTTTTGTTTTACCAATCTTGTTAATATTTGTTTTCTTTTGGTGGGTGAGTTCAATCCATTAATATTTAATGATATTAACCTGATTTTTTCTTCCGTCATCCTACTTATAACTTGGTATCTGTCTTCTATTAATTCTTATGTTCCTTTGTGGGCATTATCTTAGTCTTATTCCTTCTTTCTCTCTTTTCTTAATTTCTTCTTTACTTTTTCCTTCTTGTTCTATTTCTCCTAATTCCTGTTGTTGATCTTCTTGGCTTCCAGTTCATCCTTACTACTGGTTTCTTCTTCCACTCCCACAATTTTATCATACAAATCATGTGTCTTGTCCAGGTTATCTATCCTAATCCTCTCCTCCTGCCATGATACCAACATCCCTTCTGGGATTAGCCACCAGAACATTATATTTCTTTTAATCAATTGCATTGCCAGAAATTTATAATCTGTTCTCTGTTCTCTTACTTTCTTTGCGATCTGTTTTAAAGTTTGTATATCTTTATCTTTGTATAGTAGAGGTTCATCCCTTGTTATCTTATATATTATGTCCCTTACTTTTTTTCTAGCAAATTTAACATGGTCTTTTCATCTATTGTGTTTTGTATAGCTAGTCTGGATTCTATAGGCTTCGTTGATTTCTAGCAGGATCTCTTGTCTATCTTTCTGCAGTGCTTGCGCAATTAGTTCTGCCATGATGGTATTCAAATCTTCCTCTTTGCTCTCCATAATGTTCTGGAACCTCAAGTAGAAGGCTGCACGATCCATCTCCAAATGAATAATTTGTTCCTCTAATTCCTTGTTCATTGTCATCATTTTTTTTTGTCCATTAATTCCAATTTCTTCTCATTTTGTTCTGATCTAATTTCCACTACCTGTGATTTTTGTTCATTCTTCTCAATAGCTTGTTGTATCATGCCTAATTTGGCTTCTAATTTATTAATGTCCCCCTTCATTTCCACATGGTTCTTTGACATATTTTCTTGCATCTTCATCATGGTTTTTTGAATTGCCAACAGCATTGTTTGTACTGATTGCATATTAGATGGTGTGCTTTGTTTTTTGGCACCCAACATTCCCTCAATCGTCTTTTGGCCAACTGGAGATGAAACAGTCAGTGATGGGTTGGATGTTGTCTTCTTTGCTGTTTTCAAAGTTGTTGTTATGGCAATTGTCATATTTCTTAAGAACTATATATGTCTACCAGAGGGCAGCCAGTACAGACAATGGCACTAATTCTTTGTTGATAGCTAGTAATCAATAGATTGCATTGCTGACAGGTCAAAAAACATTTTGGAAACATTTTGTGGATGTATCCACTAATATTCCACACAAGCAAATCATCTTGCTTGAACTCTGACTCCAAAACATCTGTTCAGAGGCTACATCTGGACAATGCCTTGCAGTTAAGGATAGTGAAACTCTTCACTGCCATCTAACAGTCACTGATAGCCTTTTGGAGAAAAAAATATAGAGCACCCAATCCTTACAAACATCACCCTAGTACACATTCAGTAGTTTTTAACCCAGTTAATGAACATGGAATTTCAGCCCAGGAAAACTGCAGTCACTACAGAGAGGGTAATGTTCTCCAGTGCTGCACAAAAGAATAGTTTTGATAGCAGCACAGTATGAACACTTCCAGATGCAGTTTAAGGAAAGGTTATATGGTCAGTGCATTTCTATAAGGTCCTGAAGACTTGTCTTTCTGCCCAGGCCTAGAGTCTAAGTATGTGAAGGGCTCCATTTCCTGGCTCCATTGATATCTATGTTTATATTTTTTTCTAGCCTGCCCTATACATTTATGTTTGTATCATACTGTAATGTTTTTGTTTTATGATTGATCACCATCCAGAGTCATTTGTTTGAGATAAGCAGTTATAGAAATTGCATAAATAAATAAATAATTAAAATGCATTCTATTTTTCCTTTATTTCACAGATACACAATATATCCATTTTCTTTTCTTTCATTTGTTATTTTATACTATTTATCTGTACTCTACATTTTAAGTTGCATGTCATGGTTATCATCAGATGGACCTATATATATTGACCTCTATATCAAATTGTGGGTCATTTAAGATTTTTATATCATACTTTTTAGTAATATAAAGAAAGTATAAATTATCAGCCTCCATCTTACATATCTCATATGCAGCATTCCCTGCTAATAATAAAATTACCACCAGTCAGTTTAGCACATTTGACCAGTACACTAAAAACACATAATCCAGTTTTCCCCAAATATATTATTTTATTCAAGGTAACATCTCTAAGTTACAGACTTCATTGCAAGCCAATATACTGTTACCTGCATCCAACCAACCAAGAGGTATATTCAATCTAGTATGACATAACTATGACATGAATTTTGGGGAAAGGAACAGAGGAAATGAATAAAGGAAAGAATAACAGTGATGGAAGGTACCTTGGAGATTTTCTAGTCCAACCCCCCTGCTCAAGCAAGAGATCCTATACTATTCCAGAGATGAGGCTGTTTAGTCTCTTTGTAAAAGCCTCCGGTGATGGCAAGCTTTTCCACTAGTTAATTGTTCTCACTGTTGGGAAGATTCTCCTTAGTTCTAAGTTTCTTCTCTATTTTATGTTTAATATTCATCACATTTATATTATATTCAGGATAATATATTGATCAACAGAAAAAAAAATCCAATTAATCATCTTGTGGAAGAACCTTCCAAATCTAACCCAATAAACAATGGGAGACCTAGTATTAGGGATGAGATTTTCATGTCCAACCTTTCAGAATATATGAGCATATGACTAATAGTGGTTCCATGAGCCAATATGTCAGAAAATCAATAGTTAGGAAGCACTGCAGCTGCTGTGCCAGCACAAGATCAGGAGCTTTGGCTTCCAATTACTGTCTCCATCTGTCCAGGGATGTGATAGAGAAGAACAAAGTAATGTTTAATATGCAGAGACTCCTTGGTTCAATAGCCTCTTGTTATAGCAGTTTTGGTATCTGGGTTAGATAAGACCTTTGCCAACCAGAAATTTTGGGAAACTGCCATCAATCAGAAGAGGCTTTGGTAACATAGGCATCATACAGCTTTTGGGGATGTGACTTTGCCATTTTGATGTAGAGTATCAAGCAAGACTGTGACACAAATATGGAAATGTTAAGGGCAGCCACAGTGGGAATGTAGAATTGTTTGTTTAAATTTTATGAAGATGGCATTATCACCAGAGATGTGGCATATGAAAAGCAGTTTTGTTACCATACAGCTATCTCCATTGATACAACATTGCACTTTGGCTTTTTGCTTCCTGATGACAAAAAGAAATTAAAATGGCGATTTTCAAAAGACAGCTGGGCAATGGCATTAAAGATAGGTCACACCATTATTCATATTTGATTTGAGTGTCATTTCTCTTTTGTGTCACTCATATGAATTTAGAATTTGGGACTCATGAAAAGATCAACCACATTTCTATTTGGGATATGAAAAAGCTTCAAAATTAATATTAGTATTGCAATTGCTTCAATAAGTGCAATCCCAGTTTAATTTGAGTAATACTTGCTGATTATGTTAACACATAATTATATCTGTTTCTCTCTTTTCCTTTCTCCCTCGCTTTCTCCCTCCCTGGAAATTAAATATTTTTACTTCCAAACATTTTAGAATAAAATAAATACACCAATGAAATATTTATTGTTTTGCTGATTGATTAGATTTGATTTGTACCTCTCTTTACAATCTAGGGAGGTCAACAAAATATAAAAACAAAAAATATTATATAGAAATACAATTTTATTAATATTATTACTGTTAAAATTACAATAATTTAACAATTAAAATTGTGATGAAAGAAGTGTGTCTTTACCAATTTACCAAAAATTCTCCTCCTGAGTTTGTTTGTTTATTTGTTTATATGTCATTTTTCTTAACTACCGGTATCCCTCAGTTTTTTCTTGATTTTGTTATCTATGAATGGAAAGGAATGATAAAAAACATTTCAGAAGGCAGGAGCTACAACAAAGTAAGCACTTTTCCAAGGTCCTGCAAGATACTGTTCTTTAATTGATGCGACTCAGAATGCAACTTCTCTGGTGGACCAAACACCTTGGCTATCAAAAACTATCCCTCATGTCAGTCCATAAAGATTCAGAAGGTCACAGGAAGTATCTAGCCAGGTGTCTAGCCATGAGATAGCCAAGACTACTGCACCAACATGACCTCATAGTAACCCATAAACTGACCTCAACTCTCAGAAGGACCCTGTCAAAACCAAACGGGCAGACAGAAACAAATCAAAGGTCAGGCATCATATACCAAATTCAGTGAAGCAACTGCAAAAAGAACTATGTTGGACAAATAGGAAGAAAGCTAGCAACCAGACTGGATGAACACAGAGGTGGGATTCAATTTTTTTTACCACCGGTTCTGTGATCATGGCTTGGTGGGCATGGTTTGGTAGGCATGGCAGGGAAAGGATATTGTAAAATCCATTTCCACCCCACTCCTGAGGGAAGGATACTGCAAAATCCCATTCCCTCTCCATCCCACTAACCTGCTTTCCAGCTCTGTTCTCCTGTGCATAGCAACAAAAGAAGACCCAGCCAATTAGCTCGGACTCAGAAGGCAGAGAATAGATGGGGGCGGGGCCAATCAGAGGTGGTGTTTACCAGTTCTCTGAACTACTCAAAATTTCTGCTACTGTTTTCCAGAAATGGTCAGAACCTGCTGAATACCACCTCTGGATGACACTTCCTGGCTATCAAAAAACATGACCCACTACCCCTCATGTCAGTCCATGAAGATTCAGAAGGTCACAAATTTGATTTAATTGGGACCACAGTTGTAACCCAGGTGGAATCAAGGAGAGAAAGAGATTTCCTTGAAGCCTGGTTTTCCACCAATAAGTCAGACACAGAAATATCAACCCAGTCTACCAATCACTGAGAACAAAAGAACTGCCTCAACCATGATCCTGAAGGTAACATTTAAAATGAAGAAACAGACACTACACAGCAACAAAATTACAACCCATCAGTTCACAAGAAATTGAACCACATCTCAGTAAAAACAGCCGGCCACTCAAACTGGTGTATATAGTGGTGAACTGCTTTGAGAGACTGGTTCTTCAACATCTCAGGTCATGCCTCCCATCAAACTTTGATCAATATCAGTTCACCTATAGAGGAAACAGGTAGACAGGCAATGCCATTGCCATGACTCTACATATTATATTGAGACACAGGGAGAAACCTGGGAACTCCATCGGAATGCTCTTCATAGATTAGGCCTTTAATACCATTTTGCCAGACATTCTTATTGAAAAGTTGACTGACTTGAATTTCCCTCCCCTCCCCTGCAATTGGATTAAAGACTTTTTCATGGACCATCCACAAACATTGAAGACTGGGTCCTTTACATCCTCCTCCCTGAAGCTCAGCAAAGGTTCTCCTCAGGGCTAAGTCCCTACCTGTACTCTCTGTACACATATGATTGCATATTTTCGGATCCATCTAATATGATAATTAAGTTTGCAGATGATACCACTATGCTGGGTCTTAATACAGGAGGGAACAAGTCATCATACAGGGAAGAAGTCCAGAAGTTATCTACATGGTGCTCAGAAAATAACTTGCATCTAAACACCAGCAAGAGAAAGGAGATGGTGTTGGACTTCTGGAAGCAGAGAGAGGAACCTGCCCCACTCTACATCAAGCGGGGCTGTGTGGAGAGGGTCTCCTCTTTCAAATTCCTAGGAGTACACCTTAACCAAGATCTCACCTGGAAAAATAACACGTCTCAGGTGGTTAGAAAGAGCCAGCAGAGACTCCATTTCCTTAGAGTCTTGTGGAAAAACCATGTGGAACATGGCTGATGACTTCCTTCTACTGGTCCATGATAGAAAGCTCCCTCACATATTGTGGCTTATGCTGGTCTAACAGCTGCAGACAGGAAGGCACTACAGAGGGTGATGAGCACAGCACAAAAAATCATGGGCTGCCCCCTAACCCCACTGATGAAATTACCAGGTCCCACTGTCTCATCAGAGCGAGGAAAATCTTGCATAAAATAAAAACCACACCTTGTACAGCATTTCTTTATTCTCCTACCTTCAGGCAGGCGATATAGAAGCATAACAAGCCAGAAAAATAGGATGAAAAATAGCTTTTATCCATGGGCCATCAGACTACTAAATGCAACATAGCACCACAATAGGGTTAATATGATAAACTTCTTCTTTATTTATTGATTTATTGAGATGTATTCCGTGTTCTTGGGAAGGGTTCCGGGGTCTTGGGAGGCTTATTTAATTTCATTGTACACATGTGCATTGACAATAAAGCTTTGAACTTTGAAATTATCAAACAAGCTGAAACTCAGAAGCACCCAGATAAACATCTAATCCTAATCTGCATCACACAGACAGTACTTAAAAACCAAAGATTATAGCCCAGCAACAACAGCCAGCCAATCAAACAGTCTGAAATTAGACCATGACTCAGAAATATCTGAACAAACAACATTCAGACTAATTTGCATCTCATAAAAAAGGTATTTAAAGACTTGTGTTCTGACAGATGAGCACAATTCAAATGCACTGATGATGTCTCCTCAAATGGTGATGAAACATCTGCATCCAAATTGCCAAGCTCAGAGCTCAAACCAACAACCTAACTACCAATCCGAGCTACTAATATTCGAACACATTTCAACATACATACATACATACTTCACAGCATATGGTCAGTAAGAGAGATATATAAATGCATGCTACACACACACACACACACACACACACACACACACACACACACACACA
>NW_020769311.1:13177844-13237549 GCF_900518735.1 Pseudonaja textilis
ACACACACACACACACACACACACACACACACACACACACACACACACACACTTGTCCAATTCAAATTCTTATGGCCAAACTGAATGCATTTCCAAAATCTCTTTAAGGAGATTGTCCCCTGTTCCAAAGAAATATTGTTGCCCACTGTGTTCTACCACTGCTTATTGGCGTAATTTGTGGAGCAGCCAATTCCAAAAACCTAAGTGCTGAAAGGGATATTACTTTTCTATTGTAAAAATGCTGATTAGGTGGAACTTGGCAGACCATCATACATCAGAAATATACCTACTGCGAATGATGTCAAATCACAGCATGTTGGCAGGATGCTTGAGTTACTTTGATGCCTGTGGTTATCTGATAATGCAATAACAATCTATCACTAAAATAATACACCCCACTCACTCTAAGCTAGAAAACTAACAAGACATTGCCAAAAATAATGCATGGAAGTACTCTCTGTTTTGCCATTTTTCCTTAGCTTAACAAAAGAAAAAGAAGTGTAAGTAGAAAATCAACTTTCTTTTTGTAAACAGTAAATCCTCTATCTTTTGGAAGTATTTGTGAGAAACCTGCTAAGGACAATAACAACAACAGATAACAGAGACTTAGAATATTTTGTACTCAAGTACAGTCCATTTACATAGCTAATATAATTAGTTAATTTAGCATTGAGCAATGTTTTAATTTACCATTGCTATAATCTATGTTAGCATATTATGATAAACAATGGATAATTTGGTAGAATAGTTGAGACTGTTTATTGGTCTTAATTCCAAATGTCTTAAATTCTAGAAATTTTTTTTTGAATGAATGGTGATTGTTGTAGCTCGAAATAAGGGAGGCTAGACCAGAGCAATAACTAGAACAAGCTTTATTCATCAGAATAAAGGGCTGTCGCGTCTGCATACTAACAAGCAGACATGCCCAGCGAACAGCGGCTGGCTCGACCTAGCAGTCGAAGGGAGCCAACCAATGGGAGCTGCAAACGCCCCCGCAGTGTGGTCGGACCTGGTTGGGGACTTTGGTCAGTCCCAAGGACATAACACCCCTTCCCCCCAGATGCGAACATGAATAGTCTTTTAAATAAGTTGGTGGTCTGTGTGGCCGCCTGGACCGGCGCAGTTCTGGTGAGTCACTGAGTGGCACAGAGTTCGGAGAATCAGGATTGGTGGGTGCAGGAGAGCGGGTTTGCTCTGGGACCTGATCCGGCATCTGTGAATAGTCCCTGCCATCGGGTTGGTTTGTTATACAGTCATTGTCCAATAACCCGGTGGCATCACTGGTCGACAAGGCTGGCGTCTCTGGCGGACGGTCCCAGTCTACCGTCCATTCCCTCTGCTCGGCCGGTGGTGACTGGCCCCTCAGATGGTCCCTGATCGGACTCTGGTGTGGTAATTGGAGGTTTACTGGAGTCCATGGTTCTGCATTGGCATGACCGTTCTGGCACTTCCTTATCTGATCCAGATGCCTCCGCCAAACGTGCCCGTCCTCCAGCTGCACTTGATATGACCTTGGACCGGTGATGGCCACGATTCTCCCGGGTACCCACAGCGGATCGCCGGCGTAGTTCCTGACAAACACTGGGTCCTGCAACACAAAATCTCTGACCCTACTGTCAGAACCGATGGGTGTGTCGGGGCAATAGTGAGGATGCAGTCTGTCTAACACAGTTCTCAGGCGTCTGCCCATTAGGAGCTCGGCTGGAGACTTGTTTGTAACTGTACAGGGGGTCGTGTGTTGGCTTAAGAGAAAACGGGAGAGTCTAGAATGCCAGTCCTCTTGATTGAATCTGGCCAACGCCTCCTTTGTTGACCTAACAGCTCTCTCTGCCAACCCGTTGCTGGCAGGATGAAAGGGGGCTGTTAGGATGTGCCGGATGCCTAGGTTGGTGACATACCGGCTGAATTCTGTAGACGTAAATTGGGGGCCATTGTCCGAGACTAAGGTGTCTGGCAGCCCGTGTGTTACAAATAAACAGGTCAGGGCTTGGGCAACTGTTCAGGTGGTGGTCGTGGGAAGTAGGGCCACATCGATCCACTTGGAATACGAATCCACGACCACCAAGAAGGTCTTGCCGTGCATTGGCCCGGCCAAGTCAATGTGCAGCCATGACCACGGTGCGTTGGCACTTTCCCACTTGGTTGGAGTGGTGATTGGCGGTGCTGGCCTAGATTCCTGACAGGGTCGGCAAGAGCTTACCCATTTGGCGATCTCGTCATCCATGCCCGGCCACCAGACGTAACTCCGAGCCAACGCTTTCATCCGGACGATACCTGGGTGGCCCTCGTGCAGCGCCCTCAGGACGGATGTGCGAAGGGGGTTTGGAATGATGACTCTGGTCCCCCATAACAGGCAGCACTGTAAACTAGAAAGTTCTTGCTGGCGAGTTTTAAATGGTGTGAATTCGGATGTAAAGTTAGTGACCGGCCACCCCCTCCGTACCCAGTCCAGAACCTGGGCGATTGTTTTGTCTTTTTTGGAGTGAAAAGCGATGTCGCCAGCAGTGACAGGTAGGTTGAGCTCGCTTACATCAAAGATGGCATGGACCGGAGCTGGGTCCTCTACAGGGGCTGGCAGAGGGCAGCGGCTGAGGGCGTCGGCATGGCTTAGGTTTTTTCCTGGGCGGCGAACGAGTTTGTACGAGTAAGCTGCCAGGAATAAAGTCCACCTTGTCATCCTGGGTGACAAGACTTGGGGTGTTTGTTTGTCCCCCGACAGTAGTCCCAGAAGCGGCTTGTGGTCAGTGATGAGTTCGAATTTGTGACCAAACAGAAATTCGTGGAATTTTTTTACCGCGGCAACTGCGGCTAGGGCCTCTTTATCAATTTGGCTGTAATTACACTCGGTTGGTGAAAGGGTTCTGGAAAAGAAGGCAATTGGTGCCTCGGAGCCGTTGGGTAGTCTGTGGCTTAAGACAGCCCCAATCCCAAAGGGGGATGCGTCTGCAGTTAAGACTAAAGGGAGGCGCTGGTCGAATTGTATTAGGACAGCGTCCGAGGTGAGCAGCGATTTGACTGCTTTAAAGGCATAATCCTCTTTGGGTCCCCATTGCCACGGTGTATTTTTGTCTAGAAGTCTGTGTAACGGTTTGGCTACTGACGCTTTGTGGGGTAGGAACGAGGCGTAGAAATTTAATAAGCCTAGGAAAGCCTGTAATTCAGACTTTGTGGCAGGTGTGGGTGCCTCGTGGATTGCTTTGACTTTAGATTCCACTGGGTGGATGCCAGAGGCGTCTATTTTATACCCAAGAAAGTCCACCTGTTTAGTGGCGATGGCACACTTCTCCCTTTTTAGTTTGAGGCCATGCTGCCTGAACTTGTCTAATACCGCTCTGACTCTGTGGAAAAGTTGGGGTCTATCCCTGGCTGAAACTAATATGTCATCAAAATACGGAACTACGCCGGGGAGGCCTTGAAGTATCCGTTCCATTAATGACTGAAAAATGCCTGGGGCAACACTAATGCCAAATTGGAGACGCTTGCACCTAAATGCCCCTCTGTGCGTGACAATAGCTTGTAAATCGGCCATTTGACGGTCAACAGGAAACTGCTGATAAGCCTGTGACATATCCAATTTGGCGAAAATGGTGCCAGGCTCAAATGTGTGAAGTAAGTGCTGGATTACCGGGACTGGGTAAGCGCTGACCTGTAGGTAGCAGTTGATTGTGGTCTTATAATCAGAACAAATTCTTAAACTGCCATCTTTCTTAAGGGGCGTGACAATCGGGGTCTCCCACTTGGCAAAATCCGTGGGCTCAATCACCCCCTGTCTGAGTAATTTGTCCAATTCTGCGTCCAGTTTAGGGCGTAGTGCAAATGGTACTCTACGCGGTTTTAAGCGGACGGGAACTGCTTGGGGGTCCACTGAAAAAGAAATGGGTGTGCCATTGTAACAACCTAATTCGTTGCTAAACACATCAGCGTAGTCTGCAAACAGGGAGTCAATATCAGAAGTTGAGACAGCATGGACTCCTGTTAAGCTAAGGCCGAGATAGGGGAACCAATCCAACCCCAAAAGGCTAGGGAGGGCACCGTCAACAACCACTAAAGGCAGATGGCCTTTAAAGGATTTGAATTTAACGAGGAACTTGCCTTTTCCGAGTACTGAAATATTCTTTCCTTGATAGTCTCTCAAGGTGAGGTGGCTCTTCTGGAGTTGGTTCCTAGACAGGCTGGGCCGGATTTTCTTAAGTGTACTCCACGAGATGATCGAGAGCTCTGACCTGGTATCGACCTCCATGTGACAAGGTTTACCTTCTAAATAAATGGAAAGTGTGATTTTATTAGGCGTCAGAAAAGTGTGATTAGCTTGGTAGCACGTATAACAGTTTTCTACTTGCCTTGGTGGCCCCGGAGGAGAGTAAGAGGTCGAAGATTTTTGTGGTGCACTGTGAGTTGCCTGGCAGGCCCTGGCGATGTGACCTTTCTTGTTGCAGTTGTTGCAGGTAGCGTTTCTGAACCTGCAAGATGTCCGGGAGTGGAAACCTCCGCAGGACAGGCATAACAGGATGTGTTTTGGTGCGTTGCTGTTTCCGAGCTTTGCCCCTACCTGTGGTTGTCTAGAATGTTTGAGGCGATGAACATCTGAGTGTTCGGCAGGGTCGTCCTCACTCACCACTTCCTCGGAGTGAACAGAGGCAGGAACGGGCTTGGGGACGGTACCTTGGATTTCAGCGGCTGACTGGGCCACTAGTTCTGCAGCTAAGGCTTCTTCGACCGCTTGTGAGAGGTTGAGATCTTTTCTGGCCAGCAAACGCCTTTGTAGCCTTAAGTCTTTGATTCCGCAGACGAGTTGATCGAGTAACATGTCGTCCAAGTAATTATTGAACTCGCAGTGGAGAGCTGCTGTTCTCAGAGTGGCCATGTATTGATTGATGGATTCCCCTTCAGCTTGCTTCCTCATCCGGAAGGCAAAGCGTCTCGCGATCTGCGATGGCTTTGGGGAATGATGGTTGGAGAGTGTCTCCAATAGTTCGGCCCATGGACATTCTTTATCTCTCGTAGCGCGAACAACGCTGTGGCGGTATCGAAAACTGCTGCCCCACAGTAACTTAGAAAGTATGACTTCTTTCTGTGCTCCGCAGCATTGGCCAGACCGATGGCGTCAATGTAGTAACTGAAGCGGTTTCTGTAAGAGTCCCACTTCTCTTCATCTGGCTTAAATGGCGGGAACGCCGGATTTGAATTCATTTTGGCTTACAGTCTGTTTGGTAGACTGATCAATCTCTCTGGGTATACGAGGCCCTAATGATCAAGGCGGCTGTGGCTGCAGCGCCCTACCTTGCTCAGTGATTACAGCTCTGAGAGGTTCTCTGTGCAACACGCTCCCTGTGAGCGCTTGGCGGCTATGGCTATAGCGCCGTTACTGACAACAATTTGAATTTCACGCTCACGCAGCGCGTTGGCAGCTAATGGCTGTAGCGCCGTAACTGGCAGTTATTCAAATTGCGCGCTCTCTGGAGAGCTTGGGCGACTGTGGATACAGTGCCGACTTTGCTTATCGGTAGAATTCAAACAGCAGCGGTTTGAATTCTGTGCTCTTTTACGAGCTGAGCGGCTGAGGCTCTCAGCGCTCGACTTTCACTATTGTAGCTTTCTAACCGAGCGGCTACAAACGCTCTACTTTCACTTCAGCAATCAGCGACTGACCGAGCTCTCAAAACGGCGCGGCTCCGGCTCAGCGCTTGGTGTGTCTTCAGCTCTGTTTGGATAGTTGCTTCTGGTTAGCCACATCCCATCCTCGTCGCCAATGTTGTAGCTCGAAATAAGGGAGGCTAGACCAGAGCAATAACTAGAACAAGCTTTATTCATCAGAATAAAGGGCTGTCGCATCTGCATACTAACAAGCAGACATGCCCAGCGAACAGCGGCTGGCTCGATCTAGCAGCCGGCTTTTATAGCTGGCTGTCGAAGGGAGCCAACCAATGGGAGCTGCAAACGCCCCCGCAGTATGGTCGGACCTGGTTGGGGACTTTGGTCAGTCCCAAGGACATAACAGTGATGCCCTTTTCATGAAGGCCTATTCCTTAGGCATCTGGTTATTCTTCCTAGCCTGAGCAAATAAACAAGAGTACTCAAAATATTTGCAGTTACAAGCATATATATAGAAGACCTGAATTTAAGCAATTACCTTTTTGGGTAGAATGATCCAATTTAGTGGGATGGAATCCTGGATTTACAAAGTGAAAATAGATTTCTCCAGCATCATGTACACCATGTACAGAAGGAGAAAGTGGGGAGGAGGAGAAAGAAATAACAGGCCTTTTAAAATTATAAATCTCAAAGAAAAGGGAGAAGAATTTTGCCAGTTATACCCAATACAGTCCATCAATCCCACCTGTCCTACTTGAAATTTTTATTTGCAACAAAGGTGGGTCTCTGTCCACTCTCTTATAGCATTCTATGGTAGACAGCTATTTGTGCTTCATTAATCTGAAAGGAAATCCAAATATAAGTGGGTATTTTTGACTACCAAAGATTTTAAAAAGCTTTGCTTTTCTGCTTAGAAATTTATAGCATGTCCACGATGTAGGAGAAGAACAGGCAGAGCTGGGGGGCAAAATAAAATGTGTCATTAGCTTAGAGTCCTTATGTTGCTACAAATGTTCCAAGTCCAACCCCTCTTTAATTCTTAACCCTTATCTGCTGCCAATTTAGTAGTGAACTTTAATTGACTAGATTCTTGCTATAGGCTTGAATAATTCTGTGCTGCAACTTAATGTATGGTCCTGAATCTCTATGCCTGACAAAAATGAACCAAATAATGAGGTGAGAAAGAGTTAAGGGTTTTGTCAATAGCACTAAATCTCCTCTCCCCACTACCAACAATAATCTTATGCAGTTATTACAGCCCTATGTAATAGTCAGAAAAAAGGACTACCATATTTAGTAAAAAAAAGTTCCAACATACTATATATAACTTTAATTCTTTACGGTGGGGGACTTCCCAAATGGTCCTAAATTTTTTTCATTTCCAGTTTTATGGGATGTAAATAAAAAAAATAAACAAACAAATATTTTCCACCAAACAAAATCCATCATTACACAGACAGGTATATAATTCATGGAGTTCACCCAACATATTTTCTAGAAATATTCCTCAAATCAAAACAACAAAAAACCCTACATTTTTGGAGAAATTATTTGGGAAGAAAAAGGTCTTTTAAAAAAATATTTAAAAATATTTTATGTATCTAAAGATTCCAATCCTCCTGCTTAAAAAAAAACTCTCCAAAATTAGTCTAAGAAAAATGATAAAACACAGCTTAAATTTTACATTGTCTAGAAAGAGAGAGTCTTACTAAAAAGATATAGAAGCATAGCCAGCCAGACAAATAGGATGAAAAATAGCTTTTATCCATGGGCCATCAGACTACTAAACGTAATATAGCACCACAATTTGCTTAATGTGATAAACTTCTTTCTTTGCTGAGATTTATTGAGATATATTCCATGTTCCAGAAATACCAGGCCTTTTAAAATTATAAATCTCAAAAAAAAGGGAGAAGAATTTTGCCAGTTATATCCAATTGAGTCCCCTCAATCCCACCTGTCCTACTTGAAAATTTTATTTGCAACAAAGGAAAATCTTGGCCTGTCGACACAACACATAGTGAAGAGGATACAAACTACAGGTATGGCCACAGAAAGTGGCCTTATTCTGTTCAAGAATAAGAACAATGTATTAAAATAAACAGATTTTAAAATAGACTAGCTTCGAAAGACCTGGTATATTTCTCTGAGAAACAGGCATTATCATTCCAGAAAGACCTGTTTTACATGTAGCTTTCATTTTATTCTCTTAAAAAATATAGCCATTTTTGGACTTCCTGTGAGGCATCTGGGAAAAGGAAGGCATGCAGTGGTGGTATTCATTTTTTTTTACTACTGATTCTGTAGGCGTGGCTTGGTGGGCATGGTGTGGCTTAGTGGGCTTTGCAGGGGAAGAATACTGTAAAATCCCCATTCCCTCCCCACCCCACTAATCTGCTTTCCAGCTCTGTTCTTCTGTGCAGGGCAACAAAAGTAGACCCAGCGAATCATCTGGGACTCGGGAGGCAGAAAATAGATGGGGGCATGGCCAACCAGAGGTAGTATTTACCAGTTCTGTGAACTACTCAAAATTTCTGCTACTAGTTTTCCAGAACCTGTCAAAATTGGCTGAATACCACCTCTGGAGGCACGCATTTTGCATCAGTTTCATGTAGTCATTAGACGTTGGCAACAAAATTGATTTTGATCATCAAAATCAAGTTCAAAATTGAATCAGTGAGCTCCTGATTCTGTTTAAATCAGGGGCATCAAATTCACATCGTCACGGCGGCATCATGTGACATAATAGGACTTTTTCCCCCTTTGCTAAACCAGCATGGACATGGCCAGCACATGATGCATCCAGCCCACAAGCTGGGAGTTTGACAGTCCTGGTGTAAATCAACCATTCATTGAATTTAATTGTCTACTATTATCTTAATAGTTATACCACTCTTTGAATAATGGAATATTATTTTTAGAATTCTGTGTCATAATTCTTAGAATTCTGTGTCATAAACCAAAGTTGTTTCTGTTGCCTACATTTACAGTGTAGTTTTGATGATTATCAAAGAAAGAGCCATCAGAAATAAAAAGTATCATCATCATCCACAATCTTACAATAATGTCAATCAACAGATCAATTGGACTGATACCTATTCATGGCAGGCTATTTGGATAAATCTTAATAAGACTCTGATATTTTTAGCTGCCCTTTTGAATTTAATTGAAGCCATTGGGTCGCAGTCCATTTCATTGGTAGCTATCAATAAGCTGCTTTATAAGTTCATGTTTCAGATCTTTCTTCTATTGAAACTAAAACATTTGCAATACTCTTCCCCATTATCTAATTTTCTTATCATCTATTTTCCACAGCATGACTGAATGTGTCATCAAAATATATTGAGTAGACCAAATTAAAGTGTTTATTCATTACATTTACTCCTGTCCTTCAACAAAATTCTTCAATATGTTATAACATTACACTCACTGCTGTGTATTGCATCTAATGGCATGGTCAACATTTCAAAATTTGAACAAAGTACTGCATTCATTGTGAAGAATGGCAGCAAATTAAATATATGCATTCTTCTTGTTGAACAAAAATGAAAGAATAATTGAGAATTAATATGTCTATTTATTAAGGATTGCTTTTCTTCAAAGACATGGAAATGTTGTTTTCACTTCTAATGTAAAACAGAATTCCTTATAAATAATCATTTTAATCCATATCTACTAAAATATAATTATTTAGTATTAAGCAATATGGGCTACACAGTCAAAATCTTTACAATTTAGCAGTCTTATCTATGCAATATCAATATAATAGTGATCATACAAAGGCACTTCATTTCGTTAAGAATTCTAGGAAGGATTCTGACTGTATTTTCTCCCAAAGAAAGTATTATTTTTTTACCAAGGCTGAACATTATCTGGTAGAGATTAAAATTATAATGAAACTCTTCTACAAAGTTCTAGAAAGAAAGCAAATATACTCCTAATATTTACTTCTATCTTCTGAACAATCCTGAGGAGTGCTCAGTAGGATATATTAAAAAGTGAGGACATTATTATTATTATTTTGCTTAAGAATAAGTTCTGCCTTATAAGAGTTCCTAGCTAGTTCCATGATTTTTACATATTTTCCTTTGCCAAAATACAGGTGGCCCTTGATTTACAACCATTCATTTAGTGACCACTTGAAGTCACAACAGCACTGAAAAGAGTGACATAACTCACACTTGTGTCTATTGCAGCATTCCCATAGCCATGTGGTAAAATTCAGACAATTGACAACTGGCATGCATTTATGACGATTGCAGTGTCCTGGAGTCATATGAACAATTTTTCAACCTTCTGACAAGCAAAGTCAATGGGGAAGCCAGATTCAGTTAACAAATGTGTTACTGACTGCAATGATTCACTTAAACAACTATAGCAAGAGTGGTTGTAAAATGGAATAAACTCACTTAACAATTGTCTTGCTTAGAAACAGATTTTGGGGGGGCTCAATTGTGACCATAAGTCAAGAATACCTGTAATGGATGCATTATCACCCTGCTATATTTGGAATTTACATTTGGTCTTTAGTATGCTATATGTAGCACCATCAGGGAAACTGGGAAAATAAGACTCCAGTTTCATTTCATTTTTTTTTTTGATGGAAGCTATGATAGGAAATACCAATTCTAATTTATATTTATGATTTTAGTCTATTTCAGCTATTTAGCTGAAAAAAAAAACTCCAGATATTAAGACCCATGTGGTTACTCAGTGGTTAAGACTGGGCTTGCCAGCTGGAGAACTGACACAGCCTGGTTTGAGACCTGAGTACCACATGCTAGGATGAGCTCCTGCCCTCACTCCAGCTCCTGCCAAACCTAGAAGTTTGAAAGCATGTAAATCTGAGTAGACATATAAATACCATTTCTTTTGGGAAGGTAATAGCACTCTGTGATGTCATATTGGCACATGACCACAGAAATGTCTTTGGGCAGTGCTGACTCAACGGCCTTGACATAGAGATGAGCACTGCCCACTAAAGTTGGCAATGAGTAATATCTGTGGGACTCCTACCTTGTTAATATAGTGGTGTAGATACTACAGATCATACAGTCTCAAATTGGGTTAAATTGGGAGAAAGTTAAAAAAAACAGAATTGAGAAAAGTATATTGATGTATAAAAAAAGGAAAAAGGAAAACTGCACTAGCTTAAATAAGAACTTCTTAGTAAGCACTGCATGTCAAATTCCTTCCTTTCAGCCATGATACAAAAACAATAAAGATCCTTTTAATAGTTTTACCTCAGAGGGAGTGAAGAAATAATTCCCTTGAGAAAAATAAGATTCAATGCAATTTCATAATATAAAAATAATAGCAATATGGATTCCCCATCCCCATTGTTCTATTTACATAAGAAGCAGACAGATCAACACAGTACAACCTTATTTACAGGTAAATAGACTCTATTTCTGATGCCACCTGCAATGAAGCTCTACTTAGCTGATGTATTAATATCCTAACCTTCTTAGCTTTTATCCACTGTATTCTTTATTTTGTTTTATTTGCGACTCACTGCCATCAAGCAAATGATTCATGAAGCTCAGTTGTTTATAATCTCCATGCTAATGCAGAAAATTCATTTCTGGTGTATGAGCTTCTTAAGAAAACAATAATCTTGAAAATATTCAACTCAATTTAATAGTAAGCTCCGGTCTAATTGTAATGTTAATTGTTGACAATATTGTTCAATACTTACTGTCAGAATTCCAGCACTTAACCTCATTTAAAACATGAGTCTCAAGCCAAATTTCCAAAACTTCAAAAGGATTTATTGGGAGTTAGAAAGTACGGCATTGACTGGGTGTAGCCGACTCTGAGACACATCATTCATTGTCACCCTTGACCCTGGTTTTCTTCCACCCCCTGGGTATATCATAATTCATATTCTCCAATGGGACACATCCATAGCCAAGAGTCATCAATCATGCCATCCGTGATTGGTTTGGTTGCAAGTTGTCATACTGCTCCTCCGTCCCTTTCTGTTGGCAACTCTAAAACACCATAGAAGCATTTTATGAGTTGATACTTACAATATAATGTTCCATTGTGTCAGCCTTCAAGATCTTTTCTACTGCTTTGCATCTTTTGGCTGCCATAAGTAATGGGGGGAGGGGATATGTCTGGGAGGAGAGCTGGAGGTGTTACATTCTTGTGTTGTATGAATGAGGAGTGGGGAGGGGAGTATAAATTCCTGCTCTTAAGTTTCTATTCCTTGCTTAGCCTTCTTTTCTCTGCGCAACTGCAAATCTTTATCAAAATATGTCAAGGTCAACGGACAGAGGCCTCATCACCTCCTGAAGATGCCCACATGACCATATCCAGAACTTTTAACTGGAAGAATCTTTTGAACTTTGGGGGGTGGGAACAATTCCATCCCTTTGTATATATGATCTGCGCGCCTAATTTCTGAGATTCAGAATTTTACCTGAAGCTACCACTTCAATTTTCAGTAAAAGATTTCCTTCCTCTAATCTATGGAGTCTAAGTATTTCTTTCTTGGATTTTGAACGGAGCATAGGCTGACACATTGTCTTTTAAATCTACCTTTCTTCCAAGGATTTCTTCACATAATCCTCTACCCATAACTTTCCAAATTCTTTCACTTTGTAGAAAGTCGGCACCTACCCCTCCTAGAAGAATAAAATATTTTGGGAAATATTTAAAAAAGCAGAATATTACATTTCCCCAAAGGGAGAGATGGAAAAAACATGTTGTTTTACATGCAGAAAGGAGCCCCCACTTTCTTTAATAGCCCGTGGCAGATGTTAGCACTTAAGAGATAAAGACCTTATTGAAAGAGGAAGACAAGTATCTAGATAGCTCTATTCATAGGCAAAGCAAATACTGCAGGTAGAAATCCATTCAAGACAAGATATTTTGAAACTG
This sequence comes from Pseudonaja textilis, assembly GCF_900518735.1. Next base: position 13,190,325 of record NW_020769311.1, read on the forward strand.
TCTGCAGCAAAGTCTGAACAAAGGCAGAATAGTAAGGTTAGAAGAAGCCCCTTGCTCAAGATCCAAAACAAGATAAAAGCCATTAAACCACAATAGGAATTGCCTAACACCCTTTCAGAACACAAACCTCCTCATTGTACCATCCCAGAACAGTCCAAACTTCACCTGGGAGTTCAGATAAACAATAAACCAGAGGTTGACCAAATTAGCTCAGATTTGCATTTCCTTTTTTGCCTATAGAGCCAGTTATGACCCCTATATAACTACTTCATGACCCCATAAAAATTTGACAACAGCCAATAGAATATTAAAGGATATGTTCTTGCACAGGAACAGGAAGCTCAAATACAAAGCCCAGACAAGGTATAAAAACCACCCCTCTCAATTCCATTTTGGTCAGCTGCCCAGAACCACTAACCCTGGTGGTTCTACTTCATCAATAAATGGACCCTCTTTTCAATCAGCTTCTGGCCTCCATTTTATTTCCAGTGCCTTCCTCCCAGATTAGAAATGAATCAGATGGATATTTCATCCAACAACTTCTTCCCATTCTATCATATATCAGGCTCTACTGGCAGGTAACAATGAGAACCCTATTTATTTGTTTCTATTTTAATATGAGCCATATTTATTAGCATTTCCTTGATGCATACCTGAACAAGAAGGCAATCAATCTCTAGTTTCATTCCATTCCAAATTATTGATGCAGTTTATATGCAATGCATATGAAAAGATGTATATTGGGGAAAAGACACATAAAATGAGTACTTTATATGAAATTTATCTTTTTATTTTTTTATACTAATGGAATCATCCTTCTTATGTATTTATTAAATTTATATGCCACCTATTTCACTTTGAAAAGCAACTCTAGGCAGCCTACAATTAAAATCATAAGTACTTTAAATAGAAAAGAAAGAAGCAAAAGAAGGCAAGATCAGTATGAGGACAGCCTCTTCTCAGTGAATCCACTATCTACCTCCAACTGAGTGGTCCCATCAAAGGCCCCAGGCTACCTGGTAAAGCCAAAAAGGTGGCCCCAGGCTACCTGGAAGGCCAAAAGGGTGGGAGCAGACCTCATATCAGGTAGGAAGATATTCTAAAGAGGAGAAAACATAACAGAAAAGGCTCTTCTTCTATACCCCACCAACTGAAATTCTTTAACCAATGGGGACTGCAGCATGCCTCTTCTGCTAGACTGAGTTGGATGGGCTGATACCATTGGGATAAGACAGTTCCTCAGGTAATCCCATCCCATGCAATGAAGGGCTTTGAAGGTGATGACCAACATCTTGAAATGAACCCAAAAGTAAAATAATAGTCAATACAGTCCAACAGAGGGATTATATGTGTAACTCTAGGAAATGTTGCCTCAGAGAGGCACATTATTTTAAAAGTTTTTGGAATGGTGTCTGGGGAGTGTATTTGTGTGGTCTTTCCTTTATTTCCTCCATAATTTCATAACGGACTACAACAAATAGTGCTCCCTTCAGAGAAGTTGAGTCTTCCTTTCCCTAGGAATCTTTTCCCCCCATTTTCCTCAACAATTTATCTCTTCTTTCTTGACTTGCATGGTTCCCCCCAGTTTATTTAACTTGATTAGAATTCTGGATATTGAAAAAAAAAAGCTATTATAGACAGAGATCTCTATCCTACTTGCAATGAGGAAGAGAAGGAAGGAAGGAAGGAGGAGAGGAAGGAAGGAAGGAAAGAAGGAAGGAAATTCATTCATTTTCTCACACTGGATCCCAATGAATGCTAAGTATTATGTAAGATACAAATACATTTTAGAGATATAGCATTGACACAGAAATGTCATTATTTGGTTTGTCAATTGTTTACAAGATAATAGGTATAAGTAAAAACATAGTTATGAATACATGGATACATATAAGAAAAATAAAAGAAACAATAGGACAGGGACGGTAGGCATGTTGGTGTGCTTATGTATGCCCCCTATAGACCTCTTAGGAAATGGGTAAGGTCAATAGTAAAAAGTCTAAGGTTAAAGTTTTTGGAGCAGATTGCAGCATAGTTTTTTTCTGAAACCAAATTGTTTATTAGAGAGTAGGTTGTTTGTCTCTAAGTGGAGGATAATGGATTGGTTAATAATTGATTCCATGACTTTACAGGTGATGCAGCATAAAGAGATTGGTCTGTAATTTGCAACTAGGCTGGGCTCTCCCTTTTTGAAGATGGGGATGACTGTGGCCTGTGACTATAGGGGAGAGAGAGAGAGAGAGGAGAAAACACTTTTGGCTTCATGCAAGGAAAACAGTATAAGTCTTTCTTTCTTTCCCCCAAACTCTGCCAGAAATGAGTCTTTGGGACCCTGCAAGGCATCCTGCTCCAAGAGGCTGTGCCGACAAAGATTCATTTCTGGCAGAGTTTGGGGGAAAGAGAGAGACTTATACTGCTTTCCTTGCATGAAGCCAAAAGTGTTTTTTCCTCTCTCTCTCTCTCTCTCTCTCTCTCTCTCTCTCTCCCCTGAGAATGGAGCTGGAAATGATGTCCTACAATCCCAGATAAAGAATGATTGATCAGTAGGAAAATGGGGTGGGGGATTTTCCTGCAGACTTTTTGGGGATTTTTCTGAGATTTTCTGTCTGCAGAGGCCCTGAGAAAATCCCAAACAATGACTGCAGGAAAATCCCCCACCACATTTTTGTACTGATCAATTGTTCTTTATTTGGGATCACAGGATACCATCTCTCTCTCTCTCTCTCCCCCCCCCCTGAAAACAGAGCTCAAAAGCAAATTAAGAATGTGGCTGCCTTGGAGGGGGTGGGGGGGTGAGGGACATGTGTGTGTATGTGTGTGTGAGAGAGTGGGGGGGAAGAGAATATCACCGCCAGCCCTCCGAGGTTAGATCAGATATCTCTCTCTCTCTTTCTCTCTCCCACCAACATCTGCAATCCATCAAAATTCATATTAATGGACTACGGGATTTAAAATTGTGTGTTTGATGGCCCCCGAGGTCCAAAAGGTTGGCAACACCTGCTATAAAGAATTAACCATTAACACATAATATACAGATTTATAGAAGGCTAGGTATACTTAGTTTTAACAGAAATACTTTTATAGAGTACAAAACATCACCTGCAAAGTAATTACTTTGGAAATAAATATATAAGATTTTGTTTCAATTTAATGAGATCTTTTTAGCAATCAAAATTGGTGAACTCAAATTTATGAGATGTTAAATAATATTAACGATGACATCATCCTTTCAAAAGCATATTATAAATATGGTCTGATCTGGAGATGAGGGAACAATCATCTGGAATCTCATAAATCAGTTTAATTGTCAATTAGAGTGTTTATATGGAGGTGCTAAGAAAAAGCTTGGAGTTATGAAAGTCCTTAATAACTCTCAGTTTACAACTCAGTTCTCTGCTCTGTAGAATGCTCTGTCCCACGAGATTCAGCAGGCCTCCACCCTTTTAGCCTTAAGACTTAGAAGAACTTACTTTTTCCCCAAATGCTGGGAGATGATTGGATAATATTGCTTTAGATATTTGGTTTTGTAGCAAGTTTTTGTTGTTTTTAAGTTTGATTGGTTTTAGTTTTATAGTTTTAATATTATTTTCTGTCTTTTAATTTTGATTGGAAACTACCCAGAATTGTTGAAAAATGGGTGGATAGGTAGGTAGGTAGGTAGGTAGGTAGGCAGGCAGGCAGGCAAGCAAACAGGCAGGCAGACAAATAAATACTGTTTCAAGTTGAAATGTCCTGATTATTCTGGGCATATCTGTACTGCAGTTTTTAAGATTCTCTTATTCTGTGCAGTTTAACCCTTGACCTGTTTGGGCTGAATCGATTTGGAAACATTTCTAAAAGGATTCAGACCAGACTACAGGCTAGCATGTTTTCTCCCTGGAAAGGTTTGTGCCTTCACTGCTGTCTAATCCAGGAAAACAGTGGCTAATTACTTTTCTTCCTGTGGGCAAGTTTTAAATACATCAGTATGTACACACATGCATACAGACTGCATGTGCATACATATATACATGCCCATTACACAAATATACCCATTAAAAGTTCAAACATGTAGGTACAATCAGCAGCTCTAAAGTAAAAAAAAAAAATCCTTGCATTTTCAAGGTCTTTATTGACTGATCCAATGTGATTTCAGTGGCATAGAAATTAAAACACTTGCTTCGTATGTAAAATGCCCCTAGTTTGAAATATTTTTTTCATCACTATTTTTCTTTTTCTGGTTACCTTCCTTTCTCTGTTTTTCTTTTTTTTTGAACAGATAAAACCAAAAGTATAGGGAGTCCTCGACTTATGACCACAATTGATCCCAAAATGTTTGTTGCTGAGACATTAAGAGAATTTTGCCCCATTTTGCGATCTTTCTTACTACAGTTGCCAAGTGAATCACTGCAGTCATTAAATTAGTAATACAGTTGTTCAATGAATCCAGCTTTCCCATTGACTGCTTATCAGAAGGTCACAAAAGGGGATCTCGTATCCAGTGATGGGATTCAAAAATTTTTACCATCAGTTCTGTGGGTGTGGCTTGGTGGGTGTGACAGGGGAAGGATACTGTAAAATCTCCGGTTAGAGGTGGCATTTGCTGGTTCTTTGAACTACTCAAAATTTCCTCTACCGGTTCTCTAGAACTGGTCAGAACCTGCTGAATACCACCTCTGCTCATAACCCTGAGATACTGCAACAGTCCTAAATGTGTATCAGTTGACAAGCATCTGAATTTTGAATCTGTGACCATGGTGCAATTGCTGTAAGTGTGAAAAACTGTCCCAGGTCACATTTTTTTCAGTGCTGTCATAACTTTGAACAGTCACTAAATAAACTACTGCAAGTCCAGGACGATCTTTACTCTACTTCATTGCTTTTCTAAACACTTGAGTCTTCAGTCATTTGAGGTAAGAAGGAAACACTTTTTTCTTTATTTACTTGTAAATATAGAAACTGCAGAAATAATGAAATAATGTACCTCTCAGCTAATTAAAATAAACAAAAGCCCAGGGGAGGGGAAAAGATGTCAAGGAAAGCAAAATGGTAATTAAAGAAGCAAGCAAGCATGCAAACAAACAAAAGCCAAATCGTTTGAACTGGGGGACAAACTGCATCAGAAACAAGTGTTTTTTTAAAAAAAATGTTGGGCCTCAAGATAACATTGTAACATTAACACAATTGAGTGGGTTCAGAGGTATTTCTCAAGAAAAGTACTCCACTCCTCCACTCACAATAGAATTCCCTATGCCTCCAGGCTTGAAATTTTGGCCCTGAACAATCTGGAACTGTGCCAACTGCAATCTGATCTAAGCATATTTCACAAAATTGTCTGCTACAATATCTTGCCTGTCAACAACTTCCTCAGCTTCAACCACAATAATTTATGGGCAAACAATCGATACAAACTCTAGATTAACCACTTCAAACTCAATTGCAGTAAATACAACTTCAGCAACAGAGTGGTCAATTCCTGGAATGTCCTACTGACTTTGTTGTTACAGCCTCAAACCCTCACAGTTTCAACCTCAAACTGTCTACCATGGACCTCATCCCATTCCTAATGGGTCCATAAAGGGGGCGTGCATAAGCGCACCAGTGTATAGACTTTTGTTCTTGATGTCATCATGGTTGCCAATCCATGTTCTTTAGGATTCCAGTTGCCTGAAACCTGGGATCAGAAGCTTCCCCTCCCACAAATTATCCATGATTCAGAGTGCCCCAATGTCCTGGGGTTTTACTATTTTGTTGTGATGTTTCAGTTAAGATGTATCTTTTGAAAGTCTTGTTGAGATTTTACTGTAAGTTCTTTTTAATTCCAGGCAGTCTCCTCCCTTCCAGATCCTGCACTTTTATTCTTTTTCTCTCCTTTCCTGTTTTCAAAAGCTTTTAATTATCCAGAAGTCTATCCAGAATAGACTGAAAAATAAGTATAAAATCAGAAAGCAACAGAAGAGGGAAATGCAGAAGAGAGAATTAAAAGTAGAGAGAGAAGGGGGTAAAAGGGTGAGGGAGAAGAAGAGAAGGAAGAAAGAAAGGAAAAGAAGTTATAAAGGACAGAAACAAAATATAGAGAAACAGGGCCTATTTAGAGATAATGGGTGAAAATCTAATTGAAAAAGGGATTCTGCAAAACATAAGACAGTATTGCTACATTAGAAATAGAAATAATTTCAGAAAATATGAAACAATGTATGATTAAAATGTTTGATAAAATAGTTATTGTAACTTAGTGGAATGCTTGTCAATAAATTAATGCAACAGAATGAATATAAAACATATGTGAAGAGAACTAAGGGAAAAATTAAGTATGGAGATTATATGTGTCTTTAAGGAAGTATGATATTTAATTGGAAAAAAATGTTAAAAATGTTAAGACTTTAATGAATATTAATGACAGAGCTGAATTGGAATGGAATGAGGGTTTTAATTACATATATTTACAATCTTTTTTTAAAGAATATAGTGTGTATTATAACAAAGTACCAAGCAGAATTTGATTGGAAGTTATGTATTATGTATTATATTGAATGTCATAACCTTAAGGTATATATCGAAGTTTAAATAAGAGTTGAATGGATAAAATTAAAAGATATAAAGGTGTCATACTCCAAGTAGTAACTACAGGAGAAAATTTGTTTAATGAGAAAGGATAATATGAAATTGAAACAGAACAGACAAAAATATAAATATAATGATTTGAATTGAGATGAGATAATCAAAATAAAATTGAGGAAATTAAAAGAGGGGAAAAACTATATAGAAAATGCAGAATAGTAATAAGATATGGAATAGAACACAAAAATGAGCATGAAATTGAGTTTGTGTCTGTATAAAGAAGTGTAACCCGGGACCATGCTATTTTCAAAAAAGATGTTTTACTTGTATTTTGTGTGTGTGAAAACCCAAATAAAACTTTATTTAAAAAAATATCATTTTTTTTCCTGAGGCCTTCAATGGAATGTGAATAATTTAACCAAAATATCAAAGTGCTAAAACTGGCAAATGAATTATGATATTTCTGTCAACTGTGATTTTCTACTGTTTCTTTAATTTAGGAGTGCAAGATGGCCCTTTGATTTTATTTTAATTAGCAGGTATCTTTGTCTTCATAAACACCCAGTAGGATTTTTTAAAACTCCTTCCTATCCCCATTTCTCAGGCACTTGTAGTGGTGACTGTTACTCTCACAAACTTTATCATTGTCATTGCATGTTCAGTAAGGTCTGGAACAGACAAGAGATGGTAGTTAATTTATCATTGCTTTTTAAAAGCACACTTCTGAAAAAGTAATACAAGAAAGAGTCTTGTAGCACTGTAGGGACTAACACATTTATTATGCCATAAACTTTCATTGACTAGAATCCACTTCACTAATGTAATAAAGGGCTCTGTAAACATTTATCACTTCTCTACTGTATACTTTATTGGACATTCTTTAACCATAACATGTATGCTATATAGTCTAGGGAAATTAGTGTAGGGTTAATTTTTTTCTCGCTACTTTCTTTCCTACTGGAATGTATCTACATATTTCTTCAATGTACATGAACTGCATACAGATAATTAATGCTTTGTTGGAATTCATAACAAGATGTGGTACGTACCAATTAAATTAGTTTGTTTTGAAGCACTGTGGTGATGGTAAAATATTCTCTAATTTTAACCATAAAATGAAATATCAACACTAAAATTAGAAACTAGGTACATTGGCTTTTGAAAAGTATATGGAAGTTTTGGATAGTTGCCTCCAGAGATTCAGGTTCTAAAAATTGCATATCCCCCAACATTTTTATGTTGCATCTACTTTTTTAAATGAATTGTATTTTGCTAAATTTAGAGAAGAAGATAAGTAGATGTTAATCTTGCTCTATTTGAGCCAGCCAACTGAGTCATGAATGATATGTTCCTGTTGCCATGTAATAGAAGAATAAGAATTATAGGCTGAAATTATTTTGATATATCAATATCAGTAATTCTTTCCATGCTGTGAGAAAGACAATGTTTTCTTTTTCTTTACACAGGAAAGGAAATGTGCTGTAGGACAGCGTAGATTCTTGTGTTTTGCACTTGTGTAATAAAGCTAAATAAGATGGGTTTCACAGTTAACAGGTGGATGGATCAGAGGCCACCATATTATTAATAGTACACTACCAATTGCTTGGCTAAATGAGGTTATTGCAAGTAATGAGCCTGACTGCAAAGCAAGGGGGATATTTGCAAATGCAGTGAAAATGTGCTTCCCAAATTAAGATGTTAGTAAGCAGTGAAAGAACTCATCTGCATCTAATTAAAAGTGCATGCTGAGTTAGAGAGAGAGAATACAAGAATAAAAACATGGCAGGGAACCCAATTTGGAGATGGATGGATTTGGTAGTAACAGCAGCACATCTAACACACATTTATTTCATCACAATTATGACAAATCATGGCTTGAACTATCTTGCTTTGCATGTAATGAGTCTATCTCATATATTAGTTTCACCTTTTAAGTTGCATTACTGAAGTAAATGAATGTTTGCACGATATTCTAACTTTTTGAGTTTCACCTGTATAGTTAAGTGCAACTAACATGCATACAGTTAAGGAGAAAGAATGCTTCCAACTTTTGTGATTGTGCTAAGATATACTCATTTCTCTACAACAAATATATTTATGTGTGAGGAAACAGAATATTATAGTTTGCAAATTGACCATGTTACTTTAATAGAATTTCATGGTTTGCTCTCCTGGACTTTGATAACTGAACTAATGTAACTAAAAAGAAAATAAATGTAATATTCTGTGTCATCCAAATGTAAACTATCACAATATAATAATTATGCATTAAATTAGGACGAGGAGAAATCCTGCTTTGTTTTGCAAGTTACCTTACACCAGCATAATAGTAAAGCCTGGCACAAGATTGGTGCTAAGAAAAATAAAAACATAACACAAAATATAGAAACAATTTTTCAAGCAGTAATGAGAAACAGTATATGCCTTGCTTCTGAACTTTGAAGAATATCTGATTAGCTAGATCAGAGTCACCTCATAAAATGGGTGGTCATATACTATACATTGAATAAAATAGAATACATAATAAAAATGTCATAAATTGGACTTTTACAAGACGCCCGGTCATCCACACTGTTGGAAATAGAAAGCAGTAACGTCAGGTTGGTTTTAGGATGAAAGGAGAAAAGGCACTAACCAAAACAGATGTCCCAAGAAAGAGAGAACGATAGATGTAAAAAGGATGACGTATACTTTAATTGTGCCAATTAATTCAAGGAAAACTTAAAAGTACTGTAAAATAGAATACTGTACAGTTTGCTCCCTGAATACTGATGTGAAAATTTATTCATTTATTGATATTCCAGCTATGGACCATTTAAGGCAGATATACTGTACTTTTAAAAAGAAATAAAGTGTCTTGAAAAACCAGAGATTAAAACCATCATTCACATATATGAAGCTGTGCATGCCCACCTGCCCTCACATCCTCTCCCCCCCTTCCCACTGCATTGGGCTGCCAACTTGGAAATGCTGAATCAGAGGACAGATATAAGAATACCATTTCCCATTCATTTCTAAATCTAACTTGGCATTCCCCACATCCTCCCTAGCCATCCACCCCAAAATAGCTGGAAAGTATAGAGCAGGGGTGTCAACCTCACATCATCATGTCATCGTCATGTGATGTATCAGGACTTTTTTCCCCATTTGCTAAATCAAGCGTGGGCATGGCCAGTGCATGATGCATCTGGTCCGCATGCTGAAAATTTGACAGCCCTGGTATAGAACACACTGTTGTATTATGAGAGAGAGAGAGGGAGGGAGGGAGAGGGACGGGGGGAGAGGGAGAGAGAGAGGGAGGGGGAGAGGGAGAGAGAGAGGGAGAGGGAGATTCTTTCAATAGTAATAGCATTTAGACGTATATACTGCTTCACAGTGCTTTACAGCCTTGTCTAAGTGGTTTGCAGAGACCCCCAATATTGTCCTATTTTACTGACCTTGGAAGGATGGAAGATTGAGTGAACATTGAGCTGGTGAGATTCAAACTGCCAAACTGCTGGCAGTCAGCAGTGAACAGATTTAGCCTGCAATACTGTATTCTAACCACAGCAGCACCACGGCTCATGCATTGCTGCAGCTACTGAATATTTTATACACCTAAGGTTTCCTTTTTTTTTTTTTACTTCAAGGTGGTGGGATCTGTCTGGGAAAATCAATCTCCATCTTTGGTTAACAGGATGTCGCAAGGAAGAGAGAAGGAGCTTACTGACTGGAATAGCTATCAGGGGATGCATTTGTGAAAATAAAGGTAGATCCTGACTTCCTGTCCTTCCTCTAGCTTGCATGATATTAGTCTTGCCTAACACACTCTGACCATTCCAAGTGATATCATTTGAGACCTATAAAGGAATATGTTGCTCAAATGACTCAGCACTTTATTTGCTAATATGGAGACTCCAGCTTTTCTACCATCTGGATCCAAGGCTCTATAATATTACTTTGTAACTCAATAGTGAAGAATTCCTGAAAAATAACCAAGTACCATTTTCAATAATCCTCTTAAGAAAATATAGCTTCACATCTCAAAGCATTATGCCAACACAAACCCATTTTCTGCAATGGATATTATAGCTGTAAATGCACAGAACTCCAGCTGTCCTCTTCACAGTTTGCTGAACAGGGAACTGCTTAGTGTGGCTAACTTCTTATGCTGCTGAAATGATCACCGTTTATCATAGATGACAAGCAATATGGATACTGTATACGTTACCTATCTTTATATGGGCAAATTCAATCACATGACCCACCCTGCTTAATTTGCAGTTAGTTCGATGGGGAAAGTATGTTGTAATTCAGTTATCTATATCAATTCAATCATGGTTTGAAAGTTTGGAAATAGCCATACATGAGGACAAGCTAAAGGCAGTTTGTTTGTGTAGAAAGTAACAATTCCTAAATGTGATATATAAAATAAATAAACAAGTAAATAAATAAAAAATACAATTCAACCACCTTAATCTAAGAACCATACTTTCCAGGAACACTGAGCAATATTGAAATATTATCAATTTTAATTAATATTACACAGAATAGTTTCCAGTGGTTTCCAGATTATTGCTAAATAACAGGGATTGACTAAATTTTATCGAATGAAATTTGGTCCCCAATTTTTTACTGTTACTTTCAAAAATTCTGAAATCCTAAACTTATTGGGGGATCCAGGTTCACTTCTCCCCTCATAAAAAATTATTAGGTTCCACATTGAAAAATAAATCCAAAGCTTCTGTCCCCTGGAACAATAATATGTGACATATCTTAGTCCAGATTTGCTTGCTGCTAATTAGCAAAGTAAATGATCTGTTAGTTAGAAGATTGGCAGATAATCTTAATGTGATAACAACCAACATGCTGTAAAATCATTCAGTCCACCTTGTTTTATTTAGCTCTTCCTGATTAATTTTGCAAGCCTTAGTGATTGTAGATGAGACTGGAATTTCTTGATGTGATAGACGAAAAGGTTTATTAAAGAATGAAGTCTTCCTCTATTGGAAAGATGATAAAACTATCACTCAAGCTGAAGTAATTTGGGGGAAATTAACAAATTATATTATGTTAGTGGAACTAATCTTTGAGCTACACATAAAGATAATTTGGGAGTACATCAGAATCATATTGCATGTTTTATAAATAATGAGCACAATTTAAATATCATATTCGAAAGGCAAAAAGATACAAAAGCATGCAACAGGTTATATTCTGGGAATTACTGTCCCTGAATAAATCTTGTCCTAGCTTCAAGGATATTTGCCTTTCTGACTTAAAGCCCTCAAAATCATTGGCATTATATCTAACTCTTGCAACACACTCGTGTTGGAGGCATCAAGGCAATTCCAGGTTGAAAGGATTAGCCAATGACATCAATGACAACGATTGGGGGGGGGGGGGGTTTTTCTGTCTCCAGCAGGAGCTGGAGCAAAGGATAGGAGCTCACCTTGGCCCATGGCAAACTGGGGTCCCAAACTTGGGATTACTGCTTATCAAATCAGCTTCCCAACTGTGCAAGCCAGCATGCTCCTTGATATCTCATCTAACCTGATGTTTTGTACAACAAAAGACTTTTCTTCATGAGATTCCCTTAAAATTAGAGGGTATATATAGAATTGGTACAATGCTAAAAAACAAATCAGCTCCCCACCATTTCATTTCTATTTCTTCCTCTCTCCCTCTCCCTCTCTCCATCTGTTCCCACCTCAAGTTTAATGCAAAGCCAAGTAAACAAAATGATCAATCCAATACAAGACTTCCCAGCAGAGAAAATATACAGTTGGAATCTCTGGGTGGAAATTCTAAACTAATCAACAAAAAGAGACTTATGCTTATTCCCCATTGTAGCTGTTGGATATATGTCTCTTTGCATAGGCTTAGTCCAATCAAAAAATGAGAAACATTATGAGAACAGCTCAGGTAGCTATACTTTTTACAGTTTTAGTAGATAATTCCCTCAGCTGACTGTCAGTCTCATACTACATGATTTGAAGGTACCAAAGGAGTATTTTATTTTCTTGATTTCCAACTTGTGGGCTTAGAATAGCCACAGGGCTTGACCTGCAAACTAATCCTCATTTACTAGACAACATTGGTTTTCTAAAGCAAGTAGTCCATTTTCAACACCCACTTGATGTTGAAGTCTACTTCAGCCATTTTAGCTGCCAACTATCATCTCCATCACTATCTTTCTCCATGCAAGCTTCTCTTCTTTCTGATTGGTTCAGAACTCCTTTACTCCTAACACAAGTGGCATATAATCTCTTAAAGCAATGCCTCCTGTAATGCCTTTCCTATAATGATCTAAACCAGGGGTGTCTAAACCGCATTGTCACTGTGGCATCACATGATGTATTGGGACTTTTTTCCTCTTTGCTAAACTGGCATGGTTTACTGATGCATCCAATCCATGGGACAGGAGTTTGACTGCCCTGATATAAACTAATTCCTGATATTAACTCCTTATGTGCAAAGCTTTGTGTGGCTAAATGCATGGATGCTGGATGTGCCACACACCAACGGAATGCTATAGCAGAGAGCAAGTTCATCATATTATGCATGTTGTTGCTGCATTTTATTTTGTGTTGTATGTGTGTGTTATTTGTGTTAAATGTCGTTATTTGATTCCTCAGCACAGAGTAGCTTATTGCTTCACAACACAGTAGCTGCAAACCCCCTTAGTGCAACACTATTAAGAATTGTAAAGACATCTAAACATTCTTCCATTCACCAAAGTGTTGTATCAGCAAGTCCTTCAAATCTAGAGCTTAGTACTTAATAGGATGGTGGCAAAAGAGAATCTTTTTATATCATTGTCAGCAAATGCCCTAGGAAGCCTGTAAAACCTTTTCTTTCATGCCACAGGCTGCACTGGCTGAATTAAACTCAATGGAATAGGATGGAGTTAGAATTTCTTTCAAAAATGACTTGGTGAGAACAAACATGTATTACAGTAGTATATGAACCATTTGTCCAAGTAGTGTACACTGGTTGACATTCTGAAGTCTGAGATAATAGAATCAGTCCAGATCAGAGATGTCAAACTAATATTGTCACAGCAGCATCACGTGACATATCAGGACTTTTCCCTCCTTCAATAAACTGGGTGTGGGCATGGCTAGTGCATGATGCATCCAGCCCATGGGCTGGGAGTTTGACAGCCATCGTCCAGATATACTAAAATGGAGTATTTGGAATACAAGTAGTACTTGATTTATGACTACAATTGAGCCCAAAATTTCTGTTGCTAGGTCAGAAATTAGTTAAGTGAATGTTGCCCCATTTTACAACCTTTCTTGCCACAGTTGCTAAGTGAATCACTGCAGTTGTTATATTACTGACATGGTTGTTAAGGGAATCTGGCTTTCCATTAACTTTGCTTGTCAGAAGGTCACAAAAGGTGATTGATCACATGACTCCAGGATGCTGCAATGGTCGGAAGTGTGAAAAATGGTCACAACAGTCACTTTTTTCAACGCCATTGTACCTTTGAACAGTCCTAAGTGAACTATGTTCATAGGACTTGTGAATTAGTCCCAATCCAATTTGATTTTTTTATTCATTGGGACCCATTAAGTCAATCTGAATCATTGATTCAGTTTATAAAATCCATTTGATTTATAATGTGATAATCTAGTGTATAATGTGATAATCTACTGTATAATCTAAATCTATAATCTAATCTATAATCTAATATAAACTGAATCGTAGATTGTTTTCAAGGTTAATTTGATTCAAAGATTTGATCATCTCACTTTTATCGAAAGATGAGATCTCTAAAGCTTTATGCATCCATATTATTCAAAAAGGAGAGCATGCAGTGGTGGGATTCAATATTTTTTTACTACCGGTTCTGTGGGCATGGCTTGGTGGGCGTGGCAGGAGAAGAATACTGTAAAATATCCAGTCAGAGGTGGTATTTTCTGGTTCTCCGAACTACTCAAAATTTCCTCTACCGGTTCTCCAGAACTGGTCAGAACCTGCTGAATACCACCTCTGAGAGCATGAGATCAGTATTTAAAACTCTCAGTGGATGGGTTTTCAGGGGAGACATGTTGAATTGGAAATGGTTGTGCAACAGCGAAGCTGTTTGTGTGACCAAGGAGCTAGTGAATAAACTGAATCTTTGGAACTTCTGTAGGCAAGGAGAGCATGGGAGATCACCCACATGCGCTCTTGACAGCTGCTTCTTGTAAGGAGAACATAGGACAATGGTTTTCTGATGGTTTGAGTACTGGGAGATGAAGAGATTAGTCATTGTGCTTGCAACTGTGGTGAACTCTTTTAAAAGACAATGTTTGCAAATCTCACTTTCTAATCCCTTTTGGAAATTTCATATTAAACATCCTAAAACTACATTTAAAAGAGACTTTCAAAATGACAAGTTTGAAAAGTTGCCTGGTAGATTTAGCTTCCATTCTGAACCAAAGAAAATATAATTACAACCTTAACAGTTTAAAGAATTTGAAAAAAAAATGCTAAATAAGGCTTTGATCTAAGAAACTTATAAATGGAATAAAGGACAGTTAAATTTAGACTACTGATTTTTACTATAAGATTTTGGAATTAATTATAAAATAAATAGCTTCTCATGGAAACCAGAATTATTTTGGCTATCTTAAATTCATAAACATGGATAAGCAACTTTATAATTTTAGAAACTGGACACTAAAGGGGACTAAAAATTTTAAGTAGAAGGAAAAAGAATACAAGCCTCTACAAAGTGACACAAAACATCATAAGGCTGGAAATATTACAGTTTTTTGAAGAATGGAATCTGAAATCAGTAGCTACAATACCAATAGTGTCAGTAAATGATTAGACAATGTACAAAATGTATTAATGAGGGAATGACAGCAGTGGAACTAATTTTATTGGGTGAGACACACAAAATACCAAAAGTGGAACTACAAGTGACAGGCTAAGAAACTGATTTGGATACATATATTTTGCTGGTCGTACAAAGGAAAATGGCTGAGGTTTTAAACATTTAAGGGGAAATACAAATGAGAAACCAAGACAACCTGGAAAATGTTTCCAATAAAGAGCTTTATTAAGCCCTTCAAGAAGTCTGTGAATGGGATAAGGAATAATTGAAGAGAAATCAAATTATATAACAATACTTCAGTAGTTACTCTTAGTCCAGCTCATAGGGTTGCTATGGATAAAATAGGAAGAGGAAGGCGTGTACTGATATGTTCACTGCCATAAATGACAGGAAAGAATATACAGTTAGCTTATCTGATCAAGGTTAAAAATAAGAAATTTCCTTTCTATTATTCTGGCAACCCTTTATAGATTTATTATTATTATTATTTTTTGCTGACAACAGGATTGAAAAGTTGATGTTTTATGGATTTGCTCATATCATGGGATATAGAATTAAATTATATGTGATGGCAAACTTAGAGAATTAGGGTCAGGGCTAGCTTTAAGGTTTCTAAATGGTTGAGTTATTAAATTTATATTTGCAATGAAGATTGGAAGTCATTTCTTTATATATTTATTTTCTTTATTGTATTTTTTATTTTCCTTCTTTCTTTTTTCTTACACTTTCTGTTCTTTCTATTCTTTTTCTTTCTTTAGTTTGTATTTGTTTTTACTATTGTAATAAAAATCTTTAATAAGACTATATTTTAATAACTCTCAGTTGGTCAGGTTCTACTACAATGCATATATTTTATTATACCTATTGTTTTTATTCAATGTAATAGTATTGATATTATGAAATCATTGTAAAGTAATTAGCATGTAGCTCAATGTTTATTACTGAAAATGTATGCACAGAAGAAAGTAAGACAATTTTACCCCAGTTCTGCATAACTATTAAATACAGGCTCTAATTCCACATTGTAGCTTTAATATACCTTTATCTATGATATTTAGATTCATTAACTACAACTAAACCTGAATAACTGAAACTGCATTTAACTAGCAAATTTTCACAAGTATTTTACATTAGCTGCAATAAATATAATAAAATGTTTAATCACACAGTCCAAAGCATTCCAAACTAGCAATTTAATTATATTTAAAATTATATAACATGAAATAACTTGGGACTCTGACATTGTTCCTAGTATGATAATATATAATATATATGATAAAATCAAGAAAAGGAATGCAGATGGTAAATGATATATTACTTGCTTTCAAATTCAGACAAACTGCCTCTTTACCTTTCTATACCCAGCATTAGCACATATTTAGAAATGAAAATGAAATGAAGTACATGAGTCAGTGGCATGATCAAAGTCAATGAAACTTTGTTCAAATTACCCCATCAAAGTTGACTGCCAATTCAAAATGATGACCATTTTGATCCAGGGCTTCAAATTCTTTTGTCCATGTGTATAAAAGCAGAAGATCTTTTGGTTTGATGACAAATTGAGTTGTTTTCTCTGCTCACTGCCTCAAATTGGATTGCTTCATCAATCAAGGAGTTGAACCAATGTTTAGAAGATATTCTAGTATTTCTTCAAGGATTCTTTGAGAATTCCGGTACAAGAATTCTGTTTATTCTCATTTTCCATTAATGCAGACCTCAAGATGTAACATGCAAGCTCAGGCCAATTCCACTGGGAGTATTCAACAACATTTGAAGACCACAGTTTCTCGAACTTGATGTAGATTAATGCCAGTTTGCCGTGTTTAATTTAATTTAAAGATTGGCATAAGTGAAAAATCTTGATAACTAAAAATGATTATCTCCAGTACATTGGACCTCCTAAAATGATTCACCTTTGGCTTTTACACTTGAACAGATTCTGGGTGATTTATTTGTTCAGGGATTAAACAGTCAGTTAATAATTCACAACAATAAATTTATGAAAATTTAAACTAATCATCCGTTTTCTGATTTTCTTTGTACTCTGGGAAGATGGTTGCCAATACAGATCCCACAAAGGAGTCTAAACAAAATAAAATATTAAACTAAAAAAAAAATACTTGGGAGCATTTGTCTTATGTAAACATAATCTCCTTTTTATTTTATTTTATTTTTAAATTTCTTACAATAATTTTGTAAGGAAATGTCTTTGAAACAATGACCCAATGACCCATGGGTTGTCTATTACACTACATATTTTGAAGATTGAATGTTAAGAGACTTGAAATGGTATTCCAAAAATAACTGTGGGTTCTTTCATTTGCAGTTTACTTTGCAGCCAGCACATTCCTAGTCAAGCTCTATAGGTAGATGAAAACAAGCTCATAGGCTACTCAGTTTAGTTAGCAAAAAGATATCAGTTTGATATTTACTTATAAAACAGTAGCTAACATCAAAAACATTTAACTGTCATAAAGCTAGGCAGATGGTAGACAAGAACACACATGCAAACAATATGCAAGAATTTACATTATCTGTATAGAATTTTGCTATTTTTTTAAAGGGCTTAGAACTTTCTAGAGCCACTTTGCTATTTCAGAGTTCACCCTTTTACCTACATAAGAGTTGCCAAATAGAAATGGAAAGTAATACACCAGGTGATCCTCATTTATTCTGCACCATGAAGTGAACAAATTGGTAGATGAGGGTGGTTTAGTCAACATTTCCCTCTTCATCCTTTCTTTGTGCACTGTAATTATTTGTATCACTGTGTGTTATGCATGCATCAGGTCTCAATGCTTTTCTCAGCCTGAGGAAACAGTCTCTGAGCTCTGGTTTAGTAGGTGCCACCATATCATCAAGTGAATAGTACATCTTTTACTTGTCCTCTTTCTTGCATATTCTTCACATTACACATACAGTTCAGCTTGTAATATTTCTTATTGTGCCAGGACTGCTTTCTACTGCAGTTCTTCAGCACACAACATTGATCTCATATGTCATGACTAGGATTGGGTCTCTTATTTTGAAGTCTGATAGCAGTTTATCAGGCAAAGTTCCCTATGCACTTGTTCTACAGCACAGTTTTCAGTATGCAGGGGATGGGCACACTGCATAAAATAATATCTATCCTATGAACAATTTTCTTTATTTTCAGTCCAATCCAAATCTGTATATCTAATAAAGTTTGAATGATTAGTTGTGGGCAGTGTTAAATTAAAATCTGTAATTATTCACTTTATGACTTTTACAACCATTATGTCATTAAGTGAATCAAATTGGAATCCTTCTTATCCCATGGGCGTTTTTTGATGGATTTTTGCTAGAAAACAGCAAAAATAATATTGGAAATCTGCAAATAATTACCTGGTTCTCAACAATGACCTGGTTCTCAAGTGCCCAAAATGTAATCATATAACTTGTGTGTGTGTGTGCGTGCGTGGATGTGTGTGTGTTGGTGGTGGTGGGATTATGCAACAATCATAACTTCAGGGATTGCTTGTAAATAACTTCTTTTCCATCATAACTTTGACAGTCATTAAACAATTAATCCTAAATCAAGAACTACCTTTGGTGTGTAAATACTGCAACTCATCTGGTGTTATCCTTTCTTCGTTAAAACGAGTAGCAGTACGTGCATTTATTTTTCCACTGCTTAAATTCTGCATCCTTTTGTTTACATCTGACAGCCCAGTATTATTTCTAATTAGGTTCTGCAATGTAATTTATTCCTTCTTTATTTAGGGATGTATACATAAGCTTTGCATACAAATATCTTTATGTGTGACAGATTAAGTTTGCTCCCATCCTAAAACAAGAGTAAACAGTTGGCAGATGAATAGTTGTATTCAATTTCCTCTCCCTAAATCACCTAGTCATCCTAATTCACCCAGAAAATCCCTTACCATACTTAGCAGGCCATGTTTCTCTGCTTCTGTGACTCCATTTTACTCTGGGCTATAACTTAATCCTCCCCAACCCCCATGTTTTATGCTTGATTAGCTGTCTGTCAGTTTGTCAACTTTCATCCGCTCACCCTTCCAAAATTCTGGTTGCAATATTCTACCCTGTTATCCAATATAACTCCCCCTTTACTTTTTATTTTATTTATTTAATTTTATGTTTGTTGTTGCTGTTGTTGAACTTGTTTTCTCCATAAGAGATGTTATCCAGCAGGTTCTGACCAGTTCTGAAAAATCAGTAGCGGAAATTTTGAGTAGTTCAGAGAACTGGCAAATGCCACCTCTGACTGGCCCAGCCCCCATCTATTCTCTGCCTCCTGAGTCCCAGCTGATTAGCTGGGTCTTCTTTTGTTGCCCTGCACAGGAGAATGGATCTGGAAAGCAGGTTAGTGGGATGGGGGAGGGAATGGGATTTTGCAGTATCCTTTCCCTGCCATGCCCACCAAGACACACCCACAGAACCAGTAGTAAAAAAAATTGAATCCCACCACTGCATAAGCACATTACAGTTTGGATTTCTCACATTCTTACTGGTTAAGAAACAAGTCCAACCATTCCGAGTTACAGTCTCTGAATGTTTTGAAGTCCTGTTTCTATCTTTCATTTTGATTGACATGAAACTAGAACATTTGAGAAATAAGTTCCACACCTGAATGGCCCGGGGAAAAAATCCTTCTTTATTCCTTTTGCTTTTAAGCAACAAATACATATTGATTTCTTTTGCCGGCAACAACAAATATTTATTCCAATTATGTGAAAACCCAGCTTCCTGGGAAAGGCTTTAATGTTGGGAAAGATGGAGGAAAAGAGGAGGATGCCAGCAGCAAGATGGATGGCCTCAGATACACTGATGAGGGATGTAGGGTTGAAAGACACTGAATGGCCAGGATGCAGACACTTTATTCTGAAGAAGTTCTACATGTATAGGTGCTAAAAGTCAACACCCCCAACTATATGGTACATAATCAATCATTTTTTATTTTCTTGATAACAAAGAGATAGGTCAACTCTATTATCAAATCTTCTTTACCATCTTGCAGGATTATTATTCATGTGTCCTGTTGCTATGTTTGCAGCGGGTTATGAAAATTCTGATGTAATCATGTAACTATATCTCTAATTTGGCAATTATTTCCTCAAAGGAAATTTTATCATGATATTTGATTAATCCTACTACATATTAAAAGTTTTCTGGTAATGACCTTAATCAGTTTTTTGATGAAATCATCCACAAGGTTCACATTATTTTCTTCTGAAGAGATACTCTGACCTACATTCCATTACGTGTCTATTCCCTTATGAGTTTTCTGAACATTAAAATATGATTACTCATTCTTCAGCATACATTTATATTATTTTGATTTATTTTTATTTTATTTGTTTGTCAAACATGTACAAGATAACAAGTATAGATATGAACATAAACATGAACAAAGGAAGTAAGTACAGATAAAGGGAGACAGTAAGACAGGTATGGTAGGCATGCTGGTGCGCTTATGCACCTTAAAGGGGGCCCTTTAAGGACTTAAGAATGAGGTGAGGTCCATGGTAGACATATGTAGATCTTAATTTAGTTCAGATCTCCTGGAATCACAGTGTTGAATCAATTTAAAACTTATTGATCATAACTTCAGAATTATCAGAACTTTCATTCAAATTCTCTTGGCTTCATCTTGTTTTGGACATGGCATCTCCTGGACTTTGAGAGGAACTAGGTTTTTTTAAACAACAACAACAACAACAACAACAACAACAACAACACCAGATGATGTATTCTTTCCCACACTGAAGCATGGTCTCTAAGGAAATAGCATTTTCTGTTTATAAACACAGAGGAATAGCAATGGAAAGCAGAACACCAGGTGATCCTTCATTTATTATGCACCATAAAGAGAATAATTGAGGAAAGCATCTTGGATCCTATGGATACTACTTCCCATCCCCCCCAAAAAAACTCTATCAAGAACTCCTAATCTGTATTCACATTTTGACCTGAAAATTAAATTTATTTTTCAAATGTTTGAACTGCCCATCTCCCTCAGAAACAATAGCCCTCTAACTCTTGGAAAATGTTGATGTCCTTGTGCAAACTGAATTAATTTGTACTTGCCTACCACTTTGACTTAGGATATTGCTACACTTCGAAATCAGCCCACTTCTAGATTTTCTGATGCAATTCTCAGTTGAAAACTTCATACAATATAATGCATATTAAGAAAAGTTGCATTTTCCTAAACTTGCTTTGTGCAAAATTACAATTTGGGTAATATAGCTGGATTGGCACTTTTTTAATTGCAGCTTTGAAGGTTTAGGCATGAGGAAAAATAATCATTAATTTGGTATTTAAATGTGAATTGCTAACTCATATTTTTGAAATAAATGTGAAACTGATATTGGTTAAATATTTATATATACCACAAAGAAGTCCCATTTTGTATCCAATGACATCTGGATAGCTTTTCAGTGCCAATTGCACTAATTTCATCCGTAGACCTCTCATTCCCAGTTAGTAGGATATCAGTGTATGAAATGAACTGAGACCTATGTTTTTAATTGAATTTTGGCTCTTGTAGCATTCTAAGAAAGAAGGAAGAAAGGAAGTAAAATATTTTGAACCATTATCTTTCCAACTGAAAATATCATCAAACTTTTGCAAGCAATAAAATATTCCATTTTAAAGTTAAAGAGTTATTTTTCCAGTCACGACTACTATCAAGATCAATTCTTTATACAATGAAAACAATAGATAATTATAAATCTTCTTCAAAAAAAATCAATACTCTCTCTGCAAAGATCTATGCTAATCATATTTTCAAATTCTTTTATTAATGGTGTTTTTGTATTTTTTAAAGTACATTGAAACATTTCTGTATATGGATTTTTTTATTGTGAAAAACACTATATTCTCTTCGATTTTCAACCAGAAAATGACAGATCATGCTAATAGAAGAAAGGGCAGAGTGTGCCCTAATACTTCAAATAATCCAGAAAAGAAATAATGCAGCCAGAGGAAACATTCGTGTGGAGTGGATTTTATTAGTAGAAAACTCAAGCATATACTGTGTACCCTGAAAGGTGGTATCCAGACTGCCCATTAATGTCTCATAACATTAAGTTTCTTCTAAACGATGAGTCAAATGCTAGGTTTTCCAGAATAGCTCCCCCCTTATATATCTCTTAGTTATCTTTGACATCTTATTTTGGATTTTCCTGTTTAGTCGAGGAAAACAGGTGGACCATCCAAGTTGTAAGTTTCTATAAAAGCCCTTCTCAGCAAGGCGAGCCTGACTCTTCCAGTGCCAACCAAAAGTATTTCTCTTCTCCTACCCTTTTTCTATGCTAAAAGCCTGTTTTGCCCTGGGATTTTGTGTGTTGTGTGCGCGCACACATCCTTAAGTCAGTCTTCACTTCTGGCAACTGCAGTTTCCTTAAGTCCCTGCAGTTTCCTTAGCAAGAATTCAGAAATAAATTACCTTGACCCACACAGAGGCACTAAGCTGAAGTGGTGGTGAGCCTTGGATGGTCCAGGGAGGATGAGAACTATGCCAGAAGTTCAACCATACTCGAAAGATCTCATAAGACGAGTCAGCTAAGAGTACCTCTCCATAAACAATAATTTACAGAAAACCATACTGGATTGGCAGTATCCATGATATCCTTAATTTATGCAGTGATGTTGACAAACTTTATTTACCATGGAAAACAGTTGGGTGTTTAATATTGCAAGTAAACCAGGCAGTTGAAGAAGAAAAAAATACATTGGATGAATAGAGGACAGAGAAAAAGTTGCACTCATGATAGTATACTATGAAGGTTTATTGAAGACTGGAGAGACCAAACTCGCCTAGAAGAAAGACAAAAATGAAGAATAGATAATGCTTCTATTTTTGTGTAAGCAAAACACACACACACACACACACACAGAGAGAGAGAGAGAGAGAGAGCAGGCCAAGCAGATAACAGCAAGGCTTGGCAATGGCTAAGAGCAGGAAAGTTGAAAAAAAGTTGAGATGGAGGCACTAATTCATCATCATCATATCATTTCAATCTTATTAAGGAAGTTCCATTGGAATGATATAATCTGAATGTGTTCCAATGAGTGAACAAACAACTCAACAAATTTTGTATGTTCATACTTGCCAATTTCAAAAGCCGATACAAAAATTTATGCCACCAGATAAAGACTGAATGCACCAATTATCACATTAAACAGGAGGAAAACCTTCTATGCACCAATTCCACCTGCACTTTTTACAATTTTCTAAACAACAAACTAAAAGACTCAAGGTCCATCCCACCCCTGATGGTAAAGACTGCAATGATGACACCATTAAAGCAAACATCTTTAACACATTCTTCGGCTCAGTATTTGTAAATAGCAATGGATCATACCCAGTATTTCCTAGTCAAACCACAGATAATTACAATTATCTAATACATATCGATTTTACAGAAGACAATGTTGAAAAAGCAATCTAAAACCATCTCTATCTATTGGACTGGATGGAATATGTGCCTACTTCTTTAAAAAGCTATCCACTGCCATAGCCAAACCTCTAAGCATAATTTTTTGAAAAATCTTTCAGGACCAGCTCCTTGCCTAACCTATGGTCACAGGCCACAGTCATCCCCATCTTCAAAAAGGAGACCCTAGCCTAGTTGAAAATTACAGACCAATCTCCTTATGCTGCGTCACCTGTAAAGTCATGGAATCAATTATTAACCAATCCATCATCCTCCACTTAGAGACAAACAACCTACTCTCTAATAAACAATTTGGTTTCAGGAAAAAACTATCCTGTAATCTGCAACTCTTACACTGCAAAAACATATGGACAACACAACTCGATCAGGGCAAAGCAATAGACGCAATCTACATAGACTTCTGTAAAGCCTTTGATTCAGTGGTACACAACAAACTACTCCTAAAAATAAAATCCTATGGTATCTCTGGACAACTGCATAACTGGATAGAAGCATTCCTGTCAAACAGACAACAAATGGTCAAAATTGGGAGTGTCCTATCAAATTCTGTACCTGTCAATAGTGGTGTCCCCCAAGGCAGTGTTCTAGGACCAACTCTCTTCATACTCTACATAAATGACCTCTGTGATCATATTAAGAGCAACTGCATTCTTTTCGCTGATCATGTAAAGCTGTTCAATACCACAGACAATACTGCTATCCTTCAAAAAGATCTTGACTATGTATCAGAATGGTCAAACAAATGGCAACTTCAAATCTCAACAAATAAATGCTCTGTCTTACATATTGGTAAAAAAAACAACCATAAAATAAAATACAAGCAGAATAGTCAAGACCTTGTTGATGATCCAAGCTCTGTAAAGGATCTTGGAATACTCATCTCAAATGACCTAAGTGCTAGAGTCCACTGTAACTACATAGCCAAAAAGGCGTAAAGAGTTGTTAACCTAATCTTATGTAGCTTTTTCTCTGGTAATATTACACTAATAACTAGAGCATACAAAACATTTGCTAGACCAATACTCGAATACAGCTCATCAGACTGGAACCCACATTATGTATCTGATATTAGCACAGTTGAGAAAGTCCAGAAATATTTCACAAGAAGAGTTCTCCACTCATCTACTCATTGCAGAATACCTTATGCCACCAGACTTGAAATTCTAGAACTAGAAAACCTTGAATTATGCCATCTTCGGTCTGATCTAAGTATGGTATATAAAATCATACATTGCAATGTCCTACCTGTCAATGAATACTTCAGCTTCAACCATAACAACACAAGAGCACACAATAGATACAAACTCAAGGTTAACTGCACCAAACTTGATTGCAGGAAATACAACTTCAGCAACAGAGTGGTCAATGTCTGGAATACTCTACCCGACTCTGTAGTTTCTTCCCCAGCCCCCAAAAACTAACCTTAGACTATCTACTATTGACCTCACCCCTTTCCTAAGAGGTCTGTAGGGGGTGTGCATAAGCGCACCAATGTGCCTACCGTCCCTGTCCTATTGTTTGTTTTATTTTTCTTATATATACCCATTTCATGTATTCATAACTATGTATATACTTATACTTATTATCTTGTAAACAATTGACAAATCAAATAAAAACATAAAAAAAATATTCTGCATAGACCAGAATTCAGAATGTTTCATGTGTTTTGCCACAGGGGAGCCTGGAGATATGCTCCCTGTTTTTTTATAAATTAACCCACTAAAGTAGGTTACATGGTACATCTACTGGTAGATTGTTTACTAACTATTGCTCATTACTCATCTTCCAGTGATATTGGTCAAATGAGATAGATAGGATGGATGGATGGATAAGAAACAGCAGTCAAAATGGATATTTTTCCAGGCTGCAGACTCAGGCTGCAGTTCTGACAAAGAACAATACCCAACACAATTCACTTCAACCTAGCCCATATAGAACAGCATTAAAAATCTAGACTTCTCTGACTAGTTACTTGAAACATCTTCTTTCTTTGAAATGCACAATTATAGCACGTATAGTATATCTGCACTTGACAACCTGACAGCATTGCTCAGCAACTAAAAATAGCCTTTGTGTTCCCCAGTTTGAAACTACAAACCTCAGATTAGGGAAACTGGTAAAACCCACACTGAGCCCAATGCTCACCTTTGTAAAATGCACACTGAGCACAGTGCTCATTTCCCCATTTGCCTAATGGCTGCCCATAGAAAGGGCAAGACAGAATACATGATGCACAAGACACAGTCTGATTCCACCACAATAAGCTTCTCTTTTTTAGGGGAGGGGAGAAATTATATCAGAGCTGTAGCCAATGTGGGGTGGGGAATGCAGTTCTTATATTGCCTTTTAATTCTTAACACAGATAGTAACAAAGGTGCTTTTTTAGGAGGCAACTGGCGTTTCCTTGTTTTTTCTTTTGAAAACATTCCACTTCTCATCCAAGAATCTTCTTCAGTTCTGACTGGATGGTGGGTAATGGAAAGATTAATATTCTTTCTATTCCCCATCATAGTAGGAATAGTAGGCTGAAAAAATAAGACCTTGTGGCAATAAAGCCTACATGGGCTTTTTCTATTGCAGGATAGGCTTTCACATTTGGGGTAATGCAACATGTTGCCTCATCTGCAGTCTTTCATTTGCTATGTTCTTATGATTTCGTATATGTTACTAATTTTTAATTAGATGAGAAATATTCCTCTATTAATGGAAGTAGGCAATAATATAAAAGTATGAAAAAGCCAAGACTACTTCTCTCTTCATTTTTGGTTGCTGGACTTCTTCTATGCCATTGGAGGACCATTTCCTCATAAAATTTGGTTTCTGCAACTTTCCTTTTCCTTTTTCCTCCAATTCATAACAAAAGCAGGCCTTTGTCAGAAGAAATGGTTCTTGCATTTTGCTGCTCTTTCAAATCTTAGTACATTAGAGGGTATTGTACTAACAGGTGAATTTTAGTGCATTTTACCCTTTATAAATTACATGCTTGGGTAGCCTGGCTGATTAATAAAAGTAAGATGGAAACTCTATCTCTTGTAAGCTGATGACTTTTGAAACCAAACCCCTGACATTTACAAATCAGTAAGCTCTTTTCATTTAAAATTCTAGTGGGATTTCCTGTTTTTGTTTTGTTTTGTTTTTTTTCCTAATCCTTGTGGCTTTGCTGTTTGCTGTGCCTTTTTCTGCAACTTCTATTTTAACCTTCTCTTCCTTTTCATTGCTTTTCAAGAATGAATCCCCTTAGGAAGAGATGCCACTCAGGTGAAGTTCAAAAGCATTGCAACCAGCTTGTCTTGCTCAAAGCCAGCCTTTTATAATGATTGAATGTAACTAGCTGGGGTTGGGGGGGGGGGGGGGAAGGTAGAGAAAATATTCAAAAGTAAAGTAAATAGAACAAAAATATATTGTGGTTATTTCTTCATATGATACTAGAACTAATATGTCATTCAACATCTCCTCAACGCTACTCTTTGATATGTACCTTTAATAGTTAATAGTAGTGCTGCATTTACTACTATGTTTCAGGAAAAAGGTAGCTCTAAATCTTTTAAATATACAAGTGAGCAGTTAGGATATCTAAAGCTACAGACCAAATAAAATGAATAAAGACACTAGCATAAAAGTTAGTGGGTCAGGAGGTAGCATCATAATAACAGAATAACAGAGCTGGAGGGGACCTTGTAGGTCATCTAGTCCAACTCCCCTGCCAAGCAAGAGACCCTACACCTTTTGACAGATGGCAGTCCAGTCTCTTCTTGAAAGCTTCTGGTGACGAAAATCCCATAACTTCTGAAAGCAAATTGTTCCATTGGTTGATTGTTCTCACTGTCAGAAAATGTCTTCTTATTTATAGGTTGAATCTCTCCTTAATCAGTTTCTATCCAGTATTCTTTGTCCAGCCTTCAGGTGCTTTGGAAAATAGCTTGTCCCCTCCTCTCTGTGACAACCCCTCAAATATTGGAACATTGCTATCATGTCTGTTAGATCATGGGTGGAATGAAGAAGCAGGATGCCTGGATCAGAAACACTGTTTATTTGCTTCCATACAGGACTGAAAACTAGCTGCAGCAGTCCCTTTTAAAGGGAGCTGTCCGCGGCTTCAGCCATTGACAGATGTTTGCTTTTCCTGCTTCTGTGGTTCAGCCAATCACAGGTTAGTATGCAAATATCTAACAATATCTACCCTGGTCCTTCTCTTCACTAGACTAGCTATGCCCAGTTCCTGTAACCATTCTTCATATGTTTAGCTTCCAATCCCCTAATCTTTGTTGTTCTTCTCTGCATTCTTTCTAGAGTCTGAACATCCTTTTTTATAGTGTGGTGACCAAAACTGGTGACCAAAAGTCATTTAACTGATCTTTGCTGTTCTCAGAAGCTAAATGCAATTAGCCTTAGTTACCACTTGCCTGGCCTAGGGGAAAAAGGAGTAATATCTAAGAGGCAATTATAAATCTTTTCTCTATTGTTCCAAGAAAAGTGCCCAGATGCAGACATCAGGTGTATAAAAACATAGTTTAGCTTTCATCCATTTTTGGTAATTAACCATAACCATAATATTATCATAAGCATCCACCTGAACTTTGCAAGATTCTATTAATATTCAACAAAAAAGTAACTACATCAGTCGTAACAGAATGCTATTTATGATTTGAAGCCATTTGAACTTTTAGCCCAAAAAATAACTATGCCAAGAAAAAATAGGGCTAGAAAAAAAAACTTCATCTAGCTTCTGATATTGTGAAATTATCTTTTTCAGATTGGATCCTCAAATTGTGTCCCTTCAAACTGATGTGAAGTTTTAACAGACTTTGGGTCATGCACTCAAACAGTTCTCATCAAAATCAATATCCAGTTTAGAGAGATTATCTGCAATTATGAGACAATTATATACTTTAACATATGACATAATCGCCTAACCTACTGAAGTCAGAGCCAATTGTTTGTATTGAACTCCAATGCAAATATATTTATGTATTTATTTATTTGATTCATATTGCCACCTATTCACCCATGGTGACTCTAGGCGGCTTACAATGTAAAATCATATTTAAAACAAAAAAATAAAAATAAAAACTGAGAAAAAGAATCAAATAAATTAGTAAAGTACAATAGAACAAAATTTGGGAAATCAAAACAAAACAAAAACAAAAAAACAAAAACCAACTTTCACCCCCCACCCCAATGACAGTGGATCACACTAGCCATTTGATGGGTTCCATCCCTCTCTGGGTTCCCCAGGCCTGTTGGCAAAACCAGGTCTTCAGTGCCCTTTGGAATAGTATTAATGAAGGGGCCATTCTAATCTCCGGGAAAATGATGTACCAGAGAGACGGAGCCACCACAAAGAAGGCCCTTCTTCTAGGTCCACCAGGTGTATCTCCCTCAGGGACCCGCAACATTCCCTGCCTCCTCGCTGTAATGGGTCAGATAGATGTCACTGGCAAGAGATGTTTCTTCAGATAACCTGGACCCAAGCCATGAAGGGCTTTAAAGGTGACAAGCAGCACCTTGAATTGCACCTGGAAGCAAATTGGCAACCAATGCAGCTCCTGCAGGAGAAGTGACATATGTGCACACCAAAGTCTGCATAAAACCGTGTGGACTGCTGCATTTTGCACCAACTGGAGCTTCCGGATGTTCTTCAAGGGCAGTCCCATGTGGAGCGCATTGGAATAATCAAGAAGGGAAGTGACCGGGGCATGTGTGACTGTGAGTGGGGACCATTGATCCAGGAAAGGGCATAACTAGTACACAATCCTCAGTTGAGCAAAAGCCCTCCTGGCCATGACTGCCACCTGCTCTTTGAACAGGAGTCATGACTCCAGGAAAACCCCTATATTATGCACAGGGTCTATTTGGGATAGTGCCACCCCATCCAAGACTAAATGTGGTAATTCTCCCTGAACCAACAAATCCCAAACCCAGAGCCACTCAGTCTTGCAAGGGTTTAGTTTCAACCCGTTGCTCCCCATCCAGCCCCTAACAGCCTCCAGGCACTGTGAGAGGGAGGACACAGCAACACTTAACTCATCAGGGGCCGAGACATACAGCTGAGTATCATCAGCATCTTGGTGATACCTCAGTCCATGGTGATGGAGGATCTCACCCAGCGGTTTCATATAAATGTTGAACAGGAGCGGAGAGAGTATCAAGCCCTGTGGAATCCTGTAAAGCAATGGGCGAGGGTTGGATCTCTCCCCTCCTATCAACACTGACTGAGAGCAGCTGCAGAGGAAGGAAGTGAACCAAGACAGCACAAGGCCTCCTGCTCCCATCCCCCGAAGCTGTCCCAGGAGAATCCCATAATATATTGGTGATAAAACTAAAACAATATATTAATTTCAATAATTAAAAATATAAATGAATTATACATTTATTGTACAACTCATGCAGTGTCTATAGTGATCCTGTCTCCTATTTTCCACACAACAAATGAGTTGGGTTGTGAGAGAAGGGCTGGCTCATAGCTGATCTATATGTTTACATTTTAAATGACTGCCTATGATTAAATTTAGAGATTGGTGGCAATTTCATTTGATCTTCTGGCTAAGAGCCAGGGTCAAAGAGCAATTGTGTTCCAATATTGGAAAGCCAAATCCAATACCTGGTAAACCAAACATTGGATGTAACTGTGGGAATTAATGGGCTAATCTTCTGCAGCTGCTTTTCCTCCATCTCCCTCCCTCCCTCTCATCTCTTGAATTGAGTCTTCAGATTAAATGGATGACTGAAAATCCATTCATCTTGATGCTGGAAGTAACCCATTTTCAGTGATTTGACCCATCTGATAATTAGTTAAATCAATGAGTAACTTATTGAAGAACTACCAATACAGATCTGGGTCACATGAGTTTTCCATCTAGCCTCCTGGCCTTATTTTACGATCCAGTTGCCCCCAAATATTTGGGTGTCAAATTGGACATCCAATTTACTTGTTCTTTTCTTATTCTGTTCCCCTGAGTTTTGTTGTAAAAACGCCCATTCATTTTATGATACTATAATTCATTTCTAAATATCCCTAGGCTGTCAAAACTCAGAAGTCTCTTCGCTCCTCTGTTCGCTCTAGTCTGCTGGCTGTTAGTTCAGTAGGTCATGAAGATGCCTCAGGGAGCTCACTAGGATACCTTCAGCTTTCTGCTTCTACTTTACCTGCCAATAAAAGGAACATAACGGCTTAAGAAGAAGGGGGAGAAAAACTTTGCCTTTTGAGGGTCACCAAAGTTTGTATGTGAGCACTTTTAGTAAGATGCAAATGTTTTTGTTTGAACAGATTTTGTAACTCAGAGTAATAAATAAATAATAAATAAATAAATATTTTTTTAAAAAAAATCCAGGCAGGTTAATATAGAGTTTTATTTGCATTAATGGATTTTTATGTTTTAATTGTTTAAATTTAATTTTGAAGCTTGTTACAAGTTCCATCCGTCATCAAGCAACCCAGTCAAGATTCAAAAGTGAAGATGCCGACCCATTATTTTCTACTTTTATTTTATGAATTATAACAATTGTAACAATAATAAACAGAATAATTCTGGATTTTGTTGTCTCAACTCCTCTGCAAGAAGTTAGGCAAAGGAATTGCTGCCCTCAGATACATCTGTGAGGATTACGGGGCAAAATTTGCAAGATGGCATATACAGTGTTGCAAACAAAGCACTGAAATTACATCCATGGCTTTCCCATTCTTAAACCCTAACTTAGTTTTTCTTGAATATATTTGCTTGTAAAAACATTTTTCTATTCAAGAAGTTGAATTCTAAGAGTTTGGAATGCAGATGAATTATAAGATTTTTGATGCAGTCTAAAAGAATAATTGCAATAAACAATCAATTCCCCTTTCCTTTCATTCTTTTTCATATGGTTGGAGCTGAATTATACTTTTAATGTTTCAAAGACAACACTTCATCAGAGGTTTCCCAGGTTGCAAGACTAGCCGGGAAACTGTCACAGAATGTTGAAAATGAAGATCACATGACCACAGCAGCAGCATAGCAGCATAGCAACAGCCAGTAGTACTTTCTCAAATTTAATTCCCTCAGAGTAAAGGATCCCAGATTTTGGATGCATTCTGTAAGTTAGCCCACTTGAGGTAACTTAGTTCAAAAATTATTGCGCTATAATGCACCATTTTGGCCAGGAATGATAATGAGAGTTTTAATAATATATAGATGCAGCAAGGTTTTTTTTTTTCCTATGCAGCTTAGAATCATAGAGGGGAAAGAGGATATGTAGGATCTTGAATCTAATGCCCTTTCTCGGTGCAGGAATCTCAATCAAAAACCTCCCAACAGACAGCTACATGAACCAAAGTACTGCATTGCTTGAACTACTTGGGTTGTCCTTGAACACTGTCCAATGAAGAGGACTGATATCTGCAGCTAGCCACAATGCCACCAGAATGATAAAATCTATACTACAACATCAGAAGTAATGCTATTTAATATTTGTGTTCCAATGATGCACACAAGAACATTAAAGATTAAGTTTGCATTATGACATATAGTTCCTCACTTGCCCCCCCCCCCCCCCCAGACATCTGTGAATTAAAGGGGAGCCTACTATACCTCCGGGTCATCAGTCACACTGCCAAACCTACAGAAGGGAGGAAAGAAAAGAATTAATGGTCTGTTCTGCCATACTGTTGAGAACATAGTCTTTATAAAAGAGATGGATAATGCAATATTAATTCAAATATATCTCCCTTGCAACAGCATAATTTTAGATAATGCTGTCAGTTGATAATCCAGAATTATTCTTTATCCAGTCAACATGCTGTGCCACTGATACCCTATACTATAAAAATATGTTTGTCTTCCTCCATGTAGTTTCCGTACTTTATCTAGTACTAATATTTATTTGACTGTTTTGATGTTTTCATGGATGTTGATTATTATAATCTATCCTATGAATGTAGACACCTCCTGAAGAGCAATATAGTGAATCTCCTAAATAAATAATGACAGCAAAGTGTCTTACCATTCGTTTTAGGGTAGAATTAAGTTGCTGCTCTTATTATTATTCAGAAAAGTTCATGTATACCATTTCAGAGAGAAAGAACATTTTTCAAGAAACAGAGCTAGAGATATGGGCCCAACATTAAGTCATATACTTTTTATATTTTTCTGATGTGGTGGAATATACATTTAAACATAAATTATTCTTAGCACAGACCATTAAAGTAAATAGGACATAAGCCAATTAGGTTTTGTTAAAATCAGTGAGATTTAAATAGGACTAAATTTAACCCAAAATAGAGACTAATCAAAATTTATTGTCTCTAACTATAAGTGTTCCAGCTTTATTTTTATTTTTAGAAATGTTGCTATTTAAACTTGAAATTGAAGGCAGAATTTTAAAGTGAGAAAGAGTAACAGATAAAAAGTGTGTTTTACTACTTGGATAAAAACTTATGTTCAAATAGAGAATTCCATAAGAGGGATTTTGAATGCTGCAAAGGTTTTCTATTTCAACCGCTGTGAGAAAGGTGTGCATCAATATTTTCAAAGCATCAGAGGAATTTATTTAGCAAGGATTTGTTTAAAAGCTGTAATTAAGCAGGATATAGATTGTCATTAAACTCCATTCAGTGCACAACAATACAGTATATCCTCCTTTTTAAAAGAGGATTTTTTAAAACCTCAATTTCAGATTTTCCTCTGCAGATTGGACATTATGTATTCCTTCCTTTTCAAAGAGGAGACATTTTGCCAATAATTCAGCCTTTCCACCATTTTATGTTTTAAAAATAAAACCACAGGCACTTGTACAATTTAGATTTACCACCTGATCATGTTCATACTGCAGATTCCTACGTTAGCTTAGTATGGGTCAGAGGGGAACATAGTAAATTTCATGCTGGATTTTGACAGAAGAGAATTAAAAAACAACCCTAGGGCTATTTTATCTGTGCTTAATGTACACAATTTGGGGACTTGGATCATAAATAAATAAAATATGCAGAGTCCATTCATTCATTGCTGGGAAACATAAATCTGCCTTAATATGCAGAATGTAAAAGTTCAGGTTTGATGCATAACAGGCTAGTCAGCCTTGACCCCCGTTTCAGAAGATTGAAAGCTGAGCTAAACGTCCAGTTGTGTCAAAAAAAGAAAAGAAAAAGAGATGTTGGCTTTAGATCAATTAAAATGAGGGAACAAAATTAAGCCTTATCATTGGCTCCATTAAAGAAGTTGAGAGCTGAGAAGCAGATGGGGTGCAAAGCATTATTAACCTTACCCCATTTGAGAAGAGTTGCTACAGGCACAGAGCTTAATGAGGTGATAAAACCCATTGCCTGTCTAATGTCAATGTCAGAGAGCTCACCATAACACTCAATCATCCCCTCATTTTTCATATATGTAAGTGAAGATGCAACATTGTACATCAGTCTGTAACCATCCCAGAAGCAATGAAAAAGCCATCAGAATTGGAAGTTCATCCACTTGATTCAATTCACTACCTCAAGTGGTTTTTCCACTTTGATTTATGAATCTGGGTCCCTGGCATAACTTTATCACAGTTTTGGTGAACCAAAGCTTCACCCTTCAAAGTTTCATACAGCCTAAGAGTATATGGTAAGCTATGCCATTCACTACTGTAAAAGTTGTGATGGCCACCAATTTAAATGGCTTTAAAAGGAATTAGAAAAGTAATTAGATTAGTAACTTTATTTCTGACATTGGAGGGAATATATTATCAATGAGGCTTACTAAAAAAAAATATTAACACAAGGTTACTCATTGTAGAACAATCCAAAGCATCACTTTGAAATAGTCATAGAAGCCATTCACTTCAGGACAATAGTAATTGGAATAATATGGACATCTAATAAAAAAAATAACCAAATAAATACATACATGGGAAGAAAAAATATTAAACTATCTAGGCCAGCTACTTCAACTCTGCTTTACTTCCATATATACTGGGGAAAGCATTTTCCGTATGTACATATATCTATGTACCAGATGAATCTGAGCTAAGTCAATCCCCCAATAGATACTGGACATCACTTCACTCTTTGGAAGCTGAAAGAAATACTTTTTATCAAGGGTTTCAAAACAAATACAGTTGCCCTTGATTTATTTGCAGAATTTATATGCAATTTTATTGGCTGTTTTTGAGCAGATATGATCTAACAAGGTTCTTTTTATGTTCATAAATATTCAGATGTGGGCCCAATTTCAATCATTAAAAAAATTACATATGATAAAATCTGTTTGCATTCATTCTAGAATCAGTTTCATTAGGAAGATACATATATAAGAAACAAAATATGGCAATAGAACGTTAAAGGAAGTTAAACTGGGAAGGCCATTGGAATGCAAAAGTCTGAATCATAAATGGGAGTAGAGTTTTTATAAGAGATTATTGGATTAAATTAATTGAATTAGGAGGAAGATAAAAGTGTTCATAGTCAATTCCAAGATTGTTCTCTAAAGTCATGGAATATCTAACACAGGTCCTATTTCTTCATCTATGTTATCTGAGGACAGGTACCTATGATAACACCTAAGTTAAATAGTCCTTATACAAGACAACTTTGTATGCTGAAATGTAGAATCATATGGCCATGACTGTAGATCAGTGGTGGGATTCAAATATTTTTGCCACTGGTTCACTAGGCATGGCTTGGTGGGCGCACTTTGTGCACATGCACACACTTTGCGTGCATGCATGCACCAAACACGCACTTTGGACAGCTGCAGAGACATTTGCGCAGACGCAGAAGCATTCTAACTTGCCTCCTGTAAGCCTGCACAATCCCGGTTGCTTCAGCAGCTGCCACGCAGCACTCTTCTGTGCCGTGCAAAGCAGCTGCACTTCAAATTCAGAGGATAAAGGTGAGTATGAGAACCCGGACGGGCGGGTGGGCCCAACAGCAGAGTGGTGGAGAGAACCAGTTCTGTTTATTGCTGCTACTGGCTTGCCAGAACCAAGCCGAACTGTAGAATACCACCACTGCTGTAGAATACCACCACTGCTGTAGATGCTGTACAATAATCCATATTACTATCTCTGCTATATTTCTGAAATCATGTGTGGTGTGTGTGTGTGTGTGTGTTTGTGTGTGTGTGTGCTATATTGTTGCAATAGATACATCAGTGTTCAACTAGGGGGATACATGGATTTTTGTCTTTTTCTTTTATTTTTTTAATTCATATTTTTAATGTGTCTGTCTATTTTGTTTTTTGTTTGTTTAATTTTTACTTTTGGATTTGAATAAAATAAAAATGATTCTTAAAAAGTGGAAGCTTCATTGATAGAAGCTTCTCATCCATTGAAGTGCATGCAAGTGTGCATATATGTGGACATTTGTATGTGTTATACATTCCTTTTGTTATTTTATATAAATTTATAAAGCCACCCAACTCCCAATAACTGGGTAGGAATGATAACTATAGAAGAAATGTCCCTTTTTTCAACCATGTGTCTCAGAATCATGTCTTTCAGGAAAAGACAAAGAATATTGCTTTGAGATTGTGTATTTCTCATTATTAAGAAATTATTCTTATTTATACAATCTTTTCTTAATTTGATATGGTTTGTCAATAGTAAATATTGGAAGAATAACAATTTGCTTCTTTACCATGGGCTCAGTAAATGGATACATTTATTAAGTTTCATCTTTCCTGTTTAGTATGGCGTTGGCTTCTTTACTTAAGAAACCAGAACTCTGCTTTGATGTGAGCACTTTTAAAATAACTTAATTGCAAGGCAGATGGTGAGAAGCTGAAAATCTGTGCGAAGGTGAAAAATTGCTAAAGGAATGTTTCTGCTACATGGGGAGAATTCCTTCTATTTGTAGGTGGCAGCTGCAGTTTTCATATCTGCGATTAGTCCTTAATATAGAAGGGGTAACATGGTGGAGCTGACAAAAACATGTCATCACAGCATGAGGAACAGAACAAAGTGCCAGCATTTCCATCAAATCAATTCCTTTTCTTCAAAAATGCTCAGTAATAACCACTAGCAAATAACTTCAATCAGCAAACTACATGCATGAGATATTCATATTGTAGAAGTTTTTTGGGGAAAATATGTTTGTTGAAGAAAACATATTATAGATACTTCTTAAATTGGAACTTGATTTTAAAACATTTAATTCAGATGGAATATTTTCCTGAGGTTGACTGTTTGCTTTGGAAAAGCATTCTGTTATTTAAAGCTGCATTCTGTTTAGATCCTACTTCCTGGCAGAGCAATATTTAATTCAATAGCCTATGTATCACCCACAGTGACTCCTCCCTGAATCACTGGACAATTGTTTAACAACTACAATAGTTGGTTTAACAACTACAATACATGACTCTATTGGATTCTATTTCAAAAGATCAATATTCAATTCTAATCAATTTTCAAGATCATATCTGTATTCCTGTTAAGTTGTGGGAAAGACGACTCAAGACCAGTTAATCTTTAGTTGCTTTTAATTTTCTCTCTGGAACTGAACAACAACGGAGCCACGGCAGCCTCTTTTATAGCAGCTGATTGTGGCTCTCGACCAATGATGGCTATTCAAGTTTCCCGCCGTCCGGCCGGACCAATCAGAATGGAACATTCAAATATTCAAATATACAACACCCCTCCCTATGTGGTCCAGTCCAACCAATCAGGCCATCCCTATGTTTCATAGTCACGTAAATAGGTGGGGCTCTTATGGTTTCTACTGGACCTGCACAATTCAGTCGTGATGTTGTCTTCGGACTGTTCAGACGGGTTCGCTGTTCCTCCCGTCCTCTTCCGTGTAACCTCCTGGAAGGTGGAGTCAGCTCCTGCCTGGCCCTTCCAGGCTGGTTGAGTCAGCTCAGCTGCTCCTGCCAGGAGTGGCTTCATGATGGTTTTCTGACGCCTGCTCCAGTCTTCGGAAGTTTTCTTCTTCTCCAGGTATGTGATTTCGATTTCTGCTCGGGGCTAATGGTGGTATTGGTTGTTGTGTTGTTGTTAGGGTTTTTTTTGTTATTTCTCATGCTTGTGGAGGGTCTCACCCTCCCCTCTCATTTGTGTTGGAGGGGTCTCCCCCCTCTCTGGTTTGGTTATTATTTTGGTTTAATGTTTGACTTGGTTCCTGTGTTTGTGTGGGCTCTTCTCCTTCTTCCCTTTGACTGTTAGTGTTTCTCAATAGGACGCTTGATCTGAGTTGGACTATATGTCTCCTCCAGCTCTTTCTATCCTCTGTCTCTACCCTTTATGACCGGGGTCCTGTTACTTGGATTATTTTAGCTGGTATCCATAATGGCTCCCCCGTTAGGTTTTTTGCATAGACCAGGTCCCCTGTTTTAAATGTACGGCACTTACTGGAGGAGTCTGTTGGCTTTTCTGTGCTATATGTGGGGTGTAGTCTATCTAGACTAGATCTTAGTTTTCTTCCCATTAATAGTTCTGCTGGGCTTTTATTAGTTGTGGTGTTTGGTGTAATGTGCTGTATCGTTAGTAATTTATATATTTTTTCCTGGATATCTCCAGTTTCTAGCTTGTGTAGTGTTTTCTTAGTATAATGGACCATGCGTTCTGCCCGTCTGTTTGTAACCGGCTGACCCGGTGCTGTTAAAGCGTGCCTTATGCCTTGTTCGGCCAGGAACCTCTCAAATGTTAGTGCAGTGAATTGCGGTCTGTTGTCAGATACAACTAAATCCGGCAATCCATGTGTTGCAAAAAGCTTTCTTAGTTGTCTGATAACAGTTTCTGTTGTGGTTGAGTGCATAATGCTTACCTCTAGCAATTTGAGTAAGCATCTACCACTATTAAGAATGTGTGTCCTTTAGTTAGTCCAGCAAAATCAATGTATATTCTAGACAAATGGCTGTCCAATATCTTCTTAAAAACTTCCAGTGATGGAGCATCCATAAGCTGCGGAGGCAATCCAGTCCAACGTAGGGCAAATTACAAAAAACGCTTATAATATCAGGCTCAATAACTTGCTTAGCAACAAAAAAATCTGGTCCCAATTGTGGTCATAAATCAAGGACCACCTGTGTATAACAAGAGAAGAGGAGATGAAAATCTAACAACTACTGCAGTTCTCTTCAGTTTTTACTGAAGAGGAAGACTTATGAACTTCATTGAAAGTTCATTTGAGTAGACATGCTTGGAAGCTTAGCAAAAGAATATGAGACAGGGACAGCAATATTAAGAATGGAAATTTGTAATAAAATAATTGAACTGAGAATAATCTTACGTATCCCTGTGTGCAAGTGACAACATGGAAAACCCTTTTCTGACTGTCATTTTTTTTTCTCAACAACAACAATAAGCATTTTGATCTATGCATACATTATTTAACATTATGGAAAAGGAAGGATGTCAAGCTTCTACAGAAACATGATTGCATCTTAAGAACTCCTCCATAATTATAGGAATGTATTTGCTTGTAATCATTCATAGGTTTGGCTCCACATTTAATTAAATATTCATCAGATATTTAAATTGATCATATCTTATTGTAGGACAAAGTAATAATAATCTACAGTGGCCGTATCAGTGATCCACCATTATGACTATCTTTTTTTCAAACAACTAAAGAGAGGGAAGTTAAGTGAAGATTAGTGCCTTGGTGTCACTACTGATCATAATGTTTCCCCAAATAATCATTTTGAGGCTGTGCTCTAGCTAGTACTCCCTTGATATTTCTCATAAGGCACCTAGACTAAGAGTCACAATTATTGCCATTCTGTGCAGAAGAATAACTATGAGTTATGTAGTATCATGATTTATCCTGTGGCAAGGATAAATGGGCAATTCTAATGGAGGGACTACTTAAAGATTTCCATGTGAAGAATCTGTGACCTACAGATATCACTGGATTATAAATTCTATCATGTTGGTAGCATGGGCAAGGATTGTGGGAGTTGTGATTTTGCACCAAGTTATTAGAATAGGTACCCTATTTCTGTATACTTGAGATTAGCCCTGTGTATCTAAGCACAGAGTGGATTCTCATAGAATTAAGAATACACATGGATGGATGTGCATATGTGTGTATGGTTTGTGAATCTACATTTATTCATATTTTTAAATTTTCACAAATTAGGATATAATGCATATGTGCTTTAAAATATGAAAATGTTATAACAAGTGAAAAAGTCAGGCTTATATGCATTTAAAGTTTAGTGCAATCATATGTAAAATATGCAATCTTTTTACTACAACCAACTTTCAGGAATGGAATTCTTGGAATGGCAGTAGCAACCCCAACATAGTCAGATAGCATAAGATTTACTACATTTATATTCAGTCTTTTCTATAGGATTAGGATGTATAATAGGATTCCTTTTTCCACGTTTACTCCCATAGCAACTTATCAAGATAAGTCATACGCTGAGATAGAGATTCATCCAAAATCATCAATGAACATCTACAGTTAAGTGTAGACTTGAACCCAACATATAACTGACCTGACTACTATATTATACTGTAGTTCAGGAAAAGCCTGTGAATAAAAGGACAATACTCACTGTGGATCCCTATAGCTTTTAAATTGTACGTTGCATATGGATAATAAAAAGAATCCTATTTAATTAATCGTTGTTTCGCAATGTTTGATTTTCTTTCAGGTTATGCAATTCACCTTTGACATAAACTTAGAATAACATAGATCCATTATTACAGACTGCTGCAGGAAAAACAACTGCCCCGCGTACATGGGATAGAGTTAGGCATTTTTTCAATACTCTGACCTTGAAAACCTCTTAACTCAAAAAGCATGTCAGGAGCATAAATGAGGTCAAGTCTTGAGTATCAGACAATTTTTGATAATCCTTTTTCTTAGTGTGCTCGAAGAAAGGGTGTCAAACTCAGTCCCAATTATCATTGCTTGAGGGATATGTAAGATCAAAAGGTCACTTTAAAAGCTGACAGAGTGATGTTAAGCCCTTGATAGTCATTCACAGGTAGAATTCCTCCAAACACAGAGACTTTTAGGAATGTAGAGCCATTTGTAAATCCTTCACACTCCAGTTTTCTAGGATATCATTCTATAAATTTGGACTCAGATATGTCACTTATAGGGAATTAATATACATAGGACTGCACTATTATACCCTTCTCCTGGACAGGCAAGGACATTGTGTTTTAGCTCAATGGACAGGCAAGGACATTGAGTTTTATTTTATTTTTTTAAAGAAGCAACGCTCATTTTATTTATAGACAGCAGCTTGTCTAAGTGGAATCATCAAATGGATTTATAATAAACTGACACATGTTCAGATGTTTCTAATGTGATGATCACTTCAAAATTTCCATTAGCACAGCTACCAGCATGAGAAATGATCTGGGGAAAGTGTAGTTTAAAACATTTGCAGGGCACCAAGTTGAGAAATAACGAACTAGTAAAGAAAGAACTATTTTAAATCACTAATCTTCAATGTATAAAAATAATGAGCCATCCAGGGATACAAATCTTCCTGTTATAATCACCTTGCTCTGTGATATAGATCAGATTTTTTTGGTACAATTGTCTACCTTACCTAATTGGTCAGTTTCGGTTGAGAGACCTTTCCTTCATAGTTTCAAACCTGTGAACAAAATAGGAAATTGATAAAATATCATACTTGGAATTCATGATACATCTTATTTTCACAAGAAAAATAATAGTATCTAAGGGAACAAAACTGACTGTGGGATCTCTGAGTCATACCATATAATGAAAGGGTAGGCTATCTGCTGCCCTTTTGGCTTACAACCATCAACACTTTACCCTCATGGGAACGCAGATTTTTATATGTTCTTTCTAGCCTTTGTTCTGCTTGGTTGCAGATGTGCTTGTTTTGCACTGTGCCGGATTCAGTTCAGATTGTGAAGCCATCACTGCATGATACTATTTAAAAGATTTATTGCACACTGACTTGGGGGGGGGGGGAGAGAAACAGAGAGAGAGAGAGAGACAGAGAGAGACAGAGAGAACCAATGCATTGTTTAAAGTTCTAGTCTTCTCTTAAGAATGAAAGCCAGCTTGGTGAGTTTTGAGCTAGTCACCCTCTCTTAATTGTAGATTGTAAAGCTGAAAAAGCATTAACCTATTAATTTACCCAAAGCCAGCATATTATGCTATGGTCAATACACATCAGGGAA
Source organism: Pseudonaja textilis (assembly GCF_900518735.1). Next base: position 13,232,187 of record NW_020769311.1, read on the forward strand.
GATGACTTAATTCTCCAGTGGATTAATTTGGGCTAATTACTACAACATTAAAGAGCCATGGTGGCACAATGGTTAGAATGCAGTACTGCAGGCTACTTCTGCTGACTACTAGCTGTCTGCAATTTGGCAGATCGAATCTCACCAGCTCAAGGTTGACTCAGCCTGCCATCCTGGGTAAAATGGGTAAAATGAGGACCCAGATTGTTGGGAGCAATATGCTGACTCTTTAAACTGCTTAGAGATGGCTACAAAGCACAGTGAAGTGGTATATAAATCTAAGTGCTATTGCTATATTTAATTCAATGAAAATTATTGCAAAACCTGTATTAAAGTTGACTTTTGGTTACAAACAATGGCTTTATAAAGTTAGTAAAAGTGCAGAGATATGTAATAATTTAAAGTATGCAAATTTTTAAAAAATCATGAGGGTAAGCAAAAATCATCATTTCCCAACCTCTTTTTACTTATACTATCCTAATATGCTAATTATTCCAAAACAGATTTTCCAAACCAGTTAATTAATCCTAACAATCCTAGCCATGGAGTTAAAATATAATTCTTCCATTTTACCTCATATGTTTAAAGAAAAAGTAAGATTGCTAAACTCATAATCCCCCTAGATTGGTGGAGATCGATATTCAAGACCCATTTGGTTTTAACTGGCGTATATGGGGGATTGTGCTTGTAATATAAAGAGGAATAAGTGGTAGAAAAGCTGCATTAACAAATACAGAAGAAATAGACTATATGTGAAACAAGAAAAAACAAAGGATGTAATAAATCTGAATTAAGGTGCTTTGATTTTTGTGAAGTGATGATTGAAGTAAATGTACAGTGGGTTTTTCTTGTTATTGCTGTTTTTAATAAAAGGAATAAATTGTAGAGCAGAAAGCATGAAGAGGTATCATCTAGCTGTCATGATGTTTAAGACAGTAGGAAACGATAATGGAAAAAGTGGACATTTACTTTGGGGAGAATTGCATCACATTCTGAAAGATTTGACCCAGGAGAAAACTTATTTTGTTAGAACACAGGTAGAAATGAGATGAAAGAATGCAAAAAATAAAAAATAAAAAAAGGATTGAACCACTTGCAGACCTCAGAATAAATTAAAATGTTAACTGCCTAGAAAAAAAATGAATGTCTTGAGTCAAGGGTCTTCAAACTTGACAAGTCTGAAGGATTTCAACTCCCAGAATTCCTGAGCTAACATGACTGGAGGAGGAATTTTGGGAATTGAAGTCCACAAGTCTTAAAGCTGTCAAGTTTGAAGACCCTTGTCTTGAATGCATGGCTTAAGTCTATTAATGCAAATACTGTATATAGCAAAGCAATGAATATAAAAGTTCTAACCGGATAATTTATTTGATAATCTATGATGAATGACCAAGAAAATTAGTTAAGGCTATATGAATGATAAGAGATTCTTATGGTGGGATAGACTATTTCTTGGCAACGTCAAGAGTGGATATTAGAAAAAAAATGGACATGGAAGAAAAGCAAGAAATGAGAGCAGTTTGAGTGAAAATAGGAAGAGAAACTACAAGTCCTGTGCAAACCAAATATTGGAAGATAGGCTGATGGGATAGATTGTAATCCAATACAATTTGATTGTGAGACTTTAAATAAGGTGGCTATATTTGGTATAGATCTTTTCTCCAGCACAGCTCTGCTGAGAATTTCACTTTTTTTTTCTTCCTGACCTACATAATGGTGAGCATGATAAAAGCTATTCACCAAGAGTTCTTCAAGAATAATGTAATTCCCTATGTAAACTTGTTCTTTGTCTCAGCTACAGCTGCAGAATATGTCCATATATTGTACTCACAGAGACTCCATTATTCATCGTTAATGGAATTCTATACAGGTTTTTCAATGCAGCATGAGATTCATCATTAACCTGGATAGCTTGGATATCTATAGCTTGTATCTGATTAGCTGGTTTGAATATAATAGAGCTACCTTGTTGTACACAAGAAAGGCAATGAGACATTTCAGTTCACTTTCAGCTTAAAACAAATGTACCTGCTTTCCTGGAGTTTCAAGATTTCTCCCAACTAATGTATTCATGTACTTGTCCTTTTTTTTAAAAGTCAGTTTTGTAAGGAATCATACTTACAACTGCAGCCCAGTTATATAAATACTATTGATACTGATTGCATGGCAGCATTACAAGAGTAGGAGAAAAGTGGGTTATGAGCAATTCCATATACACAGAGGCATTTTTCAACCATTCAGTGCTCTCTGTGACCTGATCAGAGATCCCTCCATATGCCTAATGTAATTTCAACCAGGGCTTTCAACCCCCAACACAAGTCCTTAGCATGATTACACTACTTTTTTATTTTTACAAAGTAAAAAGTTGTCAGTTTAACCAGTGGTGCCCGCAAGCCGCATACATCACATGCTGGCCACGCCCTCCCCTGTTTTAGTGAAGGGGAAAAAGTTGTGATACATCATATGATGACGTGAGTTTGACATCCCTGGATTAAACAAAACAAAAATACAGTGAAATGATTGGCTGAAATAGACACCTCTTGGCTTTAGCAAGGTGAGTTGAAAAAGAAGGAAACAAATGAAGAAAATCAGGAAACTGCTATTTTCAAAAGCCCAACATTTACAATGAGAATTATGATCACAATATTTTCCAGAGGCTCTAGAAATGTTTCCATTTCCTCTGGCAATGTTTGCCAGAGCTGAATCTGGAACTAGTTGGCTACAAAATCACCAACATAGTGGTATGTTGCTAATGCTAAATTGGGGGCTATATATTGGTATATACTATTGACTTACAACAGTTCATTTAGTGACTGTTTAAAGTTACAACAGCACTGAAAAAAGTGACCAATAACTGCTTTTCATAGTGATGACCATTGTAGCATCCCCGTGATCATGTGATCAAAATTCAAATGCTTGGCAACTGGTTTGTATTTATGACCGTTGATATGTTCCAAGGTCATGTGATCTCCTTTTGTGACATCCTGATGAACAAAGTCAATGAGGAAGCCAGATTCACTTAACAATCAGGTTACTAACTTATCAATTGCAGCAATGCACTTAACCACAGAGGCAAGGAAGATTGTAAAGTGGGGCAAAACTTCAAAACTTACTTAACAAAGATTTCACTGAACATTATAAATTTTGGGCTCAGTTGTGGTTGTAAGCCAAGAACTACCTATATTATAATCCCCAAAGAATGACTTCTCACTTACAACCATTCAAAATTAAAATGGGATCCTCAAAAGGGACTTAAAACCCAAATTTAACATTCTGATGGTAGTTCCCCATGATGGTCATGTGACTGTATTTTGTCTCTCAGCAATCAGCCTATATTTATAGCTGTTTGCAGCATGTCAAGGTCTATACAATTCACAATGTTTTTATTTTCTTTTCCCTTTTTCTTTTGCTGGAAACTGGCATTTACTTCCAGTTTTCAGAAAAAAATGCCCATTATGGACAATTGGTTCACTTAATGACTACCACAGCATTTGTTTAACTACAATGGTGCTTGCTTTACAACCACTGTGTTTCCTTAATGATCACCACAGAAAAGATTGTAAAATGAGTCACTATCATGTGGTGACCAACATAATGACCCACATGACTACAACTGTAATTCCAGGCTCAGTTACCATCATAAGTCGAGGACTTTAAAATTTATTTATGAGGGGGGCACATTTTTAAACCAGACTTTTCTAATGTCCATCACCATGTAATCATAAATATTTCTAAATATGTAACAAGGCTCCCTTTTGTTTAATAAGCAGGTATGTCTAGGATTGCAAATGGGTGGGCTTCAAAAATTTTAGCAAATGGTTCTCTGCCTGGTTGCTGGGTGGGTGTGGCCCTGTTGGGCATGACCTAGTCGGCCTCCACCATGGGGGGGGGGGCATTTTTGCCCTCCCTGGGCTGCAGAGGCTTTCCTTGAGCATCTGGGAAGGTGAAAACGACCTCCCCAGGTTCTGGAGGCTCTCTGGAAGCCAGAAACAGGCCCATTTCCAGCCTTCCCAAACTTCTGGGAGGCCCATTTTTCACCCTCTCTGAGCCTCCACATGTGCCCTGCACTTACCTGCATCCAAAACAGGGGACTCTTTGTGGGGACTCCTGGGAGGGCAGGGTGGGGTGGGTGGAGCCATCCTGTGAATCCCCAGCAGCCCACCCCTGTCTGCAGATGGAATGGGTATCCTTCGAGGTCTATTAGTACTCTAGGAACTGATTCTTGTTGAAATAAAAGATAAAAATAAAAGCAAACATCCGCAACAGTTTGCAGAGCTTCAAAAACTGAACATCAGCAATTGTTTGCAAAGTTGAAAAAAAAGGGCAGAAAACATGGAGAAAATAAATATAACTCCTAGTGTGCACTATATGAATAATAAATCATTTAATGTGCCTGAACTAGGAAGACAATGTGACCCACTGGTTATTGGATTTTATATTTGCATTAATTGAGCAGAAAAATGAAGATAAAGAGAGTTTCAGATGGATTCCTCTATTACAACGGAGTAACTAACTTCATGCTTGCTACAGTTTCTTCTTTCCAGGACATAATTTATATTTTCAGTATTTCTGGCAATTCAGATTAGTTATCTATATTATATGCCATTCAGCAAAGTACATAGCGGATTCAAAATATTATGATGGGACAATTTCACACACATAATTTGAGCTATGATTTTCCCCTGAGTACAATTATAGAAGTTTGATGTGCTCTTAATGAAGGGTCTTTGGTATACACAATTAAATTATACTGACTCTGATTTCCTCTTTTTCTGGAATCATTTGATTGCTTCTGCTGATATGAAAGAAATAATGTTAATAAATTAATTATTAGAATACATATCACCTCAAGAATTATGCACACTATTAATGGCAATATGTACTGGGTTATATATGTCAATAGATAGTAAAAAGAGAAGTTACAGTGATTTAGGTCATCGGCATTTAGCCAGTACAGAGGAGAAACCAGTGTACATTAATTTTCTTTTGTCTTCTTCTCACATTATCTGCAAAAGATCCCTTGATGAACAAAAATATGCATGGAAATCATAGAAGTAGTCCAAACAAAATGACACATCTTTCAGAGGCCAATTATAGTAAGATAGATAGATAGATGATAGACAGACAGACAGCATGAGTGTGTTGGATAGATAGTAGATAAAGATGTTATCTATCTCTATCTCTATAAGAATATATCTATATCTATCTTTCTATCCATCTGTCTTTCTATCTAACATCTATTTATCTTTATATCTATCTATCTCTACATTTATCTATCTTTATATCTATCTCTACATTTATCTATCTATCTTTATATCTATCTATCTATCTATCTATCTATCTATCTATCTATCTATCTATCTATC
>NW_020769311.1:13242110-13262351 GCF_900518735.1 Pseudonaja textilis
TCCTTCCTTCCTTCCTTCCTTCCTTCCTTCCTTCCTTCCTTCCTTCCTTCCTTCCTTCCTTCCTTCCTTTCTTCTCATGAGTTCATCCATGTGAAAATTCACGCAATTTTACCCTAATACATGCATTTGTTATGTCTTGTGTTTGGAAACTGCCCATTTGAAAAGTTGAATTTTCATTTATGCAATGGCTTAAAAGGGGTTGACTGATATCGCTTCTCATTCAGATATATGCCAAAATTCTCCTCCATCCTTAATTGCAACTCCAAATTTAAGCATCCTTATCTGTTTTGATTCACAAGGGTGATAAAGGTAAAAGAAGATGCCGCTATGTCTGTCAAATATAAACTCCAAGTCTCAAAGAAGATCATTAACTGCTCTAGTTGTTAATGGAAAGATAAGAGATGTGCAGAGATGTATAACTCTGATAAATTTATTGAAGTCCAGTTGGAAGTGAACAGACAGAACAATTTTATCTTTTAAAATAAGCTAAGATTTTGTAAATGCTTATTTTATTGTAATGCTAAGCTTTTTTAACATAGAATTATGATCATAATAAATAGGCAGGCTCAGACAACTTTGTACAGGTTCTGTATGTCACTCTCTTTTTCTACCCACAGAATCAAGGGGAAAGAATACACACAAAATATAAAAACATTATTTATTATTTAGCATATGATTATGATACAACTAGCCAGGGGACTATAGTATTAGTATAAAGTAATTATTAGACTGCCAGAGAATGCTTAATTCACACTCATGCACTATCTAGGGTGCACCACAGACAGTGAACTAGCTTTTCACCGAAAAGAAAAACAACATTCATCATTATCATGCAGGGCCTTCTCTCACTGCTGGATAACTGACATTTATTTTCCAAGCTTTGAAATTCAGCTGCTGGTCGCCTTACAATTGGGTATCAAATCAGGGCAAGTCCAGCAGTGGCAGGGGCCTAACCATCCACATGAAACGCCAGCATGTTCCCCATCAAAGTGGTACTTATTTGTCTACTCACATGTAACATGCTTTCAAAGTGCTAGATGGGCAGAAGTTGAAGCAAGTGACCGGAGCTCAGTCCTCCACATGGTGCTAGGACTCGAACCACCAGAGAAAAGACCATCTCCAATGTCTTTAAGCCACTGAGCAACTGCACCACACAATATGAAAACAAATATAATTAGAATTAGAATTACAGAGGAATTAAATAAGATTCATTTGTTTTAATCTCACTCCCATTAATTCCTTCAAACTGATATGCAATAACTGTCATTCAACTTCCATCCTCCACTTCACATATAGCCACTTTGAAGTCTCTATAGCCTTCTTCTCTCCATAGCATGGATGAAGGACATGGATATGATCAGCAAGTTCACCAAGGGCATCATTCCAGGCTCATTGTAATTACCATATGCCACTTTTTGTTTTCTCTGCCATGAGGAAAATCAATCCAAAGAAGAGCCACTTGTCTGATATTGTCATTTTCAGGAAACTTGAAGATAGCAAGAATAATCACTGAGAAAACTGAAAAAGACAATTGCTTGGTCACCTTGTTAATTTTTAATGAAAGCATGGGTTGCTAAGGTGCCTGAAAGGAATGAAAATCAAGCGACAGATCTCCATGATATTCCCCTGAGGATATGGAATAATAAATAAATAAATGCCAGGATTGCAAAAATATCCAATTGTCTTTATGCCTAAAGCCCACTTGGTCCTAAAGCTACGTTTGAGGTTACAAAAATGGCCATTTTAAAAAAATTAATAAAAAGCTTGTCTTGATTATTTCTACAAAGACTTTTGGAACTTATTTGCCCAATTATCTCCAATCAGGCCTGATAGTTTAGTTTGAGGGTTAAAGAGCTTGCAGTTTCATTATAGATAAGCTCAGGGATATTGATTTGAGTGGGCCTCAGTTCCTCCCCCACCTCCTTTCTGCTGGAAATAACTATCTGTAGAAGGCAGAAAGTTTTCAAATACTGTGGCAGGGTGACAGGATTGTAATGGCGAAAGAAGCCAATGCAGATCAAATGAAATGGCTGCAGTTAGTTTTATTAGGAATTTTGGTGATAATTTGTTCCCTTATCTAAATCTCCCTGCCCCCATTCCCCATGGCAACAACAATACAATTAGATTATCCACTTGACTTGATAGACTCTACTTTCATTTGTGATCCATAAGCCCACTGACAAAGCCACATTTTTAGTGGCCTTTCAGAAAAGCAGCATGTATGGGACAGTTGTACCTCAGGATAATAGTGTTCTATTAAGAAAGAGCCAGCATGAGAAGACATTTTTTTCAACTCCTAAATGATGGGACCAATACCATGCCCTTCCTTCCTGCTCTGGTGGGCCAGGTACAGGTAATAGGGGAAAGGTGATCCTTCAAATAACCTCCAGGATGGATATAACAGTCATAGGAAGTTCTGCAATATTCAAACTTGGCTCTGTGCACCTGGAAAGCATGTGGAAGGATACCTATTGAGTAACATGGGCCATGAGTAAGAGGGAGGAATGGGAAAATCTTTGCATTGCAGTCTTCTATGTTAGCTACCATATCACCCTCTTTTAGTGAGGTAGCACAATCCTCAAATTACATTAGTTCCTGATTCACTGAGAAATATCTCCTTAATGACCCAAAACTTGGGGAAAGATTAGACAAAAATAATAAGAGAAGAATTTATAACAATTTTAATTAAGTTTCTTTATAAGATAAAAATGTAGAAGAAACAAAAGTTAGAAAAATAAGAAAAGAAGACAAGAAAAATGACTTTTGACTCTCTTTGATGCAGTAGATTAAAAAAATAATACATTAACCCTTTGCTTTGCTTTTCACTACATTTCAAGCCATTTCTGTTAGGAATATAACAGTTATTTGGGTTGAAAATATATAAACTAGGATAGACATTTTAATACTATGTCTTTAAGGGAATGCTAAACTGTAATTGGGTGTGGTTTCTCAAACGGCCATAAGATGGAGGCAGAAACCTGGGTTGTTTAGTCTCAGTGAAGTGGGTGAGTCTCTGTTTCCTTCTGTTGGAGAGAGTTGCCGTTTCTCCTAAAGACTATTACTGATCGTTGATGTAAGTCTATTACTGAACTGTTTTTTGATACTGGACTTTGATATTTGGGTTATCCCTGAACTGAAAACTGACTGCTTTACCTATGAATGACTTGGACTGCTTATCTTGGACTGTACTTAAATGTTTATTGGCAGTAAAAACCTACATTTACTGTACAGTGTATCTGTGTGCTGTTTGTGTATTATTCTTCACTACTCTCACTACGTCTCCCTGTATGCACTCATTTTCCTAACGGGGAATTACCTCAACAATTTCTATAATTACAAAATCATTCCAGCCATCAAACATGAAAATCAAAGTTTCAATGTTTTTTTCTGTTTTAAGCAAAAAGCCCAGAAGTGTATTCCAAAAATAGGTAAAACTAGATGAATTATGTTCATTAAAAAAAAACCTAGTCAATTTCACCATGCCCACCAAATCAATCTTTACTTTACCTTTCTTTCCACTGTGGAAACTAATGTGTCCTTCTATCTTTGTGCATAAAGCTTCTTGCTGTTGGCAACATATATAATAACAAGGTTCCAAATTTTCTTTCAAGGCATTTCTCCATCAAATCTAAAAAGGGGAAAATATCTTCTGAATCAAAGTAGAAATCTGATCCCAGTACTTTTTTGCTTTATCCATGTCCACCAGATATGATTGTGCAGTTGTATTTCTGTCTAGTGGCATTTCTGAGATAGAAAATAAGAGAGTTGGAATGTACCTTTGAGGACTTCTAGTTCAACCCCTGTTCAACCAGGAAACCCTATACCAGTGATGGCAAACTTATGGCATGTGTGCCACAGGTGGCATACAGAGCCCTCTCTGTGGTCATGCGAGCCGTCGCCCAAGCTCAGCTCCGCCACACATGCATGTGCGCCCCCTGCCAGCCAGTTGATTTTTGGGTCTCTGCCATGCATGCATAGGGGGCAGGGGGCATATGGGGGTGGGGAGCAAGCATAGGAGTGGGGCGCATGTGTGGGGATATGCACACATGCATGGGAGACCCGTACGCAGGAGCAAGGGGCGGGGCACATGAGTGGGGCTGGGGTGCATGCATGGGAGTGGGGGTGCATGCACAGGGGATGTACATACATTGCATTTTTGGGATGTGTGCACAGGTATGCACTTTGGACACTCAGTGCTGAAAAGGTTAGCCATCACTGCCCTACACCATTTCAGACAAATGCCTGTCCAATTTCTTCTTAAAAATTTCAATGCCTACAACTTTGAGAGGCAAGTTTGTTCTATCAAAAAAATTCTTCTTAGTTCTATGTTAGTTCTCTCCTTGATTAGTCCATTGCTTCTTGTCTTGCCTTCAGGTGCCTTGGAGAATAGATTAACCTCCTCTTCTTCATGGCAGCATCTTAGATATTGGAACACTGCCATCATATCACACCTAGTCCTTATTTTCATTAAACATACCCAATTCCTTTAACATTGCTTCATATGTTTTAGCCTCCAGTCCCCTAATCATCTTTGTTGCTTTTCTCTGCACTCTTTCTAATGTCTCAATCCCTTTTGTATATCATGGCAACTGAAACTGGATGCAATAGTCCAAGTATGGTCTTACCAAGGCATTATTAATAGTATTAATACTGTATGATCTTGATTTTATCCCTCTGTTAATTCTGCCTAGGACTGTGTTGGCTTTTTTGGCAGCTGCAGCCCACTGCTGGCTCATATTTAAGTGATTGTCCACTAGGACTCCAAGCTCCCTCTCCCCCCACCACTCTCTCTCTCCCTTCCTTCCTCCCTCCTTCCCCTCTCTCCCTGCCCCCTCCCCCTCTCTCTGCCAGGTTCCACCTATTCTATAATTATGCATTTGGTTTTTCTTGCCAAATATAAAACCCCACTTTTCTCTGCATTGAATTTACTTTCTGAGATATATTTAAAATTCCCTTATACATTTTTTGACAATTTCTCAGGTGAAGAGAAGGAAAATGTATGTAACTTTCAGGACTGTCTGTATTGTTGATCATCATATCTCTGAGTCCCTTATACAAGCTGTAGAACTTCAATTCTCATTACTCCACAGTAGTTTCATCGACTTAAATAAGAATGCCCTGGACTTAATGAGTGGTAGACTTAATGTAGATGAAGCATAATAAAGATTGTCATAAAATGTATGAGTCAGTACAGGCATTTCAAGCGAGTTATTCTGATTGTACAAAAATCACTTTATTTTGATTCTGAAGTCATTTGACTGGTAGCATAACACAGACATTTCCACCACCTTACCCTGAGAAAAATCATAGCATTGGGCAGACTTTCAGATCTCTAATTGACAAAATATACTTGACAGGACATATTGTGAAATATTGCAATATTTTACAATATTCATGAAATGTTGAAGTTAATTAAAGTAAATTATTTATCATTTTTACAGCTTGGGAATATAAAGTATGAAAACTGTTAGTGAAGGGGATCTAAAACCATCTTTAATTTGATACAAAGTGGCAGATGCCATCAGTATGGTATTGAACTTGGGTGAAGATAGGAGAATAGGTGAAGAGAGGTTCAAGGGACTTCCTATGCCTAACGTTGAAAAATGCCAGGACCTGAAGGAGGAATAGGAAGGATGTGAAAAGTAAAGTCCAAAGTGGTCTCAGTGATGGTAGGAGCAGTTGAGGCTCTAACTCCTAAGCTGCGAAAGTGGCTCCAATAGACCTCAGGAACAACATTAGAGCTCTCTGAGTGCAATGCTAGGAATACTTAAACTCCCAAGCCTCTGGGAGACCAGAGAAAATGCAAACAAGAAGTTATCCTCAATTTTAAAGCTTTAGCTTAAAAAAATTACCTAACATGTACTCCTGATTTAAGCAAACAAAATTGCTGAAGTTATATAATATATGGTGTTAAACCACTTTATGTCTTAATATGATGGCTCGCTTGATACAACAAGGAAATAGCTAGATATTCACATTTACTAAGCCACAGGATATTCAATCTCTTTATATTCTTGCCTAAGCATTTTGGGCAAACTCAGCCAGTATGATCCAATAGTGATTCCCAGTTGTGTTCCTAGTTCAGTTTAAATGAACAAGAGTAAGATTAAAGAAAGAGGAATTGTGTGCAGAAGGATATAGTGATGTTGAAAGTATGTATGCCATGCAGTGTCCTTTACATATTTGCACCCAACACCCCATACCTCATGTATACAGTAACATCTATTTGCATGCTTACTCTCTGTTTCTGTTAATAATGAACAAAACCTGTATCGGACCTCATAAAGTAGTCTTTTGTGATGCCTTACTCTTTATTGATCTTGTTTTTAGATACAAGGATGTTTATTCAGAAACAAGATCCTTGCTGCAGGGCAAAAATCTGCTCCCAGCTATAAATGCAGCCTGTACACATTGATATGAATGTTACTGGGAACAAATCTTATGGGTAAGGAAGGAAATCTGAATATATTGGTATTTCATGAAGGAAAAACATAGCTTTCAGCTTTCAGCTTTTGTCTATTGTCTATTGGAAGAATCTCAAATCATAGTTAGGGTTAGGGTGAGCGTGAGCATGAGCATGAGGGTAAGCATGAGGGTGAGGGTTAGGGTAAAGGTTAAGGTTAAGGTTAGGGTTGCATGCATGAAACGATTCCCTCCCTCTGCCATCACCACCATTGCCAACATTGCTGCCCATCCCTGGAGCTACCAGGTAAGTAAGGTTGGGTAACACTACTTTATGATACTGTATATGACAAAGTTCCCCAGAGTTTTCAGCTTTTCAGAATGGTGGGAGAGGGGAGATGGGATGGTTCCATGCATGCAGCTCCATTTGCTGGAGCAATGGGCATGCATACCCATGTGCATGAAGATGAAGTGAGGATATGTGCATGAGGGCACCTGTTCATTAGCCACTTCCACAGCCCAGTTCCAAAAGGCTTGAGGCCTGATAGTGGGCCATGGTCCAGGAGTTGGGGACCCTTGGTATATGATACACCTGGATGATGAAGCCCCCATCAATTTGTATCAATACTTCTGTTGCAACTGATTTTTTAAAAAACAAATCTGCTTAAAAGTAAATAAAGAATGATGTGCAAAATCATCAACCACAGTTGCTCAAGTTTACTTGTTTCTCCTTTTCCTTTCTCTGCATTTCCCCATTTACTTCTTTTGCTTGCTTTACTGCCCCTTCTGTTTCTGGTTATGTTCACTATTATTTGTATTATATGTGGCTCAAAGGATCCGTATGAAATGTGCTGCAACAAGGGATGTGAGAAAGATGAGCTCTTGTGTTTTGTTTATCAGCTCTCCCAACTTAAATACATTGCTGAATGCCTTCATATCAAGTGTCACATTGATTAGTCATTTCGCTTGAAGAAGACATAGGTGTTTCATAACTTTACCTATGCAACGCCATTATAAATATTCATCAATGGCTATGAATACTGACAGTTATCTTGCTCACAAGTTTTACTTCTTCCTTTGAAAGTACTTCACAATCTGAAGAGAAGTTGAAATGGAGGTTAAAAATACTTTCTCAGAAAACAGGTAAGGTAGTAAATATAGAATGAGACATGAGAAGGTGATTTTATTGTTTTAACACAAGAAAAATGTGATATGTAGTGAATTTTGGGTGGGAAATGCAGATTATAGACAGAGAATGGGGGGCTGTTCATGGCTCAAAGCCACCTAATATTATTTAATTTGCTGCTAAGAAAGAATCTCAAAGGCACACTGCAATCAAATGGGCACTTTATTATTATTATCATCAATCATTTATATAGCACTTAGTATACTCGGTACTTTATTTTTTCCCCCCTCACAGTCCCATAAAGTAGGTCATTATCATGCATTCTTAATAGCTGAGAACTGAAGATGAAAAAAGGATTTGAACAAGACCACCTGGCAACTGTACAATGGAAATAGAATTTCTGTAGAGCCCAGCTTTCCAATACGTGACTATGAAATTTATGCAGAAGGAAATAGGCTGTGGGTGACCAACTACACAAACTTGAGACCCAAAGGTGGCGGGGGGGGGGGGGGGGGAAAAAAGAAAGAAAAGAAAAAGAAATGGCACACATTCTCACCAGATTTCAATGTAGGAGTATTAATTAGACTTGGTGAGATGTTGAGGGGAATTTGAGAGAAAGCATGCTGAAATTGAAATTGAGAAGATTCAGCTGAAAATACACTGTATGCTCCAAGTCTCCTCTGACTACAACACCACAGATAAACAATCACTGTCCCCTGATCTGAAGTCACCCCTTGGTTTTCTCCCTTTGGGCAGTTAAAATATCTTTCTGCATCTCTTGCATCCATAAAACACAGAGCAAGTATTTTTGGAGTTGACAGAATTGGATAAAATATTAACAGGAACAGAAGATAAGTTGATCAAAAAACTGTATTGTTATTTACTAGGTGTTAAATTAGAAGAACAAGTAAAGAAAACAATGATAGCATGGGTAAAAAACTTTGGGTATACCTTAGAATTAGATAAATGGAAAAAGTTATGGGGAAAGAATTATAAATTAACAAGTGACAGCATATAAAGAAAACTTGTACAAGATGTTTTATAGATGGCACTTGGCACCAGCAAAACTGGCAAAAATGTTCAACGATAAATCAGCCAAATGCTGGAAGTGCCACCAGACACCTGCAACATATTACCATATGTGGGGGTCTTGTACAGAAGCTAAAAGATATTTGACAGAAATACACACATGGTTGGAAAAAATGATAAAGCAGCACATAGATTTGAAATCTGAAATATTTCTATTAGGGATGGTACTTGAAGTTTACAGTAAAGAAAAATTAGTTAATTATTCCTATATAATAGCAGCTAGAATTGTATTTGTTCAGAATTGGAAAAGTGATAAGATACTGGCAGAAGGAAAAGTAATTGAGAAAATATTTGAATGTGCAGAGATGAATAAATTAACACTGGCTATTAAAGAAAAAGAAGAAATGGAATATTGCATGGCATGGGATTTATTTTATCAATAGTTGGAAAATAAAACAATTTAAGGAAGGTAATATTCCAACCTATTCTTATTTACCTGGTAGTTCCAGATTAACATCTTTTTTTTAATTACTAGTAGTATATAAATACTTGGTCCTATCCCATTGTTTTACATGTATTTTTGTTGTTTTGATTGTTGTAATCAAATGTGTACTTACAGAGTTAACTTTATAGGATTCATTTGCAATTATTCTGTTACGGTTTGCTTTGCTTTGTTTATTTTTTATCTGTCCTGCCCCTTGGTCAAGGCACATAATGAATAATTATAATGATTTTTTTTTGTATAACGATAGCAATAGCACTTAGACTTACATATCAGTTCATAATGTTTTACAGCCCTTTCTAAACAGAGTCAGAATATTGCCCCTAACAATCTGGGTCCTCATTTTACCAACCTCAGTAGGATGGAAGGCTGAGTCAATCTTGAGCCAGTGAGTATTGAACTACTGGCAGTTGGCAGAATTTGCCTGCAATACTATGTTGTAATCACTGTGTCACCACAGCCCTTATTATAAATGTATTATATAAGGACAATTGCATCTTTCAATGAATCCCTGGGGGAATAGAAGTTGACATTCCTTTTCATGGCACACAGTTAAATGTGATATCTTTCTGCAATTTGAATGTATGCCTACTATTTATGTGCAACAATTTTGCAGACTAAAAATAGCAACAGTAAATATGCCAAATGTAGGGGTCTGCACAGAAATTTCATCGGTACTTTATAACACCTAATTTGGTACAAATAATAGCTTCCAAATATTTCTGATCAAACTTTTCCTCTACTCTTGCCTGCAGAACTCTTCTAGCTCAGAAACATGTTTAGGTCTCTTGCATGCCCTGAGCACTTCAGATCTCTCAACAGATTGTTCAGAGATATTTATCTCTGGGGACCATGAAAGCTGTTCCAAAACCTTTACCATTTTGTTCCTGTAAATACTTCACAGTTGATTTGGGAAAAAAAATATGTTGTTCCAAATATATATATATATTTGCTGTAGTATTCAACCTCTTTTCATTTTCAATTTCTTCATTGACTGTGGAACATTAGCCCCAGGATATGTTAATATTTAGTTGAATCTCTTCTTTCTTCCACCTGTACACTATTTCCTGGGCCACTGGAGCCTACACAGCCCCAAAGTATAATAGAACCACTCCTGTGCTTAATGACTGCCAATGTTATTTTCTTCAAATGCATCATCTCCCCTCCCCCTTCTTCAAATGGGTCTTGTGTGATTTTGTAGCTAAACATTTCAATGTTTGTTCCATCACTCCAAAGCACTTAGTTCCAAAACATTTTAAACTTCTCAAGGATTTCATTTCCCTACTTCAGACAATGAAGGATTGTGAAGATGCTGAGGAAAGTGTTTTCTTTTTACAAGTTTTCCATACCAACTACTGTTGAATAACAATGATGTGAAAACTACTTCTGTCTCTGCTACATTTTTTCAGCAGATATTTGTAGTGCTCTATAGTGATACATAGTGATTTTTTTTTCTTGGTCTTCCAATGCTTAACAATACAAGTAACTCCCTATTCTTAATGATGTTTCTCACACTTGAAATATGTAGCGGAAAACATTTACAGATTTTTTTAAAAAAATAGATTTCTAATGAAGAGTGACATATCTTTATTTTCTAATTCTCAGCTCCTTAAGAGAGCCCATAGCTTCTGAAATTAGATGAACAATCAAAACCTGAGAGATTAAAAGAGTCAGAGTATCTGTTGACCCATTCAACTGTTTTCCCTTAACTAATTGTAGGGCTGTTTAATCAAATGTCTTCAGGGACTTTAACAATAATTTTATAGTTTTTGAAAAAAAAATTACATACAATGGAAAAATATCCAAATATTTGTACCTGTCAAATTCATGGTTCTCTTATTTTTAAACTGTTCAGAATTGTACATATGCATGCATACTTACAAAGAATAAGCAGCCATATAAAATTTCTGAAAGTTTATGTTCTCTTAAAGATGTACTAAAATTTAACTATTTGAAGTATCTGAAATTTTTCATGGTACTATTGAAAGTTTCCTGATATTGTGTTTGAAATCCAGTGGGCAATCTGTTTCATTGTTTGCCCTTCTTTTTCCCCCCATAGCTTAGCGTAGAAGCAGGCATATAATTAATATTATTAAACATTAATGGATTTACAATAGAAATATATTAAATTCTTTAGTGAGCTCAAGGATTCAAAACAGAGCCTTTCTTTTGGCACAAGTGTTTATTCTAAAGTGCTGTTTTCCACTTTTACTTTATGTGCATACAAATGAGAATTGGAAAGCAGCCAAAAAACTTGCATTTTTAGACAGGGATCAAAGAGGGTAGCACAAAATTATAGGCCAGTTAATTTAACATCTGTTCTGGGTAAATTGATGGAAAACATTATTAAACAAAAAATAACACTGATAAAGAGTAGAGAAGGAAGAAACTTGTTGAAGAAAAACCAACATTGCTTCAGCAGAGGTCTTGTCTCACTAATTTCTAGACTTTTTCACATCAGCAGGTTTGTCAATAAATGTGAACTCTCTCATCTATAGGCCCATGATCCACTTTTGAGACAAAATGAATAATTAAAATGAAGCAGGATTTCAAGAGAATGCAGAATAAAAAGATTTTCTGTTTAAAATTATTCAACAGACAAACACCAAATTGATTTGACATAAGTGATTTCAATAACATCACTATGAAGCAATTAGTGATTTGATCTTTTCAATGCATTTGTATTTCCACTTTTATTAGTGAGAATATTAGATAACATTGGCATTCTGAAGTCATATTTTTGGCCTTGCATTTCTTCCATATGTAGGTCTAGTCTGATCTCAGGAGATATGGATGTGAAATCTTACTTATTAAACAGCATTAAAATCATAGCATGCCAAGGTTTTCTTAATGTCAAGTCTATGATTTATTATGTTATAGAGAAGATAGACAGGAGATAATTAGATTGGTGGCATAGTAGAATGGAAATGAAGACCTTCTCTATCCAACAAGTGCTTGTGGCTTCAGATGAGGAAACAATCACAGGTGGTTAAATACTAAGAAACGATAAGGAAAAAGAAATTATAATTTAGCTTATGCAGTTAGCTGCTTAAGCCTAGAGATCACGTTTTAATAAATGGAAGATATAAAGTTGGGTCATAGATCCCTGGAGAAAGTTAAAACCTGGCATGGCTAAGTGTCATAATATTTACTTTGTGAAGTGAATGGTTACAGCAATTAACATGTATTTGACAATTGTGGGCTAAACTCTACTCATCCCAAAATTAAAGAAACAAAGGAGATTATTAAACTTATAAATAATGGGAGATATATGGTAGATGGTAGTATTCCCAACTGCAATTTCCCTTATATTCACTTCCTCATTTTTGCCCATATAGTAAGATTTACCCACAGAAAACTTCTAGTGAGTTGAAAAAGAGAATCACAGAACATAAATCCAAAATGCCAACATGTGGGAACATGGTTAGTCAGTCATATCACATAGCAAATCATTCTGAAGAAAAAGGTCAGAAAGAATGTTAGAAGTAATTAAGCCACATTTTTATCAAATGGAGATAAATATATTTAGTAATAACAGATAATTATATTTTAGTTTATAAGATAAACATCTATCTATCTATCTATCTATCTATCTATCTATATATCTATCTAATATGTCTGTGTGTCTGTGTGTTTCTGTGTGTGTACTCTTATTTTCTTTTTCACTTATTGCTTATATGCATACACAGAGAAAAACATGTACAGACATCCTTATTCAGTTCAGGATCTCCTTTTGCCCAACCATTATGGACAGGCAACAAGTTTGCTTCCTAATCACCAGTAGACAAGAGTCCACCATCAAAGAAGTCAACAGGAGGGAGATAGAAAATACAGTTTACTAGGAAAATGTGAAAGAGGATGGTTAATCTAAAGACATAAGTTTTATGCAATATTGTCCCATTCTGTTTAGAATAAGAGAATGGTATAATTGTAGGGAGTCATTTAAACCATCCTGTGTAGTTCCTGATATGTGAAAAAAAATCCAGATTAAACTATCCGTATGCTGTCTGTCCAGCATCACTAGTGGCACAGTGGTTAGAATGCAGTACTGCAGTGCTACTTCTGCTGACTGCTGGCTGCCAGCAGTTTGGCAATTCGAATCTCACTAAGCTCAAGGCTGACTCAGCCTTCCATCCTTCTGAGGTGGGTAAAATGAGGATCCAGATTGTTGGGGGAAATAGGCTGACTCTGTAAACCACTTAGAGAGGGCTGTAAAGCATGGTGAAGCAGTATATAAGTCTAAGTGCTATTGCTATCATCTTAAAGTTTCCAGTGAAGAGGAGCCCTCAATTTGCATTGATTATTATCTCCTCTCCTATATCTTCTTACTGTTCAGATTCCTGCTCTAATGTTCAACTACAATTTGCTGTTCAATAACTAAATCTATTATTCTAGGTCCAATTCTCTGGGATGATAGCTTTCTTTTGTTTGGCATCCTTTTGGTATTTCAAGAATGTGTTCATTCCCCCTTGATCTTCTCTTCTGAAGATTCAGAATAGATTCCCCAATCTTTCAATTTCTATGAGATTTAATTGTTAGTCCTATAATCTTCCTCACTGTCCCCACTCTAAACCTGTTTTATTTCTTTGAATCTGTCCTAAAGTGTGCTATCAAGAATTGGTCAAAAACTTCAGATGCAGAACAATTATTTTCTACCCAGTAAAAGTTAAAAACAGCATGCCTGTTTCTGCAACCAAAAGCTTCATTTGGCTTTTTTTGTAGCCAGATCACATTGCTGACTCACATTCACTTCATAATCAAAACTATTTCAAGATCTTTTTCACAAGTAATGTCACAAATCCAGGTAACTATTTGTATTTCTCTGGATTTGATTCTGGCTTTCCACATAAAGAATTGTACATTTTGTAAATTTTATCAGCCCGTTTGTCTAAAATATCAGGAACATTTTTAATTTTATGTCTCTCTTCTAGGGTATTATATGGTTCTGTTTCACGATGTGTTCTGCAAATTTGATAAGCACTCTTCAACTTCATTTCATCTAATCTAAGTCATTAATTAAAAATGCTGAAGTGTTCAGAGTGTACTTACTCTGAAGTAAAACTTGGGCTCAAAGCATCTTCTAAGTTTGATTAAGAACTATTGGAGCACTCTGCATGCAGTTTTTATGACTGCTCTACGTCTACTAATTGGATATGCCATTCATCCCAATTGTGATAACAGATGTAAAATATTTTATCAAATATTTTACTGAAGACAAGGTGTATCTACTTTTCCACAATTTAAAGTTCTTTGATTCCATCTTACCATAATCCTGCACTTATATATCCTTAGCATAGGACTAATATCAAAAGTTGGGGCATGTATACTTTTCAGATTACTTTTCAGATTGCAACTAGTTCTATACTGAGTTAGGGAATCCCCATGAAGTGTTTCAAGACATCAGTACACAGGATATCAGAATGTAGCTCCAGGATATAAGGTGACCTTTGAGATTTTTCTGTCCACTTCATTCTTCAAGTAGGCAGTACCTATTTGATGAGTCCACGCCCAGTGACAAATGCACCCAATAGGGTTTCAAAGAGGTCTGGGGTTTATTCCTGAGGTTCTCCTTCATGGTTCCAGCTGATAGTAGAGACATTAGAGAGGGTTACACTTTTGTGACTCTTCTTGTGCCATCATGCCTGACAATCCTTGTGGTTTATGGAGAAACTGAAGGAATTGAAAATGTTCAAGCAATATCCAAAGCACCCTGGAGGAAGACAAGGGATTATCTGATTGATCAAGAGTTAGAAACAATATTAAGGCCTACCTCATGGTGGTAAGAGAGAAAAACATCAGTATTTCTCCATTCATATTGCATTTACTGAGTGCCACCTGGTGGTTCTGTTTACAGTCACCCCTTCTCTTTTGATGAAGAGCACTGAGGTTCATCTTCAGGGCTGCACTGAAGAATTTTCAATGCACTTGGTAGATAAAATATTTGGTTCTATTGCCAGTTGGATTCCAAGCATGGTGCAGGTCTGTTGGAGATTCCTGTCATATGAGAACAGGTTGATCCTGTTGGACCTGAGAATTAGACAGTGTCCTCTGAAATGTCAGCATGGTTAATTGTGACTTAGATATTTTTGGGGTGGTTATGGCCACTAGAGAGGTGACATGTAGGTGAGACTTAACAAAGAATAATGCACCCTTGAGTAAGAGGGTGTTCCCAGGACCATTTAAAGAAATGCTGATATGTCCTCTTGTCAAGAAGCCATCATTGGACCCTACCATGGTACTTTCTTTTTAGGGAAAGTGATTGAGAAGGGAGTCATGCATCAGCTCTAGAGGCACCTGCATGAAACTGATTATCTGGACCTCTTCCAGTCTGGTTTTAAGCCCAAATATTGGATGGAAACAGCATTGCTCATTCCTTTGGATGACATCTGGTGAGAGTGGAATTTGGGCACTGCATCAGTTCTGGCTCTTTTTGATCTATTGGTGGTTTTCAATACCATTGACCAAGTATCCTTTAGGGTCAGCTCTGGGAGTTGAGGTCTTGAGCAGAGTTATTGTTTGGTTCATTACTTTCCTTGATAGGGATATTGTTGATAGTTTATGGACATTGCTCCATGGCATGCTGTAGGACTCAGTTCTCTCTCCATTCATTTTTAATATCTGCATGAAGGTTTGGGGTAAAATATCCATATCAGTATGCAGAAATAATCTAAATGTATGTTTCCTTCATGGGCAAAGTAAGTGATATCATGGATGGCCTTTCTTAGTGCTTGAAGGTTGTGGGGGATTGGATGAAGAACGAAGATGAATCCTGGTAAGATGGTGACTCCTCTGTTTCCAAGGGTTTGCCATCTTTGGTCCTGGATGTAGTTACACTGCCCCAGATGGAGTTAGTATGTAATTTGGGGGCCTCCTATACTCACAACTCTTTTTCAAGTTGTGAGTATAGGAGTTGTGGTTAGGAAAGTCTTCGTTCAACTTCATTTTGTGCGGGACCAGTTATGTCCTTTGCTTGATCAATAAGTCCTTCTTTCCATCACTCATACCCTGGCAAATTCCTACATGGGCTATTGCAATGGGCTCACCTTTGAAGAGTATCAGGAAGCTGCAGCTGTGCAGAGTGTGGTAGTACAAGCAGTGCTTGTACTCCTAAGGTTCAGGTGTGGCACCTTTGCTACAAAAGTAGAATACCAGTTTGTTTCTGTGTCCAACTTAAGGTGTTGGCTATCACCTTTAAGCTGTTCATTGAATGGAGCCAGGTTATTAAGGAACTGTCTCATCCAAATTATATGGTTCCATTCCATATAATGGTCAGGCACAGAGGATATGTTGTAGATCCTGTTAGTTAAAAATAAATTGACTGATAGGAATCAGGAAGAGAGCTGCCCCCTGGAATACCTTACTCAGAGGTGAGATGACTCCTCACTCTTCTGGCCTTCAAAGAGAGTATTAAGACCTGGCTCTGCAAGTTTGCATAGAGACTTAAGAGTAATATGAACCCTGGGGATGGTTGCCAAGTTTGAGATACACTGCTATGTATCATTAAATTGATATAATTTTAAAGCATTGCAGTGAAAGAATCCTGGATCCAATAAATTCACATTGTGTTTCACGTATTTTCATTCTTGTATGAATCTACTGTTGTATAATCAACATAGATGGGGATATGATTTTTTGTAATATATGTAATAAAAATAGTAAAAATAGAAGGCCTGGTGATGCACTGATCAGAATGCAAACTCTTATTGCAAGCTAATTCTGCCCACAACCTGAAATTCAATTCTGACAGGCTCAAGGTTGACTCAGCCTTCCATCCTTCCAGGTTCAATAAAATGAGGATCTAGATTATTGGGAGCAATATGCACACATTGTAAATAGACCAGAGAGTGCAGTAAAGAATTATTAAGCACTATATAAATCAAAGTGCTATTGCTATTGCTATCAATCCTCAGAGTTTGACATGGTATGATTTGTGCTGGGTATTATTTCCTATATTTAAATATGTAACTATGGATAGAAATATGTTGCTGTTATATGTAGACATATACAGTAGCCCTGGACTTATGGCCACAATTAAGTCCAAAATTTATGTTGCTAATTGAGATTTTTTTTGTCTCATTTTATGACTTTTCTTGCCAAGTTTGTTAAGTGAATCACTGCAGTTGTTAAATTAGTAACATGGTTGCTAAGTGAATCTTGCTTCCCCATTGACTTTGCATGTCAAAAGGTGATTACATGACCCCTGGACACTGCAGCCATCATAAATATGAACCACTTGTCAAGTATTCAAATGTAGATCATATGATCAGGGAGATGCTGCAATGGTCATAAGTGTGAAAAATGGTCATAACTCACTTTTTTCAATGCTGTTGTAACTAAACAAACTGCTGTAACTCAAGGACTACCTGCAATGAATTTTACATTATATGTTGTTTTTATATTTCAAAATATATCTAGATTACAGCATCTTTTATTGTTTTGAATCATGGCCTTTTTACACAATTGTTTTCTCTAATACTTTGACTTTCCATTTTTTTGGCAAACCTACTTTTATCAGTAGGATAGAGGGATCACGAATGGTTTGCAAAGGACTCTAAAGAGTATTTTTCAAAATAGGGAAGAGGCTTTAAATTGATACATGCAATTATTTTGGCAATAATTTTATACTGGAGTAATTGTTAACCCACTATCAATAGGTATGTTGAGACTCTAGAAAAAGTACAGAGAAGAGCAACCAGGATGATTAGAGGACTGGAGACTAAAGCAGTGGTCAACCAGCCAGTGGGCCACAGCCCACTGGTGGGGCATGAGAAAATTTTGGTGGGCCGCAGAGAAATCTCACCCCCAGAGCACCGCACAAAAGCAATTAATCCAAGCTGCGCAGAAACACAAGGCTGTGCTGCCCACACGGCCCATGGGAACCCTCCCTGCCCACTCATTCCTTACCTGGAAAACTTGCCTGCTAAATTGCTATTTTCCCTTTTTCTGACCATCAGCTGTTCTGCTGTGCTGAGAGATTTAGATTAGCTAGAAAGCAGGAAATGGTTGGATTTCTTGCTTTCTAGTTAGTCTTTAGATCTTTGGCTCTACTTTTAAGCACAGCCGAACCTCCCTTAGGGCTGAAGGTCCTATTATTCAGTGCAGACTCACAGCAAGCAAATTTTATGTGACAGACTCAGGTATCTGATGGCAGATAGATAGATCACTGAATGATTCTGTGAGCAACTCAATCTGCCTGCCTGCTCTGCCTGATTTGGGGCAAAAGTTGCTCTTTTTTAAATAAAAAATTCAATATTTATATAAATATAATATTTACATACAAGCCAGACCCAGCCAGTCACATGACCACCAAGCCACACCCACAAATCTGGCCACACCCACAGAACTGGTTAGTGGTCCCTGGGATTTAAAATTATGAGTTTGGTGGTCCCTGAGGTCCAAAAGGTTGGCGACCCCTGGACTAAAGCATATGAAGAATGGTTACAGGAAATGGGCATGGCTAGTCTAGTGAAGGAGGAGACATGATAGCAGTCTTCCAATATTTGAGGGGTCAAGCTATTTTCTAAAGCACCTGAAAGCCAGACAAGGCACAATGGATGGAAATTGAAGATTTAACCTGGAAATAAGGGAAACTTTCTGACACTGAGAACAATCAATCAGTGGAACAGCTTGCCCTCGGAAGATGTGGGAGCACCATCACTTGAGACTTTCAAGAAGAGATTGGACTCCCATCTGTCAGAAATGGTGCAAGGTCTCTTGCTTGGGCAGGGGGTTGGACTAGGTGACCTACACGGTCCCTTCCAACTCTGATTATCTGAATCTGAGTATCAAGTTAAGAATAATCAGGAAAAGGGTTATATTGTAATGCTTTTTTTATGGTACAGTCCTATTGGAATACTGTGTGAAGTTATATTCACATGATACTATAGAATTGAAAATATCTTTTGCATCAACTTCCAGTAATTGCCATTAGTATCACCCTATTAACCCTTATTGTAGAACTTCATACCGAAGACAGCAAAATATTAGTTATGCACTGTCAGGAAGTTACAGGTCTTATGGGCTTTAGGAGTAAATAAATCAAGATTTTTTCTGACAATTTTTTTTCCAATAATGCATGAAGATTAAAGCAGAGGCAGTAAATTTTGGCAGGTACCCAAAGGTGTTTTGAAGGAAACTGATGTAAATGTTCAAAGACTTTTTCAACTAGAGCTCTATGTAAGTCTTGGGAAATGAATAAATGAATGAATGGGTGAAGTTTATTAGATTAGGCCTGTAACATTTGACAAAGTTTTATTAGTTTGGCACTTCTCCAAACTTAAAATGTGCAAACAGGTATCAAATGGCAGGATTTCTCCATTGTTGGGTTTTTTTTTTAATGCTTATAGGATGTATGTGGAACGTCATTCCCAATAATGTGTAGAAAACAGATGGCATTTTTTTCCAGATCAGAATTGTCATTCCACAATGTGGAAAACTTAACTCATAGGCTGACTTTAATATTTAATGAGACTGCAGGGTCTTTTTGATGAGCCTAATCTTACAGAGCAAACCATGTCATTTGTAGGAACAAAACCCTTATTATCCCTGATATTAATTTAGTATGCCGATTAATGATCTGGATTTCAAGAAGACAAGTAGCCTTGAAAACCTTGATAGGAGCTGACAGCTGTATAAGGAGAAAAATAAAACCAGAGTATTTAATCTATCTTGCTCAAGGTACGGCAGGGAGCTTTATGTGTTCTTTTTCTTTGATTGCTGGCATGTCTGTGCGCGTGTCTCTTCTTTCCTGCATAAAGAAATACAATGCAAAAGGCACACAATGTCTGGAGATCTCTATGCAGGATTTAACTGCTGGTCTCTGGGTTGGCGGCTTCTTTTGGGTCTGGCTATTTGAAGCATGCCGGGGATGTGGTGGAAAAGCCATACATTTTGTGGCTAATCCCACTGAAGAGACTCAATGCTCCATAGATAAAAGGCTTCTATTCCCAGCTGGGGAAAGAGTTCCATTATCTCCCAGCTGTCTGCCTGGGTCTGGTTTTTGCCTAGCTGAGCTGGGTAGTTTTCAGAGTGTGAGTAACATTTTGTCAGAAAACTGGGACGATTCTGAGACAATTAAGATATGTAAGTACAAGATTGGGCTGTTTCTTGCAAGATGAATAAGCTGGAGGGAGGACTTCTTTCTTTCTTTCTTTCTTTCTTTCTTTCTTTCTTTCTTTCTTTC
>NW_020769311.1:13272528-13293975 GCF_900518735.1 Pseudonaja textilis
ACAGATCAATTCCGTAGCCAAGACACTCATCTCCAGAACAAAATGCTTAGCCGATGAACAACACCAAAAAACCGAACTACACACTCTCACCAACGTACTTACAGCCAATGGATTCCAAAGAAAGAAGATTACCCACCTAATCCAAAAAGAAGCCCCAACCAAAATCCAAGACAGAGAACAAGAAAACGGCAAAGCCCTCCTCCCATATATAAAAGGCACTACAGACAAAATTAGCAAGATCCTCCAAAAACACAACATCAAAACAGCATTCTGCACAAACAGAAAAATATCCACCATCCTAAGAAACCCCAAAGACAAAATCGAATTAGAAAACCAAGGAGTATACGAAATCCCCTGCACTGCCTGCCCTACCACATACATTGGACAAACTAACAGAAGAATAAGTGCACGCATTGAAGAACATAAGAACTCAATCAAAAAAGAAGAAACGACCTCTTCCCTGGTCCAACACCTCAAAGCCACAGGACATGAAATTGATTTTAAAAATACCAGAACTATCGCCAAAACCGAACACTTCAACAGCAGAATAATCAGAGAAGCCATAGAGATAGAAAAACACCCACACAGCATGAACAAACGAGATGACACCTCCCGCCTTCCAGCCATTTGGAAACCCGCCCTCATGAACAGACGAGTACCTAACATGAAGAAGGACACCAGACCTACACCCATGAGAGCCACACAAGATGCCACCACCACACTTCCATATAGAAAACAGACTCCCACCCATTCAGAAAATGAGACACGACCATGGACCAGAAGCTGCACTGCAGCTGCATCACTACCCACTTCAAACCCCTCTGAGCCATACATGAAGCAAACCGACACCCACTATGAAGATGCAGCAGGACCACGTACTAGAAGCCAAACAGCAAGATCACAACTCACCAGCTCAAATCCCCCAGCAACTAAGACTAACCTGAGCACAACCAAGCCCCCACCTGAACAGAACACGCCTCCAACCAATCAGAACACGGCTAACCCCCCAACCAATCAGAACACAGCCAAACCCCCTACCAATGAGAACACACCCCCACCCAATCAGAACACAGCCAAGCCCCCACCCAATCAAGTCCCACCCCCACTGGCAGTTAAAAGGAAGAAGCAGCTGCAATCTCACATTACTCTGAGAAGCACAGAGCCGGAGACAGAAGCCTGAAGATGATGAATGAGACTTCATCGAAACGTTGCCTAGATACTTTGAATCTTACGCGGGAGAAAACCCGAACAACCAAAGATCCACATACATATACCCGCGAGAACCTCAGAAAACAAATATATATATATATATACAGAGAGAGAGAGAGAGAGAGAGAGAGAGAGTGTGAGTTGGTTATTCGGGTTTTCTCCCACGTAAGATTGGAAGTATCTAGGCAACATTTCGATGAAGTCTCATTCATCATCTTCAGGATTGTGTCTTCGGCTCTGTGCTTCTCAGAGTGAAGAATGAATGAGACTTCATTGAAACATTGCCTAGATACTTCCAATGTTACGTGGGAGAAAACCCGAATAACCAAAGATCCACATACAAATACCCGCGAGAACCTCAGAAAACAAATATATATATATACACACACACACACACACACACACACACACACACACACACACATATACATGTTTTCTTAAGTTTTCTTTAAGGTTTATATATATGGATCTTTGGTTATTTTGGTTTTCTCCTGAATAAAATTGGAAGTATTTTGGCAACATTTCGACAAAATCTTATTAGTCATCTTCAGGCTTGTGTCTTTGGCTTTGTGCTTCTTGGAGTATTGTGAGCTTGCAGCTGTTTTTGTTTTTTTTTAACTGCCAGTGGGAGTGCAACTTGACTGGGTGGGGGCTTGGCTGTGTTCTGATTGGGTGGGTGGGGTGTTCTGTTCAGGTGGGGGCTTGGCTGTGTTCAGGTTAGTCTTAGTTGTCGGGGGATTTGAGCTGGTGAGCTGTAATCCTGTTGTTTGGCTTTGCGTTCGTGGTCGTGCCACATCTTCATGTTGGGCGTCAGTTCGCTTCATGTATGGGTCAGAGGGGTTTGAAGCGGGTAGTGATGCAGCTGTGGTATGGCTTCTGGTCCGTGGTCGTGTCTCATCATCTGTGTGAGTGTGAATCTGCTTTCTACGTGGAATCTACTACCCTACACATATATGTGCCTTTATGGGAGGAGTTGTAAGTATTTACTCTCCACAGTAAAAAGTCTCATTTTACACATAATTTTAGAATAATTAATAACTAATCTTGTGCAGGTCATTTTTAAAATAACTTGAATACCAATCATGATTAGTAATTATATATCTATAAAAGTAAATTGTCTGAACATTTGTTGAGTTAAATTATTTTCTATTTTCAAGCTGGTTAGGCTTAGAGTGAAATGTAGGTCATCCCATATGAAACATCTTTCCTGCTGCCACCTTATAATGATTTGAAAAATTGTGCTTTTTATGACTAAGCATATTCAGTTTAATGAAATAAGAAAATGGAGAGAGATAGGCAGCCATATAAATTGACCAAATAAATACACCTTAGCCAAGATGTTTCTCTACAAACTAAACATAAAGAAATGGTTTTTAGAAATATTGTCTCTTCCAGAATTTCCTGAATATTTATTCATTTATTTACTTAGAAAAATAAGATAAATATTAAAGAAATAAAGAAACAAATAGATAAAAACTTATCTCACTATAAATATTGTCTATGTATCTGATGTAGCAGAAGCCTAAAGATATTTGTTTTATGTGCAATACAATTAACTAGGATGATGTAATAAGCTGGTCTAAGAACTTGAATACTAAGAATCAAATCTAACCAAGAATTATTGAAGATCCATGGTGATTTTGGACTATAGCTGAGCCCATCTTAACTCACACAATTGTTATTAAGACAATAGCAGTGGGAAGACTAAATATGGCACCCTGAATTTCTGATGGGAAAGCTGAATATTTATTTAACAAATAAGACATATACAAGTGGATTCTTAGCACTCCATTTTGATTTTATTTATTTATTTGTATCCCACCTTTATTATTTTATAGATAACTCAAGACAGCAAACATATCCAACACACTTTCCTTCTCCTATTTTCTTCAAAACAACTTTGTCAGGTGGGCAGTAGAGAGGGATTAGTCCAAAGTCAGCCAGTTGGCAGCCATGACTAAGACAGAATTTGAACTGATGTCTCCCACTTTCTAGCCTGGTGCCTTCACCACTAGACCAAACTTGCTCTCTGGATTGCAGCATCTGGTCAACTTTAAGAAAAACTCAGGAACAAAGGAGAATTAGAAAAATTAATTAAAGAGAATCAAGTAAAGTCAACTGCAATATGCAAAGTTCGTGTCCTGGCAAACTTATCTTGTCGTGTCCTGGCAAACTTATCTTGCCTGATTTTCTCCAGACTTGCTATGATACAGATCCTGGGATTGCAACTGAATGCATGCATTTATATACTTATGTTCCTTTTACTTCATTTTTAATATGATTTACTTGGTTCTGTTGTGTCTTTGGTTGGATCTTCCGTGGATTACTATTTTATTAACTTTTTAATCATACCATCGGCATTTTAATATTGTTCTATATTATTTATTATATAAACAGCTGGGGTTTTTTCTTGAGCTGTATTGGGATAGATTTGAAATATCAGTAAATATTTTGGTTACATTAAAAAAGAAAGAAATGGAGAGACTGAACCTGAAAAGGTTTCTAGCCCGTTGAAAGCTGTGATCCTACTCCACAACTTCCCATTTTTAATTAGAAGATAGCGAGTGGGACCTTGTTGAAACATCACCAACTTCCTTCATTAAAGCCAGAGAAGTTGGCAAGAAGATGAAAGTTAGTTTGTGTTGCATATATTGCTCTTTCTCACTGCCCGTTTGGTTAAATTCCCAGTCGCACTGATGTGATGCATTAAAAGAGAAAATTCAGTGAAAAACAAGAACTTAAGCTAGCAACATGGAACAAGGATGGAACCAACAAGAGAACAGGGGAAGAAGCCTGAAAAACAAGGGAAACTTAGAAAGAATTACACCATATGCAGATAGAATTAAAAAAAAAATAGTTAGAGGAGACTACTGTATTTCTTTTGCCCAATGCAGATTCGGTCCTTTGTCATTGCTCAATTTAAAAGCAAATTTTGTTTTGCTCCAAGAGACAAATTCTGGAGAAAATTTGAGTGTATCACAACAGAATGGCAATTTTCATTTCTTATCCACCAGCTTTATGCAAACACATCTTTCAGGTAAGATTATCCAGTCAGTTACCCAGCCAATGATATACTATGCTAACAAATAAAGAGTTTACACAGAGATATTACAGTTTCTCTGCTTTTCAATCTTTGTGTCAGTGAAAATGCAAATTTAATCTCTTCTATTTAACACTGACCTAAATTAGCAGAAAATACTGGTGGTGGGGTTTGTTGCTTTTACTTCTGACCACAAAGACTTCTTAGGACCCAATTTCTTATTGTACAGCTCATTGATGAGCCATTAATTATAAGAAGATAACAATAATGATTTTCACCAAGTGATTTGAATTACATTGATGGGAGTTATGAAAGAATTTCATAGAGTAAGACATATTTTATATTGGGATCATTTTCCCCCCAACTTTTGTTCTATTGTACCTTATTAATTTATTTGATTCTTTTTGTTAGGTTTTATTGTTTTATTTATTTTTATTTTTGTGTTTTAAATATGGTTTTATATTGTGTAAGCTGCCTCGAGTCACCATAAGCAAATAGACGGCAATATAAATTAAATAAATAAATAAATAAATTTTCCAAGCATCCAGATCATGGAAGACATCTTAAATATGTAGCTGAGAGTGCTGAGAACAACACTACTGCAATCTTGGGATTCTGTTTGATCTTTAGCAGATGATATATACTGTTAGGAAGTTTCATGAGGAAGTCACCTCTGAGGAACAGAATATGTACAAACTACAAATGTACTCTACAACTGATTTCTGCAGATGATAATGGTTGGAAAAGATCTTTGCCTATTAACAGAGTTGGAAGGGACCTTGGAGGTCTTTTAGTCCATCTCCCTGGTTAGGAAACCCCCAGCTGAGGAAACCTGCTGTCCCACTGTTCAATAAACCCTATACCATTTCAGACAAATGGTAGTCCATTTGGTAGTCTTCTTAAAACCTTCCAGTGTTGGAGCATTCACAACTTCTGGAAGCAAGCTGTTTTATTACTAGCAATGTGTCTCAAAGTTCTATGTGTGGAAGTGGGCAGGATAAAACTGAGGCAACAGAAACAGACACAATTTACTGATTATTTCTCCAATCTCACTTGTTCTAACCACAGGATATTATTATTATTTAGTTGAATAATCTTTCACAAGTCTTATGTGGGACAGATTTCATCTGGTCAAATAATTGGAGTGATTACAGCCATGCAACATGGATAGTAATAGTTGCCAAAATATTCATGGAATATTCATGAATATTTCAAATTCATGTAAGAATTTGCTAGAAAGTTAGAGGTCATCTAGTCCAATCATCCCCATTGTGGGAATCCTCTACTCTAGCATTTCCAACAGCATTTCAGCCTCTGTTTAAACATGTCCAGGGAGAGAATCGTTCACTCTTTTAGAGACAGATTGTTTCTTCATCAAAGAGCTCTTACCATTACATTTGCAATGTCCAAATTCTATTTCCTTTTAATTTAATTCTAGTTTATTCATGTCTGGTCTTCCGTAACAGGTCTGGAAAATTCTGTTCCATGTTCTACATGATAGCTTTTTAGAAGATGGCTATAGAAGCTAAAAATGCTCAGAATTTCCAACTGGTCCTCATAGGCCTATCCTTCTCTTAATCATTTTGTTGGTTGTCCTCTGCTGCTAGCTATTTATTTATTTATTTATTTATTTATTAAATTTATATGCCACCTATCTCATTGTTGAATTTGTCAATGTCTTTCATAAATGTCATAATCATGTAATTATCATCAAGATTCCTTGGCAATAATATATTATCCCACTCCTACCTCATGCTAGGACTGAAACAGTGGTGGGATTCAAAAAAATTTACTACTGGTTCTGTGGCTGTGGTTTGGTGGGCGTGGCAGAGGAAGGATACTGTAAAATCTCCAGTCAGAGATGGTATTTGCCAGTTCCCTGAACTTCTCAAAATTTCCACTACAGGTTCTCCAGAACTGGTCAGAATCTGCTGAATACCACCTCTGGACTGAAGAATTATACATCCAGATTTGTTCTGTCAGAATATTATTTAGAATGGAAATTTAGTGTTATACTAAGGACTGCTATAGTGATCAAAAGATGGTAATCAGAATCTAAATTAGATTGCTTATAGATTAAATAAAAATCAATGTATTCTATATCTCTGACTAACAATTATCATAATAAATAGATGAATGAGTCAAATACCAGAAAGGACAAATGTGAATAGCCATAGTTGTCTATTAAATAGAAAAATTGCACAGTTTAATAAAGAGTTTTAGAATGAACTTGTACTTGAAAAGGAAACTCTTCCAAAAGTAAAATAGCAATATAAATTTGTTTAAAGATGATCAACGCAAAAACAATATAATAATGCACTTATTGCTTGTTTTCAAAAATGATTATTTTTTTCTTTTCTGTAAAGTGTTCAAGGTGGCTTACAAAATTAGAAAAATAGAACAATATAGGGATACTTGTGTGACAATATATTTTTGGAGTATTGGATTAAACATATGTTTAGTAAGGTAGTCATTGAATTCTTAGTATGCCTATTGCTTCTGGAGATGAGCCAATGTGAGGGCTGTATTCCGGGCAGTAATAGAAATGAACTAGGAACTGAGAAACAAGAAGTTTCTACATAAGATCAGAGCTGACGGATGAAGTCAGGCCTCAAGAGAATAAATCAAGTTCAAAGAACAAAAAAGAAGGAATTAGGCCTTGAAAAGCAAAGCACAAGTCAGATCTGGAGAGCAACCAAATGATACCGATTATTCTCTAGGAAGAATAGGAAGAGAATAAACATGCTGAGAAAAGGTATGGCTCAGAAAAGTTCCAGCTGAACCTGATTTCTGGTATTTGGTTCATTCACTCATTTATTATGATAATTGTTAATCAAAAACATAGTGTAGATGGTTCCAGGTCAAGGACTAAGCTCGACTGGAATTCTTTTACATTTAAACATGTTTATTTTCTGGAAATATATTCTATGCTTTCCCTGTTCCGTCACATTAAAAGTTACGTGATGATAAATTCCACACCCCCAAATCTTCATAGGGCACATTAAAGTCTAACTAACACTTCAGCGTTTGCACCTCTGTTTCTATGTATGTATTTTTGTATAATATTTTGGTAAAATGTGTATTTTGTATGCTGTTTTATATGCTGGAAACAGGATGTAAAACAACTAGCCATGGAGACAGTTTCTTCCTTCATGCCATCACTCTGCTGCACATCTAATTCTCATAATGCTATCTAATGTCTATGCATATTTACCTATGTTGTAAGGCTGTAACATTATTATTATCCTTCTCGCCTTCTTTATTATCCCCTCTTATATGGATGATGATGATGATGATAAAGATGATGATGATGATGACTGTTATGTCCTGAGGACTCTAGGAGTTCTCACTCAGGTCCAGTCCCTTTGCATGGGCGACCTTTCCCTTTCACCCATTGGTTGGTTCTTCCCAGCAGCCAGCTATAAAAGCAGGCTGCGGGGTCCAACCAGTTGCTGATTGCTGCGAGCCAGTTCCAGGCGTGGCAAGCACGGTCAGCCCTTTATTGTTATAATAAAGTACTTGTTGCACTCATGCTCTGGTTCAGCCTCTCATTACCCAAACTTAACAATGACTCTGCTGCTTTGCATGTACTCTGAGAGTTTCTGCACCAGAGACAAATTCCTTGTGTGTCTAAAAACATTTAGCCAAATAACGTATTCTATTCTATTCTATTCTATTCTATTCTATTCTATTCTATTCTATTCTATTCTATTCTATTCTAGTCCAGTCCAGTCTTTTAAAATGTAACTTGGCAATATTTCAAGAAATGTGAATTAAGTCAAAACTTGTCATAGTGCAAATCAAACCAATTGCACCAATCTTGGTTCAACTCCGCTGAGGTATCGTACTGGCCACCATCCCCCGCACCCAACCTTCTGAAAACACTGTTGGATAGATTATTACTATGTTGTATCACATGATTGGCCTAATATTTACTGGGCAACAATGTAAGAAATAGGGGGTGTGATGGCTCTGCAGTTAAAGATGCTGAGCTTGTCAGCTGGAAAGCTGACAGACAGCCTGGATTCGATATCCAAGTGCCTCACAATGAGATGAGCTCCCATTACTGCCCATCTAGCAGTTTGAAAGCATATAAATGCAACATTTTGGTGCACCTCAGTATACTGCTGCACCATAGAGAGTATCTTAATTTACTGTACCTCTGTATGGTTTGACAATTGCACAGTGACAGATAGGACAGCACTCCAGAGGGTTAATGTCATTGCCCAGAAGATCATTGGTTGCCCTCTCCCCTCTTTGGAAGAGCTTTATAGCTCCTGCTGCCTTAAGAAAGTTCAAAACATTCTCAAAGATCCATCTCATCCTGGGAACCCTTTTTTTGAACTATTATCATCTGGTACAGAATAATAAAAACAAGGACAAATAGGCTGAAAAACAGCTTCTATCCCAGGGCATTAGCTCTTTTGAATTCTGCTGCATAGTGCAGTACTGGTGCTGTGTCAGGGGTTTTTGGCTCAATGTGTGGAGAGTGAAGGATGTGTTTTTGTGTTTATTTTCATGGTCATGATGTACACTGAAGATGGTGTTTGATTTCCTTGTATGAGGTGCAATGACAATAACGTAAAGGAAATAAGTAAGTGTATAGGTCACATGACCATGGAAATGTTTTCTATGCTGGCCACATGACCATGATAATGTTTTCAGACAATGTTGGCTCCCTCAGCCAAGAAATGGAGATGAGCACTGCTCCCTGGAGTCATATACTACTGGACAGGAGAAATCTTTATTTTTACCTTTATGTAAGAATACAATTTTCTCACTATCCTTAATTTAATATTTCACCCACTTCATGGATGGATACTCAAAGATATATGATATATTGATTTTAAAATTTTAATACATCTAGTTACCATTTACAGGAAAACCCATTTGGATACTGCAGAAAACATAATTATTCTTGAAGAGTATAGGGATGCCATTAGGAAATTATATGCTTAGTTCCTTAGGAAAGCAAAACTCTTGACTCCATTAAGTTGAATCAAAAGAATTTTTACTGAGAGAAAGTGGTTGCAGTAAAGTCAGGTGCAATCTGAAGGTCCTGCATGAAGCAGAAAGCAATTCTTCCACTTCCCCAAACCCAACTCCACTGGCAGCCAATGTGATGCTGCAAGATTGTTTTCAGAACACTGAGGTGCTAGGCAGGTAACAGTTCACTTTCAGGACATGACGGTCTTGGAACCAGGCTGGAACTGGCTAGGAGGGAATCTGCTCTGTCTCCAAAGACAATCCCCTTCCCTAATTTTGAAGCAGTTACAGCAAAAGCATGTGAAAAATGCCAGCAAACTTTCCTTCTCCTCCATTCCAACAGTGGACTTAGCCCAGGAATACAGATAGATGTAAGAGAGAAACTCAAGATGGTCCCGCCCTTTTTTGGGTTGGCATAAGAGGAAGGGAAGGAGAATCATTGTTTCTATTATTATTAATAAAATACAGTTCTAATATTTCTTCTCACATCTTTTTCTTGATCTAGTATGCCTCAAAAGGCTGAGACCTTTTGCCTCAAGACTCTAACTCTGAGGCTTCTACATATCACATATCTGCTGTAAATATACTTCCCTCAGTTCACTTGGTATTAAAGTTTTATTCCCCAATCAGAGGGTATAGATTATAACAAAAGGTCCCTTGTTTCTGAAGTTAGTATTCATGTTGCTGAAGCAAAACAAGAAATAACCTTTCCTACACACTATACTAGAAATTAAATTACCCCTTAAGTAAGCCATTAATCATGTTGTAGCAAATTAATGAGTCCAAAATAAAGAGAAAAGAATAGCTAGACCAACATGAATCAATATAATTTTATATATTTGTGTTGCGACTAGATTACTTTTTGTGCCTTAGTATGATGAAAGCTGCCTCTGAGAATATGCATACGGAGAGGACACTCTGCATTCATTTTTTGATTGCATTTGGGTAAAGTATTTCATCAGTGGGTGGGAGGTTGTTTTGTTTTTGTTTTGCATTAAAAGACCTTCAAGTGCATCCCAATGTCATCTGATGATGGCACCAAAACAATGTTGCACATGAGATCATGTCATCACACAAATGCCACCAGTCCTCTGGCAAGTAGACAGCTATAATAATTTAACAAGCAAAGAAAAAAAATACTTGCATCCCACAGTTTGACAGGTGTGTGTCAGTCAGATTTGGGAACAATATTAGCATGCACATTATTATTTACCCAATCCCAATCCCTGCACATGTCCATGATTTGTGCGGGTTTTTTTTTTACAATATTCTGGGCTGTACAGTTTATATTCATATATTTTCCTTCTTCAGCATCTCTTTTAACCAAGACTTAGTGACAGTCACCTCCATCTTTATCATCACCCATATGTACTGTACAATTTAATAAATCAATAAAATTTCTATGCAATCCGTCATGCTTCTGTGCCTCTGGGAAGTTTAGCATTCCATACCTGAAGGTTACCAAGAACTAAAATTGGTCCAAAGAGAGGTGTCCTCTATGTCGGTACAGTGTACAGTACAGTGCAACCATATAATTCTAAGGTTTCAAGCACTGCACTGGTTGGTAGTAGACTGCATTCAAAGAACTGGCCTTAACTTTTAAAGTCCTACATGACTTGGTATCATAGAATCTGCAAGACTGACTTCTTCAAGGAATTCCCCCAAACACCCTGTAGACTCATTCCAGGAGGTGAAACTTAGGGCTGACGGATGTGGAGTTCCCAAAGTCAAACCAATGTTTTTCTGTAGGGCTTCTAGAGAAGAGTTTTCTCTCAAGTTCAGGTTACACTTCAGCTGACATCTTTTAAAAGGCTCTTGTAATTCTCCTGCAGGTTAATGGTAGCCTTATGATGTGAATGGTTGTGGACCTCCATAATCTAAAAGAAAAAGATAAATTTTCTGACAGTGAAAATAATCAACCAATGGAACAGCTTGCCTTTAAAAGTTGTGGGAGCTTCATCACTGGAAGCTTTCAATGAGAGATTGGACTGCCATTTGTCAGAAATTGTGTAGGGCAGGGGTTTCAAACTCGTGGCCTGCGGGCTGGATGCATCACATGCTGGCTCCGCACCTGCCAGTTTAGCAAAGGGAAAAAAGTCCTGCTAGACGTGAGGATGCCACCATGACACCACAAGTTTGACAACCCTGGTGTAGGGTCCTCTGCCTGGGCAGAGGGTTGGACTAGATGACCTCCAAGGTCCCTTCCAACTCTGTTAATCTGTATAATCTGTTTTATCTATTGGTTTGCGTTTTGTTTGCATTGATATTGTGTCTATTTTGTCATTTTGTTAATTCAGTTTTGTTTCACAGTATTGATTCCAATTACAATAAACTGTAGCGAGTAGTTGAAGTTGGCAGCATATCAAATAAATATATGTAATTTAGGTTAGGAATTTCTTTATAAAAGCTATTTGGTATTATTGGAATATCAGAAATAACAATGATAAACTCAGAGATCTAGTTATTGGATTCTTTTGTTTGATCGCAGATGATGGAAGTTCCTTGATAAAATTGGCTGAGTCCATAAAACAGATTTTGTGTTCATTCTGGAATGCTGTTTTTATTCTTTCTTCATGTGTTTTGATAAAGATTTATTTGTGGTACATATGCTTCATATCCCCCAAGGGACTCCATCAATTTTTAAATTTGAAAATAGTCTAAACTGTTCTTTTTTATGGCCAACTAATCACATAGTGAGTAGGCAAGTTATTTCAGGGTCCATATAGAAAAAAGGGAAAGTAAACTTGATAAACTTACATATTGGATAATCCAATTCTCTTGAAAAGGCTAATTAAAATGGCACATGAATTTCACATGAGCCCCAGTGTCATGAGAACAATCTTCCATTTATGCAGTTGACTGCACAAAGGAACAATAAAAAATAAGCAGTTAGAAGGGAGAGTTTGTGTTTTCTGCATTACTTTATATATACATTATCCTATTTATTTATTAATTATTTATTATCATTTATTATTGTTTGTTTCCTATCGTGCCATAAGGCAATTCTTTCATATATTATTATATGTGTTATTCTATATATTGCTTCTTGAGTTAGGAACTTCAGACTTTTATAAAATTTCACATAGCTATTTGATGCTTGAATGAATTAATAAAGTTATTATTTCAGTTATGAAATATTGAAGCATCTTCCTGTTGCTGTTACTGCTGCTGCTGTGTGAAAAGATGACTTTTTGCTCCAAAAATCTAGTTTGATTGATCAATATATTGCAGTTATATTGAACTAGTATAATAGGAGATGCTATTGTCTGCCCTGTCCACAGTTTTATTGTCCTAGGAAAACTGCAGCTAACAAAACAGATATTTAAATAGTTAATGAAAATATACTTCCATATGATTGTTTTAGGTTAACAACCACATAGTGGAAAGTGTCACATAAAAATAAAGTGTTAACCTCCCAATCCTACACATAGAAGTAATACTGATTTGATGGCAGTTACTTTTACCTGCATACTGAAAATGGCAAATAATTGGATAAATAATTGGATAAATAATTACATGTTTTTGGTAAATTAATTTGCTCTTAATATAACTGAAATCATGCAAAATAAAGTGCTTAACAGTAAAGATATGATCTTCAGATCTAACTGCAAATATTCAGATGCCCACTAAATGACAGAAAAAAAAATCAGGAAGTTACCATCTGCTAACACAGTTATCTAACACAGGTAATTCTTGAGTTTCAAATGTAATGGAGCCTGCCAATTACATTCATAATTCAAGGATTTGTAGGAGTAACTTGAGTGTGATCACTCCCTGTTTTCACCCACACATTCACTAATCAAATGCATGGCAGTGGTGGGATTCAATTTTTTTAAAAAATAAAGTTTTATTCAGTTTTAGCAAAACAAATAAAACAACTTATTTGAGTACAGCGTGGTTCCGGGTTATCACATTTCCATACAGACACAATTTCATATGCATATTCATCTTATGTATACAACTTCGTATCTTATTACTCTTTTTCAAACTTCTCACTATTTCTCCCTTTACTTCTCTTAATTTTCTTTTATGGTTATCTCATTTTCTTCTTATTTAATTGTATTTCTTTTACTTAAATTTCTATATCTTTCTATTCATGGTAGTTATACTTTTGTCTGTCTTGTTTACAATTTCATATGTTTTCTTCCAACATTCTTAAGAATGCAACATTTGTAATTTCAGAACTTTATCATTAAACGCTTAATTATATAGTTATATGTAACTTATTTATAGTTATTGTGTAACATCAAATGGGCACTAAGTGGCCTGTGGTAACTCAAGGAGATGTTGAACTTGTAAGCTGGAAAGCTGATAGCCTGCTGAACAAGACCTTGAACACTGTGCAACAGGTTGAGCTCCTATTACTTGCCCCAGCTCCTGCCCACCTAGCAGTTAGAAAGCATGAAAATGAGAGATGATAAATAGGTATCACTTTGAATGGGAGGTATGCATTCCATACACCTCAGCATATGGGTCTATGAGAATTCACCATGGCCAACTTACTGTGGACAACTCACTGCAGGACAACTTGCCACAGCCAATTCAGGGCAGGACAACTTGCTTCAGGACAAAAGTTACACTAATATCAAAGAAATAGTAGAATAGAATCATTGAAGAAAGGACGCAAAAGGAGGGATGCAATGAAATATGAATGGCAAACATTAAAATATTTTTAATTTATTTTAAATAATTAAATAGAATTATTAAATTGTCCAGCAGTGAGTTGTCCCACAATGAGTTGGCCATGGCGAGTTGACCATGGTGAGTTGACTGCAATGAATTTTCTGTGGCAAGTTGTCCGATTCCATCAGCATATAGTCATGCTGGTGACATGATCAGCACATAGTCTTTGGACAACACTGGTGCCCTCAGCTAAGAAACAGAGATGAGCACTGTTCCCAAGAGATGATATGATTAGACAGGCAAAACCTTTATCTTTAATGATCATTTGAAGGATTACAGCTATGTCAGACATATATCCTCAATTTATGATATATCATTATCTCACTGAAACATGGTTTCTGACAAAATGACAGTTTAGTCTTATTCTACAGTATCAAATGCAATTTACTTATTAGATATAGTCATAATGAGCTTCAATTAATACTTAAAAGAAGCATAATTTTAAACTCTATTAGCACAAAGAAACTGACACATATAATGTTATATCCATAGAAGAAAGTTTTACCTTACTTGGTATACTACTGCTGGAGTGTAAATATCCAAGAAATTAGCCAAAACAGCGTATTTTTCAAGTAACTATGAATTATGTTGAATCTTTGAATAATGCAAGATTTAGCTCACACACAACTTAATGAGAATGGGAAGTGATTTGAAGCCCCAGTACTATTTTTAATTAAAACATGTTGTTATTATGATTGGTCATACAGTCATTCAAATGTTTAGACTCAATTTATCATTTTTATCCACTTATCTAAACCTTCCCAAGGAAGCAGTTGTTGTTGTTTATTGTGTTAAAAAGGTATCACTGAAGCATATAAGCTTGCCCAAGTAAAACTGCCTTCTGCTGACTGATGGTATTTATGGTGATGGTACTCCAGATGTTTTGGGATCATTTGCAAGGGGCTTTTACTACTACTGGTACTATTTTTGCTTTCTTTTGCCACTGTTATTTTACTTCTATTTGGAGGTCTTTGTATTTTATAAATTTCTACAAGTCTTTCTCTTCTCTTCTGCTGTCTCAGATTACTGCAATGTTCACTATCCAGACTTTTTTGTCTTTCTTATCAACAATTGTTAGGTCTGAGCTCTTGCGTGACAGATGCTTGTCTGTTTGAATTCAAAAATCCCAGAACACTTTAGCTTTTTCATTTTCTTTTGCCTTATCTATTTTGTGTCCCACCATGTTCAATCATTGTTGTTATTTGATTCCATATTTTGAGATTTTATTGTTGTGGATATAGACTTTCTGTTTCCCTACTCTTGAAAAACAATTTGAAAATATTCTATTCTTGTAAAGAAACAGAGAATACTATATAAACTGGTGTGTTTAATCTCACCAATATATTTGTACATAACTTCTCATTAACTTCTAAAGAATACCACCTATTATAACTTATACAATTATTGTTTCTTTTTATTCAATGGAGAAAAGCTTCATAACATATCTCTAAAACTAACCAGTGTTATATGTTACATTTCCCTTATGTTTTGTGTCAGTAATATTAGCTATAAAAAGCTTTATTCTTGAATAGATAGCTTGTGACAAGTACTTAAAGGAATTTATCCATTCTATTAGTAATTAGAGGATTTTAAACAGTTTTGTACCAAGTATGAAATTTAACTGGAAAGAAGTAATTTGCAATATTATAAGATAATGTTAAAGAGCATTTAGTAATTATATGTGTTTTAAGACATGCTGATTGATACTGCCAATTTTCACTTGAGAGAAGAGTGGTGTTATTGGGACACATGGCAGAGGTGAACACTTAGAATCTCAGATTTCTGACCCACAGATTATAATTTGAAATAATTTGAAAATGCACATATTCATAACACTTTGTAAAATGTGTATGTAATTTTCCCTTTAAAAACTCATGTTTTTCAGTGTTAGACAATGTGATGACATTGCATTATTGGGCAAATACTTTCTATGAGCCTCTCTTATGGAGTTATAACCCATGTACTGTTGGCTAGTGTTGTAGTTGAGTAATGAGAGGCTGAACCAGGGCATGGATGCAACAATACTTTATTTAGGAAATAAAGGACTGAACGTGCTTGCCAAGCCTGGAACTGGCTCGCAGCGATCAGCAACTGGTCGAACCCCGCAGCCTGCTTTTATAGCCTGCTGCTGGGGGGAAACCAGCCAATGAGGGACAACAAACGCCCCCGCAGCGTGAGCGGACCTGAGTGGGAACTTTTGCAAGTTCCAGGGACATAACACCCCTTCCCCCCAGATGCGAACACGCATAGTCATTTAAATAGGCGGGTGGTCTGTGCTGGTGCCCTGAACGGCGCAATTCAGGTGGGTTGTCGAGTAACTCGGAGTCTGTGGTGGCTGGTTGGACCGGTGGGACATCGCGAACTTGCTCATCGGTCTGTGTTGGCTCGGGAGTCGTAGAGCTGGTCGATGGAGATGCGTCTTCGTCTGCTGATTTGGGTTGGTCGGTCAAAAGACGGTCACGGTCCAAGTCTGGACTCCCCGGCTCGGCTGGAGGTGGTGTCGGGTCACCGGTGCTGGCGTTGATGTGTGGTTGATGCATCGGGCTTGGACTGATCTGCGCCCAAGCGTCAACGTTGGTGTAGGTACCGTGGCGCCTCCGTAGCTGGTCCAGGTGCCTTTTCCAGATGCGGCCATCCTCCAGTCTGACTCGGTACGACCTGGGGCCGGTGATGGTCACGACCTCTCCTGGGATCCATAAGGGGTCTCCAGCGTAGTTCCTCGCGAACACAGGTTCCTGTAAGACAAAATGTCTAACCCCCGACGTTGAGGCGAGGGGGGAGTCAGGGCAGTAATTAGGGTGAAGCCTGTCCAGCACTGTTCGCAG
Source organism: Pseudonaja textilis (assembly GCF_900518735.1). Next base: position 13,289,272 of record NW_020769311.1, read on the forward strand.
GCGTCTACCCATCAGGAGTTCAGCCGGTGATTTATTGGTGACTGTGCATGGGGTTGAGTGCTGGCTCAGCAAGAAACGGGATAGTCTGTGGTGCCAGTCCTCCTTGCTGAACCTTGCTAATGCTTCTTTAGTGGTCCTAACGGCTCTCTCTGCCAACCCATTGCTGGCAGGATGAAAGGGAGCCGTGAAGATGTGGCGGATGCCCAGGTTAGCAGCGAAACGACTGAACTCGGCTGAGGCAAACTGGGGGCCATTGTCGGAAACAATAGAGTCCGGTAACCCGTGTGTTACGAACAGGCGGGTCAACACCTTGGTAACTGCTTGTGTGGTGGTCATAGATAGTTGGGCCACATCAATCCACTTTGAGTAAGAATCCACGACCACCAAAAACATTTTGCCGTGAATCGGGCCCGCCAAGTCAATGTGGATCCTGGACCAAGGTGCGCTGGCGCTTTCCCACTTTGTGGGGGAGGTGATTGGAGGGGATGGTCGTGATTCTTGGCAGGGATGGCAAGAGCTTACCCATCTGATGATGTCATCGTCGAGGCCTGGCCACCAGACGTAGCTGCATGCCAACACCTTCATCCTGACGATGCCAGGGTGGCCCTCGTGTAATGCCTCCAAGACTCGGGTGCGTAGTGAGGTCGGGATGACCACCCGGGTGCCCCACAGTAAACAGCCCTGCAAGCTCGACAACTCCTGTTGACGGGTCTTAAAAGGCGTGAATTTGGTTTCAATATTATTTCCCGGCCACCCCCTCCCCACCCAGTCCAGTACCTGGGCGATCGTTTTGTCTGCCTTGGATTTGGAGGCGATGTCAAGGGCAGTGATGGGCAGGTCGAGCTGGGTGACCTCGAAGATGGCGTGGACCGGGGCTGGGTCTTCAGCTGGAGCAGGCAGGGGGCAGCGGCTGAGGGCGTCTGTGTGGGATAATGTTTTCCCTGGACGATGTATGAGTTTATACGAGTACGCTGCTAGGAAAAGGGTCCACCTCGTCATCCTGGGAGACAGCACTTGGGGAGTCTGTTTGTCTCCTGCTAGGAGACCCAGGAGAGGCTTGTGATCCATGACTAGCTCGAAAAAGTGGCCAAAAAGAAATTCATGAAATTTCTTCACTGCTGCGACAGCTGCTAAAGCTTCCTTGTCAATTTGACTGTAATTGCGCTCTGTGGTAGAGAGCGTCCTGGAAAAGAAAGCAATGGGAACCTCGGAGCCATTGGGGAGCCTGTGGCTTAACACTGCCCCAATTCCAAAAGGGTATGCGTCAGCTGCCAGTACTAATGGAAGGTTGGGGTCAAATTGAATAAGGACTGCCTCTGAAGTGAGTAGTGACTTGACTGCGCGAAAAGCGGTGTCTTCCTTGTGTCCCCAGTGCCAAGATGATTTTTTATCCAAAAGTCTGTGCAGGGGTTCTGCCACTGATGCCTTGTGGGGCAGGAATGATGCGTAAAAATTCAATAATCCCAAAAAGGCCTGCAGTTCTGCTTTGGAGGTTGGTGTGGGTGCCTCGTGAATTGCCTTAACCTTGGACTCCAGGGGGTGAATGCCTGAGGCGTCAATTTTATAACCCAGAAAGTCCACCTGTCTAGTGGCAATGGCGCATTTTTCCCTTTTTAACTTGAGGCCATGCTGTCTGAACCTCTCTAGCACTGCTCGAACTCTCTGAAAGAGTTGGGGTCTGTCCCTGGCCAAGACCAAAATGTCATCGAAGTAGGGTACTACCCCAGGGAGGCCCTGCAATATCCGCTCCATAAGGGATTGGAAAATGCCTGGAGCAACACTTACGCCAAATTGGAGACGCTTGCATCGGAAGGCACCCCTGTGGGTGACAATTGTTTGAAGTTCGGCTGTTTGATTGTCAACAGGGAACTGTTGATACGCTTGAGACATGTCCAATTTGGCAAAAATGTTGCCAGGTTCAAAAGTGTGTAAAAGATGTTGGATGACGGGTACTGGGTAAGCGCTAACTTGTAAAAAGCGGTTAATTGTGGTTTTGTAGTCCGAGCAAATTCTCAGGCTACCGTCTTTTTTGAGGGGTGTGACAATGGGCGTCTCCCATTTGGCGAAATCTGTTGGCTCAATGACCCCTTGTTTTAATAATTTATCCAGTTCTGCATCTAATTTAGGCCGAATAGCGAATGGAACTCTACGAGGTTTCAACCGGATTGGGACTGCTTGGGGGTCGACTGAGAATGAGATAGGGGTACCGTTATAACACCCCAGCTCATTGCTGAATACGTCTGAGTAGTCAGCGAATAAGGAGTCAGTGTCAGAGATTGAGACCGCATGGACTCCTGTTAACCCTAGGCCGAGGTGGGGGAACCAATCAAGTCCCAAAAGTGTAGGGAGGTTGCCGCTAACTACCACTAGAGGTAGGTGGCCTTTGAAAGTTTTAAAATTAACAAGAAACTTGCCTCTGCCGATTACAGGAATGATCTTCCCCTGGTAGTCCTTCAGGCTAAGCTGGCACTTCTGGAGCCGGTTTCTGGATAGGCTGGGCTGTAGTTTCTTGAGGGTGCTCCAAGAGATAATTGAGAGTGCTGACCCCGTGTCAACCTCCATGCGGCAAGGTTTACCTTCTAATAAAACGGAGAGAGAGATTTTACTAATGGTATGGCAAGCGTGCTTAGCATGCTGGCGGGTGCGACAGTTCAATACTTGCCTTTGGGGTCCAGAATGTGAAAAGGAAGGGACCTTTTGTGCCGAGTTGTGAGCGGCTTGAGAGACTCTGGCGATGTGCCCCTTTTTGTGACAATTGTTGCAGGTGGCTCCCTTGAATTTGCAGGTGGTCCTCAGGTGAGATCCACCACAGGATAGGCACAGGGTGATGTGCTTTGATGGACTGGTGCTTTCTTGCTTGGCTCCTACCTGCGGGTGTCTGGTGTGGGCGAGGCGGTGGATGTCGGCCGCATCATTGGGGTCCTCCTCGATGACCACCTCTTCAGAGTGGACGGAAACTGCAATTTGTTTGGAGACAGGACCTTGGATCTCGGTGGCTAAGTGTGCTGCCAGCTCCGCTGCCAGAGCTTCCTCGACGGCTTGAGCGAGGTTGAGATCCTTCCTAGCGAGTAGGCGCCTTTGGAGGTGAAGATCCTTGACCACACAGACTAGCTGATCTAGGAGCATGTCATCCAGGTAGCTCCCAAACCCACAATGGAGTGCTGCAGTCCTGAGGGCAGCCATGTACTGGTTGATAGTTTCTTTGTCTGATTGCTTCCTCATATGGAAGGTGAACCGTCTGGCAATCTGTGAGGGTCTAGGAGAATAGTGGTTAGTAAGGATTTCTAACAGTTCTGTCCAGGGGACGTTTTTTAACTCACATGGAGCCACGAGTGCTGTGGCAGTATCAAAGACGATGGCTCCGCAGTAGATCAGGAAATATGATTTTTCTCGGTGCTCCCCTGCATCAGCCAGCCCAATGGCGTCGATGTAATGGTTAAAGCGATTCTTGTATGACTCCCATTTCTCCTCATCCGGCTTGAACGATGGGAAGACTGGGTTGGAATTCATGTTGAGAATCTAGTGGCTAGCTGCTTTGGAATCTCTCTGGGACAACGATGGAGGCAAGAAAAAAAAACTCTTGTGCCTAGGCAGGCAAGTGATTACAGCTCTGGGGGGGGCTCCGCGCCTCCCGCTCTCTCTCTGGGTTTACACGCGGTAAGTGGCAATGGCTGTTTGGCAGCGCTTTGAATTTGGCGCCTGCGTTAGGCGTTAGTGATTTCAAAAGAACACAGCACTGCGCTGTGTTCTGTATAGAAATTCAAACGACAGCCGTTTGAATCTCGCGCCCTTTTGTTTTGAGCGGCTGCGGCTCGCAGCGCTACACTTTCCCTGTAGCTGGCTAACTAGTGGCTACAGACGCTTTCTCACTCTCACTTGTTCGCTGACCGCTCTCTCTGGCTGCGGATCAGCGTTCGCTCTCGCTGCCTGCTGATCGTTCTCTCTGGCTGTGGATCAGCGGCTAGTGATTCAGCGGTTGCATTTTGCCTCTGGTAGCCATCCCACCTTCGTCGCCAGTGTTGTAGTTGAGTAATGAGAGGCTGAACCAGGGCATGGATGCAACAATACTTTATTTAGGAAATAAAGGACTGAACGTGCTTGCCAAGCCTGGAACTGGCTCGCAGCGATCAGCAACTGGTCGAACCCCGCAGCCTGCTTTTATAGCCGGCTGCTGGGGGGAAACCAGCCAATGAGGGACAACAAACGCCCCCACAGCGTGAGCGGACCTGAGTGGGAACTTTTGCAAGTTCCAGGGACATAACAGCTAGGAGCCAGCTTAATGTTGTGTAAAAATAATAGGTATAATCTCATCTTTTTAGAACATCAAAAGCGTAGAGATTGTTGCTGGCTTGCTTATGTATAGAGGGTGGGAGACTCTCTAATTCACCATAACTGTTTTTCAAAATTGGGCTTTCAGAATACTAAATGGTGACCCAAGAACACAGGGCAAAATAAATTATCATTTCAATTCCTCATGGTAGTAGAACAAGTAGCAATTTAGTGCTTTTTGTCCTTCCCAGCTGAGCAACTTTAAGCCAACTATTCTCAGGACTTAATTAAAAGTGACAGCAGAGATTTGTAATCAATATTTTCTGAAGTTTTTATTTTCTTTCAAGTCAGTTGGGTTGGATTATTAATTTGATCAGGAATTGGGTACAGGAGGAGGAGGAGGAGGAGGAGGAGGAGGAGGAGGAGGAGGAGGAG
>NW_020769311.1:13293985-13311359 GCF_900518735.1 Pseudonaja textilis
AGGAGGAGGAGGAGGAGGAGGAGGAGGAGGAGGAGGAGGAGGAGGAGGAGGAGGAGGAGGAGGAGGATATATTTAACTTTTTCCAGTGATGGGTGTTCCTGATCTCAACTTATGCTTTGGAGCTGCAGTCATCTGTGAAGTTGACAAACAGAGAAAAATGTGGATGTTGCTGTATTTAGAACGTTATCTGAAATACCAAATGCTATTAGAAAGCAATAATCAGCATCATGAATCATGCCTTGCTTTCACTTCAATGCTCAAGTTGACGAGCAATGTGTGAATGTGTCTGAATGGTCAAACAATTGGTAACTCCAAATCTTGACCAACAAATGCTCTGTCCTACACATTGGTAAAAAAAAATCAGTACACCAAATACAAATTAGGCAGATATGACCTCATTGATGACCCTCACTCTGTCAAAAACCTGGGAGTACTCATATCTAATGGCCTAAGCATCAGAGCTCACTGTAACAGCACTGCCAAAAAGGCATTAAGAGTTGTAAATCTAATCTTACAAAGCTTCTCCTCTGGAAATATTGAACTGCTAACTAGGGCATACAAAACTTTTGCTAGACCAATACTTGAATACAGCTCATCTGTCTGGAAACCACACTGTATATCGGACATTAATACAATTGAGTGAGTCCAGAAATATTTCACAAGAAGAGTTCTATACTCCTCTGCTCGCAACAGAATACCCTATATCACCAGACTTGAAATTTTGGGCTTGGACAATCTTGAACTACGTCGCTTACGGTTGGACTTAAGTGTAGTACACAAAATTATCTGCTACAATGTCCTACCAGTCAATGACTACTTCAGCTTTAACCGCAACAATACAAGAGCACACAACAGATACAAACTCAATGTTAATTGCTCTAAACTTGATTGCAGAAAGTACAGCTTCAGCAACAGAGTGGTCAGTGCCTGGAATGCACTACCTGACTCTATAATTACATCCTCAAACCCCTACTCCTTTAACTTCAAACTGTCCACTATTGACCTCAACCCATTCCTAAGAGGTCTGTAAGGGGCGTGCATAAGTGCACCATCATGCCTCCCATCCCTGTTCTATTGTCCCCATTTAATTGTATCTATTTTCTGTATTCTTACTCATGTTTATACTTATACCTATTATTTTGTAAGCAATTGACAAATCAAATGACTAAATAAATAAAATTAAATTTCATGTGTTTATGTTCACGAACATCAATGTTTTGGAAATTATTTAGGTGATGTTTAGCTAGCAAACCTTTTTAAAGCAGAAGATCCAAAGCCATCACTTAACAGCAACAATAATAATGATGATTTCAGATGATTATAATAACCATTGGATACTACATAAGTCTGTGTGTTCCTTATTCCACTGATTTATTTACATCACCATTTCCTGTATTTAAAGAAAGATTATATATATATTTCCAAATAGTTTATCCTCTTCATGATAGTAAAATAATGCTCTGAAGCAGGTTGTTTTTTGTCTAATTTTTGTTTTTTAAGTGGTGGTGGTGGTATGTTAATTTTGAGATAATTGTCTTTTCAAAGGCATAATATATGTGCCATTTTCTCTCACAAGAAAACTGAAGTAATAAACCATTTCAAACTGTTTGCCTGTTTGTTATTGTTTATTTAACAGTGCTTTTATTCATCTCGATGTGACCAATTCCAGGCAGAGTACATAAATTGTACATATATTATATAATGTAAGAATCCAAAGCATTCAAGCATTTACAGAACTACCTTATAACATAGAAAAGCAAAAATGTCTGGCTAGAAAATTTTGGGAGTTGAAGGTCTCAAAAACTGTGAAGGTTGAGAACCATTGATCTAAGTCTTAATAATCTAGTGCCAAACTTTCTATAGCATTTTAGGACAAAATTAACACTTGACTTGGACCTTGAAGCTAGTAAAACACACACAGAAAGACACAGACAATTTGGTATCACATATTTCATCAGGACCTGGATAGCAGATGTTCCGCATAAGTGTGATACAACAATCTAGCCTAGGTAAGATTTTTTTTTCTTTTTATGAATCTGAATCCCTTAGTTTGGGATGGAGTCAAATTAACTGAATGGAGCTGAGCAGTTACTGTCTGAATGCCCTTCCTGATGCCTACTGCATGTGGAGTTCATAGCAGATATTTTCTCTTTGCACTCTGCCTGGGGTTGAAATCTCAACCTTCTGAGTAGGAGGCAAACCTAGGTATATGATTAAAGTACAGATAAGCTTAGCAAGTTCTAGCTTTGCTAAACAACTTGCCAACAGTTATGCTAAACTGCTAAATGATATTCCTAGACATAAGCTTTGTGCCACTTCATTATTTTCTCAAAACCATGTTGATTGTGACTTGGGACAAGTTTACATTAGGGTGTCAAGATTGTAGTTTGCTCTTTTTCAAAAAGTTTGATGGGTTATATCTGTTTCAATTCATCATGTGTGTTCTGACCCAAAGGCAGCAGCCCCCACCTTTTAAGGTTTAATAACGAATTCTGTTCTGAAGGCTGCTTTCCACTAATTAGCTCTGACAAGAAAGAGCCTTGCCAAGTTGTTTGTCAAGGCTGCCAAAAAAACCAGAGATAAAAACTAATTTACAAAATTTTCCAAACACGAACTAAGATGTCCACCAGTTGAGTTTAAGAGCTTCTTTGCTGTCTGCAAATAACACTTTTCCAAACCTGGCTTTTATTCTCTTGAGGGAGGGGCCATTACCTTGCAGCCTTATTCCCAGGTCGCCTGTGCTGCTGTAATTGTTCTTTCCTCCAAGTAATCCTTTATGCACATGCACTTGGCACAGGCTCCTCAAGAACCTCCTTGTCACTGCTGCCAGCCCCCACAATCTCTGAAGGCAACAGTCCACTCCCTGATGGTCTTGGCCCCTCATCAGAGTCATCGCTCTCCTCAGCCATCTGCACCTGCTGCTGGCTAATCATAACAATGCGTAACCAAGAAATTCTGATTTTATCTGGAATACAGTTGCACACTTACCACTTCTTAAGTGTTTTGTTGCCATTTAATTTGAAATGTGTTGTGTCTGTATGTCTTCCTGCATTACAACTCAGGAGCTCTTTTAGTAAAAAGTTGAGATATTATTTTAAAAAAGCATACATAAACAACAAGATTCTTTCCACTTTTTTAGTGATCTTGAATAACTGGAGCTTGGCCAAATATAGCTGTCTTTCCAGACTTCATGTAATGAATAAAGATAAAACAGTATTATTTGTTGGTTGGTTGGTTGGTTGGTTTAATAAGCCACCCGTCTCACTATCTAAAGTGACTCTGGAGATTTATTATAATAGCCAACTTCTACTCTTGTGGCATCCACAAGACTCTATGGCACCAAAATAATATCCCAGGCTACATCATCATGGCAATGCCACCATTACTTATTTCTATCCCTACACTTAATGTCACTCACAACAGTTATTTGAGATAGCAGTACACAAACACCCTTCTTTGGTTTTCACTTATTCCCCTCACATGTCCATAGCCTATTAAGCCAGTTTGTTTTTTATTATTGTTAGTACTTATTTTGGGCTTGGAGGAGTCTCTTAGAAGAGTAAGCCTATGATATTGTCAAACTTAGAGATCATTAATAAAATATAGTGTTTAAATAGTTAAATCTTCAACTCCAAAATTGCAATTTTCTTTGAATTAACTCCAACCTGTGATGTGTGTACAGATAAGGTAACCTACTACCTTGTTTTTCTTATTTAGCTTGGAAATCCCCAAATGATTATTTTCAGGCAATTAACATTTCCTAAAATTATAAGAGTGTGAATCTCCATTGTGAAAATAGGCGTTTGAAACTATATTTTTGTTCATAATATGTTGTGGCAGTTCAAGAAAAATCCAAGGCTTACGATTTATAGTCATGCTGGAACTAAGACTTCTAAACAAAGTTCCAGTTTTTAATAATCTGGCAGCTTTTCAATATTTTGCCTGAGAAATCAAATTTAACTTTTAGTTAATTGTTTACAATTAACAGATTTACAAAGATCCATGACTGTGTGTGATATGGGAAAAGGTGGACTTTCTGTTACAATTCTTTCAATTTATAATTCAGTTAACATATGGTGCATTACTGACAACAGTGAAGAAGAAATAGCTCAATTTAACTCTTTCTTTAATTAACCTGAAAAAAAATTAATGGCATTAGAGACCTTCAAAGGCCATTGCTATAATTGGTGAGCCTTTAAGCATCATCAAAGCAGAGAATATATAACACTAAAAATAGGCAATGGGGGATAAGATGAATGTATCCTACTTCATAAAGATTGATGCAGACTTAGAATTAATTGTGATAATTTAAAGCGAAATAATATACATTGTACCAGAGGGATGGAGCTTGCAACCAATGGAACATATGCCAGCTCAATTTGCTCTCCAGAAATAAGATTTCAAAGGATTTGTGTTTAATGCATTCACAGGTACATAATATATTAGGAAGATTTATCTGTTCTGCCCGAAGAAGATAAAACCTTGAAAAATACAGGAAGATCTCACTGTAGGTTTATTATCATTGATGCCCCTTCATGATGTCAGGACTCAGGTATATCAGATTTAAATTGTAATAGGAAGTTCAATGTTTATAGGATGGTGGAAAATATGCTTTCTTTACACTATAAGATGGAGATTTTTGTCTTTTTCACTATCCATTGAGATTCATTGTACTCCCTCATGGAAATCTTGTTAGTAGATCTACAGTATGTGCAATATGGGGTGGGGGAATAAAGAAATAAGATGACAGTATACATCTGGATACCAATATTTATCATCATGTACAGGTTATACATCACTATCAAATTGCAGGATGTTGATTTGATGAAACGAACACATTCCAAAAGTTATTCAGTGCAATTCCATCAAATATCACACTCAAGGATTTCAGTACATAAAAACATTTGGAGAGGGAGTTATCAAGTTGTCAATTGAATTTTATAACTATTGGGATCCGCCATTCGATTTGCATTTTAATGATTTATAGGGATGAGTTTAAGTTGAATACATATAAATCGGAATGTGTATGTGTGTCTATGTGTGTGTAATGTAAAGGTTCCCCTCACATATATGTGCAACTTGTTTCCAGCTCATCTCCATTACAAAGCCAAAGAGCCAGCGCTGTTCGAAGACATCTCCGTGGTCATGAATTATGGCTTTATGTATGTATGTATCTATCTATCTATCTATCTATCTATCTATCTATCTATCTATCTATCTATCTGTAATGAGGTATTGTTGGCAAGAAGGAGTTAAATATCTGTGACTGCTATTGTAAAATAATCATTATGATTTGCTTTAATTTTTGGTCTTTAAGAGAGCTGTAAATCAATTAACCTAGTGTCTGGTCCAAGCATATTTAATTTTTTAAATTTAACCAGAAGCAAGAAAAGGTGAGAGGGTAAAAAGATATTTGGTAAATTATATCATAAATAACAAGTGAGACCAATTAATATAGAAAAACCTGCTTGAGTGTTAATATTATAACCGCTGCTATGACTAGGAGGTAGAATTCAATGTCTGTTTTTTTTCTTCTCTGTATTAATCATTAGTTATCGCAGAAGCATAAGGAACTCCTGTTTTGGTAAATAGATATTAAAAATATTTGTTGCATTAGCTTTGGATATATCAAATTTAAATATTTATATACCAATATGAGAAAAGGGAGGAAAATTAAGCAAGGCAGCACCACAAATTCTTTTGATTTCATTGTCCGATTGAAATATAACCAAAATATTAGGGATAGTTTTTTGGCTTCCTGTATACATTTAATATGTGCCATTGTTTCCATCAAACTAAATATCTACATCTGTTATTACAAATATCACATGCAGCATTTTGCATGCACCATGTGTATTTTATAAAAATAATCCAACTTTTAAAACAATCAGCTTCATTCAAGTGATGACCCCAAAGGATTTTTGCTTCTACAAAGTTTTTTTCCATTCTCCAAATCCTGGATAAACAGAGGAGGAAGGAAGAAAGAGGAAGGCTCTAATGATTTAATACTGTCTATTCTGTTATCAGAGAAATACAAATTTCACAACCCTGTGTTTTGAAAGAGATCAAGAAGATAAATGTGTACGCTGGAGTGGCTTATTTGATCTGGAAATTTGTTTAGCACTAGGCAGTAAGCAAAACTATCTCTCACATCTGATTATCATGACCAATGCCTGCTTCATATCCTCTGATTATTTTAAACTTGGACAATGAAGAAGATGTGAGAGCTTCCCTTTGTCCTCCCTGTTGTGTTGATGTCTTAATTCCTGAAAAAGCATGGATGGTAGCAGAGAAAAAGTCTGGAAACTAAAACTAGACATGAATTTCAAACACCTGAAGGAAATTATTGTGGCCAAGAGGTTTCATGCTCAGAATTATTACTATCATATATACACTGTAAGAAATAAAAAAAGTGAGTGGGAAATGTCAAGCATAAAATCAGCTGAACTAAACTCGAGCATTACAGATAATTATCTGTCTTTAAAGTATCTATACCAGTAATTGCTTATGCCAAAAGAAAAATGCAGTTGTTGCTGTTACTGCTGCTAAATTCCTCTTTCCTTTTTCCCCCCTTTATAACTAAATATGATTTTACTGCTTATTTACAAATGATTTTTCTCAAAGAGTAAATAGCTGTTTATATATTAGCCTGTAAAAAGCATCTTATTTTACATGAACAATTATCCTGAATTTTATGCCAACAGTACCAGAAGCTTTAACAAACTGCGATCCTAGAGAATTATGAAGTCCTTGGTGTTCTCAGAGTTTGGTAGTTTTCTTGCAAATGTTTCATTAGCAAACTCGATAACATCCCTAGTGCACCAAGGACTCCACAGTTCAACCCTGATCTACAAATATTCTCTTCTATTAGACCTAGAGAATATTGAGGAAATAGATGAGGTTATTGTTCTTGAATTCCAGATAACAAATTCTTTTACCTGACTTGCCATTTCTCCAAATAATTAAAGAATGTCTTGAGGTCATCTTATGAGGTCAACTGAGCTGAAAGAGGGACTGACCCAAAGTCACTCTTGAGCTTTCTGAGTTGACCTTCCCAGTTGCAATCCAAGATTTTCGTGTTTATGCCTATATTTTAGCATGTAGCTACTGATATTATATGTCATTTTGGGTTTTCTGGGCTCAGGAAGACCTGTACTCAAATGTACATCACAAATGCTGCAGACATTTTCTTATGCATTTTCTTATGCAAAACTTCATCAGTGCAAGGGTGCCCAAGTGGGAGTTGCCTTACTGTATTTAGAATCTATATGGTTTTGAATTATGTAGGATTGGATGGTATTTAGAATCTATATGGTTTTGAATTATGTAGGATTGGATGCTTTTTGGAAAATCTCGATTGATTGATACTTGGATGCACTGTTCGTTATGTTCTGATTGATCCAACTCAATAGTTTCTTTTGAATAATTTGGTTCTTGCACCTGATTGGGTGGTAAATCATATCTGCTATTGTTCTGTTGATGGGTCTATTATGTGGGCATCCAGCTTCCAGGGAATTTTTTGTCTCTTCTGCTGTTTGATTGATTATTTCTTTACTATCCCAGACAACTTTTAGGTCATGGGTAGCTAATAAGTAGTTCTGCTCTGAGATCTTTGTGGCAGTTATGCAAGGTTTTATTGTTTGGTGTCATTGTCATTCTGTTTATCCTACATATTTTAATCTTGGCAGTTGATTCTATTTGATTCCAGTATCTCCTTGATAGGGTAAACAATCTTTGGTTCACACTACATTTTTCTTTTGATGGAAGTTTTATTCAGGCCTGTGTGAATATAGATGGAGATGTCTTTCAAAAGTCTTCATTTATGTCTGTCCATGCAGCTCAGAACTCAGTCTTTCTTTATGGAGAAGCATAGTCTGACATGAAAACTATTTAGTATAATTCAGGATTAGGGGTATATAACTTTAATAATACAGAAAAGAAAATAGAAAATTATAATCCAAAATTTCTCTCCCCTGCCCTTGCCCATTGAGATTTCATGTATTCAATAGTCACAAAAATATTGAGGGTATGTTGTGAGGAGAAAATAACAAAATATTTTAGCAGTAGTAATAACATGGCTGAATAATCTGAAACATTCCTTCTTGTGTTGATTGGAAGAGGAATAATACCCTCCAGCACTCACCTGTCTTAATTAAAATCTTTGAGTGAAACGTTATGCTTATGCCACATTTACTTTACATTTACATTCTCAACTTCACATGACAAGTATTTTTTATGAATGTATCCCATATGATGACAGCTGGTGCGTATCACACCTGCTAGTTCAAAGATGATTTTCCCTGACCTGAGAAACACAAGCTGTCACAACGTAAAGATATGTGCATATGATTTGTAAAAGGTACTAGAAGAAATGTAGTAAGAAATTCTCATTTGATATAAATGAATGCTATACCATGCCATAAAGTGAATGAGCACAAGATTTGTCTGATGTTCCTACAGCTTGGACAGTAGAATGTGTGCATACCCTCTCTCTATATGTTTTATATAGGTATATATATATATACCCAGGAACCTTCTGTATGATGAGCAAACTTCAGCACTTATCAGAACGCATTGCAAATACCAGCCCAATTGAAAAGGCACACATTACACTGTAAAGAAGCCAGTGAGTTGCTGAGATTAGTCTGTAACAATTCACCTCACACGTTGTGGGGAAAAATAGGAAAATAAAAGTGTGTTGTTGGATATATTTGCAGCTTTGAGTTATTTGTAAAAATAATAAAGATAGGGTATGAATGAATAAATGAACGAATGAACAAATGAACAAATGAACAGATGAACAAACGAATGAACTAACAAATGAACTGAAGAACTCTGTCCCAAATAGGCAGGAGGACCTGAGGTAAAATGACCGGGAAAAGTGCACTTTATAAATGGAATAGAGATACATACCCTTAAGTCACTTTGAAGATCACTGGCCAAGTATGTATGTGTTTGTGCACGTGTGTGCATGTGTGTGTGTGTGTGTGAGAGAGAGAGAGAGAGAGAGACAGACAGACAGACAGACAGACTTAGAGAGACGTGAAGCCAACCATTTCTACCCTCCAGAAACAGCTGCCTGCCCTTTCCAATCATAGGATACAGAGGATAAATCTTTATAATACATTCCTTTTCCTTTCTTTACTAGCTTAAAAGCCCTTGGCCTTGATCTCTGATCAATTGGGTATCTTTTCTGGGTACTGTAACATTGTTATCATCACTCAAATCTGTAATGAAGAATGAGAAAAGTGATCATGTCTAATTTAATATTTTCACCAACAAATATCTAATCAGGCAATACCTAAGCTCCTGCCATCTCTTGCCTTCATAGCTAATAAAGGAAGAAGACAAGGAGAGGCAATGCATCCAGCAATTAAACTATAAATCAATTAAACACACAAATGTAAAGTCTCAGTTGTGTTTTTGTGTGAATGTGTGGCCCTATACAATTTAGGGTTAATTGCTCAACCTGCTTTCTTACTGGATGTGTATCCTTGCACTCTTTTTCCTGAGGAATCTGTAAGCGAACTGACTACAGAAATGCACAGGGAACTTAGCATAATGGAAGCATGTGCTTGTTTCATTAAGGCTGAAATAGGTGAAAAATATAGGTATGCATGAAAGACTAGCTTCCAATACTTTTAAGTAATCTGTGTTTAATGCACAAAGATCCTATAACCTATAACCAGGTCTAGCAGCTTATATTTGCAAAAACTATATGACTGTGTTAACTAACAAGTGTGTCTGTTTACTCCAAGTGGATTGTAATGTTAATTTAAAAAGTAGAAGGGGAAAAAAAGGAAGGACAAATAGGTTGGGAAATCTCTCTAGGGGATGCTACCTTGCCCTGTGACTTTATTTTATAGTTCAAGTATTGAAACTGCCTTAGGGAGAAGGATTTTTTTTTTTTAAAAAAGAGTAACTGAATACAATTGGCATTCATAAGGAAACTCACATTAACAGCTTGCAAATTGAATATTCAGAGAGTGAGAGGGGAGGGGAGAAGGAGAGAAGGAGAGAGGGAGGGAATAGATATAGCGAGGTTGAATTCAACTGCTAATAAAAGCAGGCTGGTGGCAAAGGAAAGAGTTGCTGGTAGTTGAAAAAATTATCTCATCTTCACCCCCTTCTTCAATCCCTTTTGTCCCACTTTTAATTTTTCTTTCTTTCTTTGTGCTCAAGTGCATTTATTTACATTCTCTTTTTCCTACAGATTTGGTATTCAGCTTTAAATTTCAATCCGCCTCACATACAGGTGTTCCTTAAGTTATGACAGCTGATTTAATGGCCGTTCAAAGTTACAACAGCATTGAAAAAAGTGACATGATCGTTTTTCACACATGACCATTGCATCACCCCTACAGCCAGGGGATTAACACTCAAGACGCTTGACAACTGATTCATATATTTGACGGTTGCAGTCCCAGAGTCACATGATCACATGTCCACCTTCTGAGACCTTCTGATAAGCAAAGTCAATGGGGAAGCCAGATTCAGTTAACAACTGTGTAACTAACTTAACCACTGCAGTGATTCACTTAACAACTGAGCCAAGAAAAGTGTCCCAAAGGTGCTCTTTCTGGAGGCAACTGGACTTTTTTGTTTTCACTTCTCATCCAAGGAGATTGAATAGTGTTGACTCAGAAGGGACCCTGAGGACACAGATAAACCTCCAAATACTTCAACGACGCTCTAAAAGGATGCAAATGACCAGCTGCCTGCAAGAAATATAAATCTTTCCATTCCTCACTGTCCTGTCAGAGCTGAAGCTTCTTGGATGAGAAGCGAAATGTCTTCAAAAGAAACAAAAAACAAGAAAGTACAGTTGCCTGCTGAAAAAGCTCCTTTGGGACAACCATGACCAGGATGACTGAGAATCTCTACAGAATCATATAAAAGTATTCCTGTTGCATTGTTTTCTGTAATATTTTTTCTACGAGATTTGGAATGAGGATATCTTATATAACCATTCAATATTTAAATGAAAATATTTCTTAACCAAGTTTTCTTTTTAGAATAAATATTTCAATTCTTTGGAAACAGGAAGACAGTAATAAAAACATTGGGGGACCTTTTCCATTTATATAACTGGCAATCAAAAGAAAGGCTAATTGGTTTTTTGTTATTCATTTTTATTTTATTTTCAGCAAAGAGATTTAGATGTATACAGCAATACAATGTTTATTTTCAAGAGATACACATGCTGAATTGACTGGGTTTCCACATAGCATTAGAGTAGAGTAGAGTAGAGTAGAGTAGAGTAGAGTAGAGTAGAGTGTATAGTATGGTATGGTATGGTATAGTCTTTATTGTCACTGTACATTATATATACAGCGAAATTGGTTTAGCCTCTCTGGTGCAATCCATAACAGAAAATACAAAACTACATAAATAGTATAGAGAATAATCCCTATACAAGTAATTGGGGAAAAAAAGACTAGTCATAGGTTTCTGTATGTGCATGAAGGGATATTGTGATTGTGTTTAAGAGTCTGAAGCTGTTTTTAAATCTGTTTTTATGGCTGGCTATGTTTTGATGTCTTCTAACTGATGGTAGAAGCAAAAAGAGACACTGGCCAGGTTGTGAATCATCCCTAAGTATCTTCCTCATTCTGCTGAAACAATGAGACCTGATGATTTAGTGGTACTAGAGAGCAACCAATGGTTTCTTGTGCCAGATTGAACACTCTCTGTAGTGCCTTCCTGCCTGCAGTTATTAGACCAGCATACTATACTGTTATACAGTATGTGAGGACACTTTATATCATAGACCAATAGAAAGAAAGAAATAGCCATAGTTCCACCTGATTTTGTCTGCAGGACTCGAAGGAAATGAAGTTTCTGTTGAGCCTTACTAACCACCAGGGATGTGTTGTTTTATCAGGTGAGAACTTGACTAATGAGCACTTCCAAGAATTTAAAAGAGGAAACCCTCTCCACACACACACCCTCGATATACAGTGGGGCAGGTTCCTTTCTGTGCTTCCAGAAATCTAGCACCATCTCCTTTGTCTTGGTAATATAGAATAGAATAGAATAACAGAGTTGGAAGGGACCTTGAAGTCTTCTAGTCCAACTTTTGGGATATTTCAATGTGTTTTCTAAAGGTATCATAATTTTAAGAGGAGTTAAAAATAAAGGACTGTATTTCAATTCACATATTGAACTGGAAGCCTTGTGTCCTTTGAGATAATCTTGTCCTATTGAATATATAGTTCTATAGAGAAGAATATATGTATATATGGAAGAAAATGTTATTTTCTTTCAAAGTTTCTACAACTAGCTTTTCCCAATTTTGATTTTTTTTCCTGCTAAAATATATTTTTCTAATAGTATCATTTGTTATTTCTGCTACTGGACCAATTGGTTTTAACTAGACCTACATTTTTATTTAACTTTATGCTTTTTATACTGAAACTATGATCTGTATCTGAATGACATAGCCCAGAATTCTATTAATATTTTTAAATACATTTTGTAAACTTGAATAATTTACGTAGTATGTTTATGGGGATTTATGCATTGTGTGTTTCTAGAAACACAACTATGAACTTCCAATGATTTCCTATGATATTTATTTTGGTTCTCTTGCAAATGGTTTGACTTTAAGCCAAAGTGCCAATAAGGTGTCTGGACATGGAAATGCAAGTGAAATTCAGTTTGAGCAAGTAGCAAATGATTTCAATTGGTATCCATTGATTGTTAACATATGTTGTATGACTAGCCATGAGGGGGAAAAAAAGCATTAAAATATAAGTTCATTGAGAGGTCAACTGAATAGTATAAAAATGACCAAATTAAAAATTAAAGCAAACAATGCCACATAAATATTTGCATATACTCTGAATCAATAACTTTATTTTACAGCTTATAAAATAATATCAGGAAGATTGATGTAATCCTACAACTTTCTCAGATGATTGGATGTGAGGAATTTTTGACCTTGGAAATTGGAGATGATGTTGCCATGGAAACTCGTACTTCTGCTTTCATTCTTAAGCTGTTTTGCTGGTAAAGTATTATTAAGCTTTTGGATTTGATTGGTAAATATATAGTAGCTTATCTTATTTTTAAAGTAAATAAATTATGCATTCTAACAGGATAATATACATAAGCAATTCTTTAAATAAATAAGATGAAAAAAATCTCATGTTCTTTTTTTTAATTATGGAAGGTGAAAGTAAATTGGACATATTTGTCTCTTTAGGTAAACATTGCTTACCACTTAAAAAACTGAGTTCAAATTCATGTATATTCAAACATGGTTATGATTAGGGACAGCATCTTTTCTCTTACGAAAGATACCTCATATCTATCAACTTTAACATAGTCCTCCCACATTCCTCCTCTCATAAAAAATAAAAAAATTCTGGAAAAGGTATCCTTTACAGCAGTGTAACCCCAGTGGTTTGATTCAACCAATGTAACAACTGGGTTGGTGAGCACACACTCATGTAGATCAGATGTGGTCTAAAAAAAATACAAAACAAAACACAGGAAAGAGCAGGGATGTGGGGGGCCAGGGCCAAATGCTCACCGGAACCACCGGTTTACCCGAACTGGTCCGAACCAGTAAAATCCCACCCCTGGGTAACCCCCAGGATGTAGACCATTGTCAGCCCTTGGTCCAGCAGGAATTGGGCTGTGCAAGCAAGCAAAACCCCATCCATGTACATGTGGAATCCAGGCAGCACAGAAAGCTACACACACCTCGATCCACAGAAAAAGTGCCTTCTATGGAACTGGTCACTGGCAACCAAAAGATTGGAGGCTACTGCTTTACAGACAAGAAACCTTGGGGAGGGGGACAAATTTATCTGCTTTTAAAAACTAACATATCAAGGATTGGGGAAGAATTTCAGTAATACAGCATCAGACTAGAAAATAGGAATATAAATTATAAACTGTCTGGATTATGGGTGGAAATGTTATTAAATCTAATAGCAGCTCACTTCATTTATTTTGTTAATTAGGAATTCTCATTTATTGATTTATTGATATCATGCTTTTCCTGTTTGAGTTCCAAGATAGAGCCTTGTTTTTGTTCACTTTTTTGAAGAAGAGATTGGTGTGATAGTTTGCATTTAGAGAAAGAAAGATTGTCTGAAACATGCAGAGAACCTACAACTCTGATGGTGGACTTAAAACTGCACCCATCTACTTCCAGTTCAATACTACATCATGCTGGATTCATCAGTAGAAACTAGTATAATGAACTTAGTGAATATCAGGAATTGGTGAAAATTTCCATTCTTCTTATGCACAGAAATTGGTTCATTCAAATCAGTGTTTAAACTCTTACCCCTTTCAAGCCTCTTGTAATTTTCCTGCCTAATTTTCAGAAGTAACTTGTCATGGCTGTCTTCCAAGGGCTGAAAGATGCAACTGACCTAAAATCACTCAGTCCACTTTGTGCCTTAGTACTCCCAGCCTCTTGGCTTGTAACTTGACACTTTAATTTCTGTGCCAAGGTGGATTTTTCCACAAACAATGGAAAAGAGCAAAGTTACAGTCTTTTACAATGTGTTTTAGTATTCACAATTGGGACATTTGGAAATCAGGACAGATTCTTTTTCTGGTTAGATAGTATAGTAATCTTCTTCTTGTAGGCATTTTGTGGCAAAATAACTCCTTATATTATAAATTGACTAATGCCTAGTACTGTGAATCTGATTCATTGTCCATCTTGCTTTGACCTGATATAGTATTCACAAAAACTTGCTGCTTTAATTAGAATGTGAAAAGTAGAATCCAAATATCAATGTCACAATGATTTTTTGGAGCATGCATATGTGTGACAATTAACCAGTAGAAAAGGTTACAGGATTCTATCATGATGCAACAAGTCTATGAAGATATTTTTTTAAAGTTCACCTTGAAGCCACTTGAAAATCCAACATGGTTCTTGTTTTGATGTCAGTCCTATTGTTACATCTTTTCCAACCACCGTATTTAAATAGAAAAGGAGGACTTCCTGAATCAGTTCCTAATTGGACCCACCATTAACATGCTGGTCCTTAAGACTATGTTTTAATTCTACTTCCAAAACTTTGAGTAGCAATATGTGAATAGACCTTTGTGTTTCTACTTGGACCACCAAAAATGGCTGATTGATTGATTGACTGGTTGATCATTTGTTTGATTGTGTGCCATCAAATTGGCATTAAGGTTGAGTTGCTACTTAGATCTTCCCTGGTATGATTTGGCCTTTTGGGTCTTCCAACATTGCACCAATCTTTCAGTGCAAATTAGATCCTTATGTGGAAAGGGAAATGCCAGGTGTTCAGGCTAGGTTTAGAACAAGAAACATTATAGCTGAGAAATACTGGATAACTGAGAAAGTCAATAACTACCAGGAAGAAGTTATATGTAATTTATTAATGATATAAAGTGTTTTGATTATATTGACCATTTAAAATTACAGAAACTCCTTAGAAAAACAATATGACAAAAGGGAATTACCATGAACTGTAGTCACAGTTCGGCAAGAAATGAGCTTCAATATCTCTTTATGTCCAAAATGGCACAGTATTTTGATGTCTGCATGAATTATATAATAAAATAGTTAATTTTGTTTTATTAAACTCAATTTTGGTTTTATTAAACTCAATTTTAAGTTTTATAAAACCATTTTCTAATCCCTTGGTATAAATGGTTTATTTGACCTTTTCCTCTATCTAGCTACTGATCTCATCTTAGTCATAATGCTAATACAACAACTAGGGAGCTTTAAATTAATCATATGATTCATGAATCAGCATTAAGATAAAATAATGCAGGCATTTTCTGGAGCACATTAAAATAAGATGATATATTTTTCCTGAATATGGGCAAAACTGCAATCTTTTCTATCTTTTAAAATATTGGGCTGATAGGATTCAAATATCTACTTTCCTAAATTAGTTATTCTAATTTAGAAATGGAGATAATTGAATTCGATCAGCCCAATATTTTAAAACAGCCATTCCATCTCATTGTCTCTAAATGAAAAATAAAAGATAAATTCATTTGCACTAATTCAGTTGAACCAGCTTATCATTACATTTTAATATTACCATTGTTACTAGATTATGTCAAAGGAGTCTGTGAAATAAGGTTGATATGGCTCTTCTTTTTCTTGAACTGCATGTCTGAATATAATCACTGTGTGTTTTCATGTGAATTTCTTTTCCCTTTTCTGTTCTGAATTGCTTTGAGAGAAGGTAGTGTTGCTGCAATGTAACACATCAAGAAATACAGTTAACAGATATTTGAAACACAGATTTTTACTGCAGTATAATCACCTCAGAAATACATTTTTTTAGGAATGCAGTTATGCTAAAACCTGTTGCAGATTCTAAAATGTATGTGTAAAAATTGTGAGGATGGTTGGAAGGCATAATCAGATTTCTCTTCCAGATAGTATTCAAGAATATCTAAGTTATGTATCTAAGTTATGAAGCTATGTGCAACAAACTGAGATTTCCAAATTCACACTTCCCACTTTGCAGCTATTGTCTGACTTATAGTTATTGTCTGAACAGTAATATCATATGTCCTTTGTTTGTTTAATTTGTTTAAGTCATTTAAATTTCTATTTATTTTTTAATAAATTATTTACTTTTAAAATAATTTATAATTGATTTGTGTATATGTCTATGGAGATTCTCATTCATCCAAGTCATGGTTGTGCCAAAGGTACTTTTTCAAAAGGCAACTGGACTTTCTTGTTTTTTTCCTTGAAAGCATTTCACTTCTTATCCAAGAAGCTTCTTCAGTTCTGGCTGAATGATGGGGAATTGAAAGATTTATATTCTTTAGTGGTCATCTAGTCATAGCACTCTGAAGGTCAGTCATTAGCTTTCTTGAGACTACTTGGGTATTTACCTATGCCCTCAGGGTCACCAACCAAGGAATATAAATCATTCCATTCCCCACATTCAGCCAGAACGGAAGAAGCTTATTGGATAAGAAGTGAAACATTTTCAAGGAAAAAGACAAGAATGTTCAGTTGCCTTTTGAAATTCACCTTTGGTTTGTGTATATATTTATAACAAGTAGCATAAAAATATATACACTTGCAAAATATGTACATCTTATTTTTATATTAAAAATACTTTCAAAATGTACATGTTAAAAAAATACATTAAAAATATGTGCATTTATAGACAGTATGTGGATTCTCTTAAAAAAAATAAAGTTAAAGCAAGGAGAATCTGAGTAAAAATAAAGTTATAATTTTTGATTTAAAAGTAAATGTCATAATGCTCAATAGAATTCATTCCCAAGTAACTATATCTATATCATCTATATCTGTATCTATATCTATATCTGTCTCTATCAGTCTGTCTATCTATCTATCTATCTATCTATCTATCTATCTATCTATCTATCT
>NW_020769311.1:13311369-13321586 GCF_900518735.1 Pseudonaja textilis
TCTATCTATCTATCTATCTATCTATCTATCTATCTATCTATCTATCTATCATCTATCATTTCTGTCTCTGTCTGTCTGTCAGTCTGTCTCAAAATCTCTATAATCTATATCTATCATTATAACCCTAAATTGGAAGTACATGGTAATGTAAGTCTTTCATTTTCCAAGAGACAGAATGGATTGCTCCTTTCTGATCTGAAATCTCCTAGAATTTAATAATCAATAGAGAAGAGAAGAGCAATGTTGGATTCCCTGAGAACAACAGCATTATCCCGGTAATGGAATAATGAAAAAAAAAAGATGCAGTATGTCTTCAAGGAATATTTTGATTTAATTAACACAACTAGATTTTCTTTTTCTTTGATAAATGCATTTCATTACACTAATGCTTCACTGTTCTCCTTTTCTCCACAATTATATTTTATGTCATAACAAGTCATTTTGTTATGCCAAAAAGAATAAATAATGGATAGATAGATAATGACATTACATGGCAGCAGAATGGACTCCATTTTTTCTCTCTCCACTTTTTCACAGAAAAAAAGCAGCACTATTGAAATGAGATAATCTCATGTAAACATGTAACCAGAGGCAATAAGTATGATGGGAATAAATCTGAGATCATTATTTCCACACTGAATATTTTATTGTTAATATTCATTCTAGCAGTTTCTTTCTGTTATTGTTAAAATGAAAATGTGCCTTATATATTAATTCTGCACAAAGAGGGGAAACAAATCATTCAGAGATTAAAAATGACTGCAAACTCATATGCTTCTCTTATCAATTGGAAAAAATCATGCTGAATTTCAGAAGAAAAACTCTTTTGCCTTTTATATTCCTCTTCCAAACAATATTAGAAATCAAAATGAAGAAATATGGCATGTCTCCTGTTTCATAAGCCCAAGAAAGTCAGAAATAGACCTTTGAGGATTCTCTTTTAAGATAGGTCATTGATTTGCATCACATGCTTTTGGGCAAAGTGGCTAAGAAACTACAGCAAGAACTCCATAATACAATTTATACAAGCATAAATCCATCAGGAGAACAATATATGCTACTGGCAGCATGGTCAAATGTTATGTGGTCATTTTACTATTCAGAGATATACTGGGAAAGAAATAGACATGATGCAACAACCACACTGTATATATGCTGAACTGTTTTAAAATTAAAGAAATTATTTGTCTACCCCTAAAATTTTAGAAAGATAAGTGCCATTTTATCTGCTTCCATCATGGATTATTTGCCCATGGAAGGATCATTAGATGTCAGATATTGTTTCTGACAGTATTGATATAGACCAAGTTCTTTTCAAAGCCTCTTAGGGACTTGTTTTAAAATTATGCTCTTGGAAAGCTGCAGAGTAGCATGAGAGGCTTGATCACAAGAAGTCATTCCTTGCCTTCTTCAGCAGAGATACTGCTGGATCCCAGTGCTTCCCATTAATACAATATTTCCATTCCATCTAATTGTAGATTTAATGGTATAGATCTCCCTTCATTAATATGTATTCACTATTTTTCTTATAGATTAACTTTTTGCCATTAAAATAAAGAATCCATTTTTTAAAAAAAAAATCATAGTGGGAATTTATCAGACTGTCTCCCTCTGGCTCTTACATTCTGTTTTCTTTCCTTCTCCAATGAGCTTACAACTCTTAGATCTTTGTTCTCAAATTTCTCACCAGCTCAAATCCCCCGGCAACTAAGACTTACCTGAGCACAACCAAGCCCCCACCTGAACAGAACACACCCCCAGCCAATCAGAACACAGCCAAACCCCCAACCAATGAGAACACACCCCCACCCAATCAGAACACAGCCAAGCCCCCACCCAATCAAGTCACACCCCCACTAGCAGTTAAAAGGAAGAAGCAGCTGCAAGCTCACATTACTCCGAGAAGCACAAAGCCGAAGACACAAGCCTGAAGATGATGAATGAGACTTCATCGAAACATCACCTAGATACTTCCAATTTTACGTGGGAGAAAACCCGAATAACCAAAGATCGATCGATCTATCTATCTATCTATCTATCTATCTATCTATCTATCTATCTACCTATCTATCTACCATTGCCAACCTTTTCAAACTTATGGATGCCCAACCCAATTAAATTTGTATTGATGAGGCATGTTTGTATCATGCAAAAAAAAAGTTAACCATTCAGTTCAAAAGAGTTTGGGCAATATTTCCTTTAATTTTGACTGAAATTGATTTTTCTATCAGAAAAAAATATTATAGGTACTTCTAAAACAATACCTCTATCAAAAAACTGCCAAAAAGCCATCAGTAAACAGCCAAACTAAAGAATCTCTAAGACCTCCCCCATCCACAAAGACTGGTGTAGAAAGTTAGCATCCACCCCCTCCTAAAAGAATGAATTATTTTGAGGAATATTAAAAAGGCAGAATATTACATTTCCCTGGATGAGATGAGAAATGGAGAAACATGCTCTTGGAAAGCAGCCTCCACCTTTCTTAATAGCCCCCAGCAGGTATTTTATGCCCATTAAGAAAGACTGAGCCAGCCTATCTACAAAACAAAAGACAACTCCCCCCCCAAAAAAAGGGGTGACGGGATTAAGACATGACTTTTCAGGGCACAATAGGATTAATCCACTAAAACACAGAGCTCACTATATTGCACAATATCCTAAGGACATTGCATCACCCCCAGCAAAGTTCAGCTAAACTTAGCTCAGACAAACTCCTAGGATTTGTACATGGCCCCATGGCAGTCTGACAACAGTATGAATACATGTTCTTGCACAGGAACAGGAAGTTCAAGTACAAAGTCCAAGATAAAGTATAAATACTCCTCACTCTCAAGCCATATGATCATTTGCCCAGAACCCATGTGGTTCTGCTTCATCATTAAACCATCTCCATGCCTCAATGCTTCCCCTCTCCCAGCTTGGAACTGAACCAGATGGATATTTCTTCCAATACAGGCAAGGCACCAGAATATAAACTGAAAGCAAACAACACTCCTTACTAGCACCAATGATGTTACCTAGTTAGAGTAATGAAACATCTGCAAGAAAACAAGCAAGTTCAGATAGCACCAAGGACCCCTCATTTCAGCCCTGAGCTACAAATGTTATACTTTTTGGTGCTTCTAAAAGTTAAGTGAGCACTGAAGAGATTTTTTTTTTATCCATTCTTGTGTAGCTATTTTATTCCAACACAGAAAGATTTGCCTCATGAACATAGTCTTCATTTTCATAGCCTCTAATTTTAAAGTATTGCAAAACCTTTAAATAATTGTGGTATCACAACCCTGTGATGTGTTGTGTTGTCTAAGAAGAAATATTCTTTTTTCTTCTGATGATTTTTTTATAATTTTCTCCTCTTTTTAAATGTCAAATTATTTCACCTCTGTCTATAAAAAGCTTATTATCTTGAGAAAAAAAGCCTTCTCCTCACAGTTCGGAAATAATTCCACATTTTTATTCAGTTTCATAACAGATTCAAAGAATCAGTTCTGCTTATATTATCTTCTTTATTAAAATGGAAAGCAAAATGATCAAGAACTATTTTTTAAAAAAGCATGTCTTCATTACTTTTAATAGGAAGTAATACAATGTATAATTAAATACCTAATCCACTTACAATCTTTGTTAAAGCAATGTGCAGTTTGAAAAAAGCTAGAACATTCCCAGAAAATGCAATTCTCCCCATCCCAGGAACTATAAAATATTATCTATCTATGAAGTTTTCCATGTGTCATAACCAAGATCAATTGTAGACTTATAAAGGTAAAGATTTCCCTTGTCCAATGATATCTGAATCTAGGAGATGGTGCTCACCTCTGTTTCTTAGCTAAGGGAGCCAACATTGTCTGAAGACACTTCCATGATCATGTGGCCAGCAGGACTATACACCAAGCTGCACAGCAGTGGTGGGCTTCAAAAAGGTTTACCACCAGTTCGTGAGCGTGGCTTGGTGGGCACATTTTGCACGCATGCACACACTTTGTATGTATGTGCATCCCAAATGTGCACTTTGTCCAGGCGCAGAGGCATTTACGCAGGTGCAGAGGTGTTTGTGCAGACGCAGAGCTGTTCCAACTCAACTCCTGCAAGCCTGCATTCTCCTGGTCACTTCAGCAGCTGTCATGCAGCACTCTGCTGTGCCACGCAAAGCAGTTGTGCTTCAAAAGCAGAGGATAAATGTTGGTATGGGAGCCCGGCAGGTGGGTGGGCCCAACAGCAGAGGGGTGGAGAGAACTGGTTTAGTCTTTGCTGCTCATCACTGCTACCAGCTCGGCAGAACCGGGCCAAACTGATGGAATACCACCACTGGTGCACAGAATGTTACCTTCCCACCAAAGTGTTACCTATTTATTTACTTGTATTTGCATGCTTTCCAACTGCTAAGTTGGCAGGAGCTGTGGCAAGTAATGGGAGCTCTTCCCATTGTGCAGTGCTTGGGTCTTGAATCTGGACTGTCAGCTTACAAGTTCAGTGCCTTTAACCACTGAGCCATCACACCCCTATATATAGATTAACAAAAAAGTCACGATGTAGGAATTTTTGTTTTGGGAGTGCAGTTATGTGACCTATTCAATAAAGCCACTAACCTAACTCACTCCCTTTGAGCATCAATGATGTTATCTAATTTGATAATAAAAAAGTCTGCAAGAAAACCATCAAGCTCAGAGACCACGAATGACCCCACACTTTTTAATTTGTTTTAGACTAGGTCTGGGCTTTGCCTCCTCCCTTCCCTATAAATAAATTGGTGCTATTTCTTTTTTCCATTTTTGTTTTGGTGGATTGAATTAAATTTGCATTGCATACAAGGGCTTTGATGTCAGTATGACCTTT
Source organism: Pseudonaja textilis (assembly GCF_900518735.1). The sequence goes on from NW_020769311.1 coordinate 13,316,203, forward strand.
TATGATGCTGGAAATTTGTTTTCTTTTTTTCTGATGGTTGCTTTTATGGGGTTTTTTTTGTGTGTGTGTGTGTTTGTGTATAAGTCACTGTGCTTTTTTTAAAGAAAAGTTAGACTATACATTAAAAAAAGAAAGTGCTACTATTTGGGGAGCATATTTATTTCTTTGGCAGATCATCTTATCATAGAAAGCAAGTAGCTTTTTTCTGGAGGAGCAAAGCTGTTAGCTTGTAAACCACTGTGAGTACCGAAAGATCACTATAGACCAACTTTGAAGAACTCCAGCAGTAGCAGAAACAGTAGAGAAGCTGTTCATTTCTTTGAAAGAGAAATAGCAGAATTTGTCAAGATGGAATATGGTGCAGCATGAATGTAAAATAATTTCTGGAGATTCTCTAGTGTCTGTCTCGTTTATTTTCTAGCCTTTAAAATGTATCTAATCTGAAAAGATCCACGGGAAAAATGTGTCAGCTGGGGAAGCGGCCTCCTAAAACAAATAAGAATGTAAAGAGAAGCATAAAATGAAATGTAACATAAGGAGATAGAAACATATGTAAAATTGATAAAAATATGATCTGGACTGACTAATAGATGGAAGTTCTAGAAATGTGGTAAGATGTTCGGGTGAGGAATCAAAATAAAGGAAAAGGGAAAGGTGAATTCAACATATGAATTCTCTCTCTCCTCCCAGCCTGCCCTCCAGTCTTAACAATATTGGCAATTAGTCTTCAGAATCTTTTGCTCTGACTGTGTTATTAATAAATGTCAAGATGCTTCGGGAGAAAGCATTAATGGTAGTGACCTCATCCAGGAAGAATATGTTAATTTTCTTAATCAGATCTTTATAGGGGTAGATGTGCTTCTCCCAAGTGGCTATCAAGTGCAGTACTACAGATGGTTAAACACTTTATTTAGTCTATTTTTACAGTCTATTTTAACATTAATTAACCTAATTATAATTCTCAAACTCATCTATGGAGTAGAATGCAGCAATATTTTGCAATGCATTTCTAACTTAAATAAAGTAAAAAAAAAAACCTATAAAGGTAAAGGTTCCCCTCACACATACATGCTAGTCATTTCTAGCTCTAGGGGGCATGCTCATCTATCTGTGTTACAAAGCCGAAGAGCCAGCACTGTCTGAAGACATCTCCATGGTCATGTGGCTGGCATGATTAAATACTGAAGGTACACAGAATGCTGTTCCCTTCCCATCAAAGTCATCTTTTTCTACTTGCATTTTTACATGCTTTCTACTTGCATTTTTACCTACTTTCAAACTGCTAGATTGGCAGAAGCTGGGGCAAGTAATGGGACAAGTAATGGAGCTCACTCCATTGCGCGGTGCTAGGGATTTGGACTGCCAAAGTGCTGACCTTTCTGATCGACAAGCTCAGTGTATTAGACACCTAACTACTGTGTCCTATAAAACCTATACAGCACACCAAAACATTTTTTCTAGACCAAAATTATAGTATATGTGCAAATTAATGCATGCTAGATTTTTGAAGACTTGCGTGGCAAACTGTCCACCTCAGAACACTATAGTTTTCTTTCTTGAGTTGACACTGTTTTTAAAACTGGTGCTGAGAATTCCAAGGTTGCTTTGGTGGGGAGGATTTCAGCATTTATACTGAAATGTTCTTATCTAAAGTCTTTATAGTTGCTATGACAACCATGAACAATATATAAACTACCAAGCACATGCTAAGCCACCTGCCAGTACTACTCTGTAAGGTACAGAATAATCCTTCAGGAAGTCTGCTTGCTATGGGAGATCCAGCAACGCTTTTTTAAAGTCAAGGCTAGATCACCATTGAACCAATTAGTTCTTCAGATAATTTGCAGGACTAAAGGGTCCAACTCTCCAATATTGGGAGCTTCCCAATGTTTCCTTTATAATGTACAAGATTTTCTTATAGTTTTGCTGATTCTATTGAAGATGTACCTCCTTTCTGGGACAGACAAATAATGTGGAAGCATCTTCAGACAAATTGAAGAATTATATTTCCTTCTTCATATACTGAAGACTTAATATTAATTAAATAGTAGGGTCAATAACTAGAGTGCAAATGACAGAAGCGTAACTGGTTTTGTTTGTTATTATTATTATATTGATCATGGCAGCCTTCTGTTCTTTATGTCTGGTCAAAGTCAGAAAGTACATTAGGTTGAACAGATTATACATATATATATTTTAAAATAGTGATAGGTGATTTATCCTCTATCTCAAACTGAAATAATTACATTCTACTCTTTAGTTCTTTATTAATGACAAAATTCTATTATGTAACCCATATTCTTTAATAACTACTTGAACCCATTCATCTGAAATGTCATAATATACATAACTGTGTCCATACATGTATAGCTGGAAAACTATGCACTTTTGTGCAGGTATATGGCTTGACATTTTTTTAAAAGAACCTTTAATGTATGTATCAACAATGAGAAAAGCTATCTTTATTTAGTAACTCTTTAATAACCACCAAACTGGATTTTAAAAGTACGATTTATATGAAACTGAATTAAAACTTTCAGTCAATACAATGAAGCTATTTTGCTACTAGTTGGCAAATAGGGACTTTCGGTATATTCCCAAGCCCAATTCAAAATCAAGAGTAAGTCACTAACTTTGCTTTGGGAAAAATGCATATATAGCCATCAATTATGCACATTGGTTAATAACTATTCCTAAAATTTTATAAACAAGGTTCCTAAATCATGAACACTTCTCTTTTTTTTCTGGCCTTGGTTTAATATTCCCTAGTAGGTATATCATGAAATACGGAGAAATGCTATTTGTGAAAGTTCAGCCGTGCTAAAAGACATTCTGTCAGCATGATAACATTGTTGCCTTATTGATCAACATTAACAGAATTTTCCTGTCCTTATTCTTATTGTAGTGAATAGCTTTACTAAGATGTCAACATTCAGCAGCAAAGAACCTTTAATGTTTATTTATTTTCAAGCTCTGTAGTCAAATTCTAAGACTTCTATCAGTATGTAATAAAAGGTACAGAGAAACTACAGTATAATAAAGTAATCAACCACCTCCCCAAATGTGTACTCATAAATGCTTACCTAGAGCTAAAAGTAAAACAAACCATAGCTGTTTTGAACGTTTTACAAAATGCTGAGAGGAATGCTCTCATATGGATTCCAAGGATGTGTGTTCCAAAGCATATAGATCCCCAGCAGAAAAGACCTTGCACCTAGGCCTCTTAAAAATTTTCATGATGATATGGAGAGGAAGAAATAGGCTTTAGGGCCTTTTTTGGCTCATTTTAGTCTAGGCCTCTAACAATGACTATCTCTCTTCTATATCACTTCATAGTGCTTTACAACATATTCTAAGGGGTTTACAGAATCAGCATATTGCCTCCAACAATCTGGATCCTCATTTTACCAATCTTGGAAGATGGAAGATTGAGTCAACTTTGAGCTGGTCAGTATTGAACTCCTGGCAGTGGATTGTAGAGTTAGCTTGCAATACTGCATTTAACCACTGCACCACCACAACTCATAAGACCTTTAATAGAATATTTCTAATAGCAATAGTAATATCACTTAGACTTATATACCACTTCTCAGGGCTAAGTGGTTTACAGAGTCAGCATATTGCCCACAACAATCGGGGTCCTCATTTTACTGACCTCAGAAGGATGGAAAGCTGAATCAACCTTGAGCCAGTGAGACCTGAACTGCCAAACTGCTGGCAGTGGGTGATCAGCAGAAGCAGCCTGCAGTACTGCATTCTAACCACTGTGTCACAGCGGTTCTTAATGGATAGGATGATTTAATTCTGAAGTTTTTTAATTCTTGTTCCTATAGAAACTCCTGGAAACCAGACACCACATGTCATCTGTGGGGAACTCTTTTTCTTCAGGACTAGAACACCTCATAGTATAGGCTAAGTGGATTCTTGAAGAAACAGCAGGAAAAAAAGGCAAACCTAATTCACAGTTGAAAGTTTTTAATGTTCAATGGTGATAAAAGGCAATCAAACAAACAAAAACAGAAAATAGATTGAAAGAAAATTTGCCTGCATCTCATAAGTGTAGATTATTTGGAAATCTTCCTTTAAAGTAATTTGTAATTTCTGATTTTTCATCAACATAAGGATTCTATTTAGGAATAGCTTTTTCCTCACAACACTGCCCATAAACTATGATTTACTGCCAATATAACTTCTTTTAAAGAAGCAGAAAAACCCTCAAAAGGACTGGTTTGTAGAGATGGCAGAATTTAAGAAATATCTATTTGAACTACAATACTGTCACATTCATTCTTCTACTGATTTTGGTGGGAAGCTCAACCTTCTGCTACTGGCATACTTAAATTTCAGCATTTCCAGATAAATGATGTAATCTTTAAAAAAAAAAAAACCAAAACTTTCTATAATTCTGCCAGGACAGCAGTTCTGCTCAATTTCAAACATACTGAATAAAGTATTTCAATTCCATGGGCTATTTAAAAGGTCTCCATCCAATAAACTTTCTTTGTTTTTATCTTGTTTTGCTTTATTTTGTTTTTAATGAGAGAATGAGCCATTGTTTTTCGATTTGTAACTTTGGGGTCATCCATCCAAATGTCACGCCATTTGCAAGCAGTCTATTATTCACTTTTTAAGACATATGATTAGCCACATTTGAGTTTCCCTGTTTCTATCTACTTCCATTCTTCTGACCTGTGTAGGGTGTTTCTATTTGTCATTCCAACGCAAATGACTAAAAAACAAAGGCTGAACAGAAAAGGAAACAAATTTCCATTCATGATTTATTAGTTTGAATAATCATTTGTCTTTATAATTAGCATGTACAGAACAAATGGGTTCATTTTTTAAATTTTCCAGCCAATTAAAAAATAAACTCATCTCACCATTAGCCTTCTAAAAGAACTTGACTGTCATCTTGTAATTGTAAAAAGGAACTGGCTTGTTGCTTGTGTTGGCACTTGTAAGTACAACTACAACAATACAAGAACTGTTTCAGCTATTGCTACTGTAATGTTCATGCTATTGCTGGAATGAAGAGATGGGCACCTGACATCTAGTACTGGAGTAACTTTGTAAAAACGTAACAAACAGAAAATCTGTCTTAATGTATCCTTGAGTATTTTGAATATTTCTCTTGAACAGTCATACATCATGTTATAAAAAATAATTGCTTCCAAATAATGTCATATTGAACTTTCCAAACATTAAGATTACTGATAATTCCAAGTCAGTTCTGGCATTATCTATTGGACTGGCACAGGGGCAGGCATCTTGTCATAATAATTCAATCCTTTTAGATACAATCATAATTAACTCAGAACAATTTTATATTTCATTTTAAGTAGTATGTATAATTGAAAAGGAGAAGAATTCATAGTGGACAGAAA
>NW_020769311.1:13321596-13335027 GCF_900518735.1 Pseudonaja textilis
CAGTTACTGAATCAAAACATGGTTGTTGACTATGGCTTTTTCTAAAATAAAGCCATTAAGTTTACGTATCCTGTATGTAGCTCATTCACATAATAAAAACAACCATCATCATCCTCTTTATTTAACAACCCCATAAAAGTAAAAAAAATTAAATAAATAAAAAACAATTTTCAGTTATTTGATAAAGGTAATTTCATTCCTTTGAGTCTATCCCAGGGGTCAGGGAACTTTTTTACCTCTTACCCCCCAAAAAATTTATAAACGCAGACGTTACCCCTCCCGGCCTCTCCCCCTCCCCGGCCACCTCAGGCTGCTGACACATAATTTGGAGGTCGAGGCGGGAGGAGGTGCCCTCCCCCCCCCCGCGGCTGGGAAGAAGGCGGGATAGCTCGCTCCAGGGAATGAAATGTCACCAGGCTTCCCGAGGGCTTCTGGGAATTTTCTCGGGGCCAAGGCGGCAGTTGCAGGTGCCTCTTCGCTTCCTGTGTGCCTGGCAGTGATGAGAGGCTTCGGGGAGGGAGCCGGGCTGGCTGGCTAGTTGGCAGGCAGGCAGGGCCTGGGGGCGAGGAAGCGGGAAGGGAGGATGATATTTGGGAGCCACGGTGACACAAACTGCGCGCGAAAAGCGTGCGGTCATCGCAGCGCGGGGGAAAGCGTCCCTTTTCCCAAAATGCTCTGCCCTATGCCAGAAGCTCGCCTTCCCCTAAAAAACGGGCGGCGCGGCTCTTGCAGAATCTAGCCTGGAGTCATTTCCGACCCAGGAAACAAGGGTGGGGTGGAGGGGATAAATTTGCCTCAAGGGTGTTTTAATAACTGCTGCTATGCCGATAGTTCCGCCATTGGCCAGCGCAACCTCCTCATTACCCCCAGATTTTCACTTTTACCCCATTTGGGGTAATTTACCCCTGTTCCCTGACCACTGGTCTATCCTAATCCACGTCTTCACCCAGCTCCACCAAGTTATATTACCTTACAGAAAAAATAATTAAAGCAAAAAAGGAAAGGAGTTTAGTGGTAACAAAATTTTAAAAAAAGATAATAAAGGAAAAGATTCCCACAAAGAAATGTACAGGATGGTGAGCACTTAGGACTGGTGTTAGACACAACCAGCTAAATCACTAAAGTAGTTAGGGTTAGGGTTGAAGTAAGAAAATTATCCACCACCTAAAATGCATAATGCGAAATTTATTGGAATGTGTTTCCTTTATGGAAAACTAGCAGCATAATTGAGACATAGAGAAGGACTTTTATATAGTATATAGCATTTTGAAAACAAGATTATTTGTGTCAAGCATGATTTGAAAAAGATACAAGAAGCATGCTTGAAAAAAGATCAGAAAGCTAAATGAGGTGAGAAAGCAGATGTGCTCAGGAAGAATGTGCTTGAAATAAGGAAGGTGAGAGACAATATGCAAAGTTGATGGGCAAAACAAATAACTCGGGTAACTTGAAACGGTAAAGAAAGAGAAAATGAATGTAAGAAAATAATCAAATACAGTATATAAAATAAAAGGAGGTTGCAAGAGTGAAACAAACAAATTGAAAAATAATCCTACAGTTCCACCAAGATAAGGAAAGATGGAACGCTGGAAACCTAATGCTAAAATTGTTTGATAGAAGAGAAGGGTTATATTTTTTATGGCTTTTCATAATTTAAAAACAGTTTTTCAGTAATAGCTATGGTCTTTTCTTCCTTGAGGCAGTGGAAAAAATGTTGGTTCCTACACATCCGGTAGAGTTCTTCCCTAGAAGGTCCTGAGAAAAAGAAAGAGATAGAGTTACAGCCAAAATTTTCAATGCATTTTCTCTTCCTTATTGACATTTCTCAATATAGTCTTCACAACTCCTGTTAAACAAATACACAGCTATTCCATAAGCAAATCTCATTCATATTTTAATGTTTCTTGAGTTATTCTATCTGCAGTCTAACAATTTTCCAATGTTCCCACAGATGTTCACTTAGACATCCTAGTATTCTGACTTCACTTTCATTCATTTTTGGCAATAACACCATTAATTTATTTTTATTCATTTTTGCATTGATTGCATGTTTCAATCTTCATCCACTTACAAAAGTTATTGTTTTCACAAAAACACTCTATGTCTTTTAATACAGTTCCTTGTTTGTTTGTTTTTTTGAAACCTTTATAATTTTCTTTAATCCCCGTATCAGTTGCAATTATCTTTATACATATTACGTATAATCAGTGATGGGATTCAGCTGGTTCACACTGGTTCGGGAGAACTGGTTCTTAAATTACCCAATCCCTGTTGTCAAAGTGGATCCTGGGCTCTGCGCTGAATGGAGAAACAGGCAATAGAGAAGCTGGTGCAAGCAATGAGAAGGCCACTTTCTCTCCTCCTTCCCTCATGCTGGCCTCTTCACTGCCAGTTTCTCCATTGCTGTGTAGCACCCAATTTAACAACCAGTTTGCCCAGAGTCAAGTTGGCCATTGTGGGAGCCTCGCACTGTATGTGCAGCAGAGCTGGAGGATAGGGATGGACCATGCCTCCCATGACAGCCAACCTGACCCTGGGCGAACCAGTTGTTAAATTATTTGAATTCTCACCACCACATACAATTGTACTCTCAGGTTATGCTGCACTCTTATCTGCATCTTTGCTGCCTTTTTCACTTTATCATTTCATCAACTATTCTTTTTCATATTTCTTACTAGTATAATTCTACAAATGTCTTTAGCACTCCGGAACATAATTCTTTTCACTGTTCTAAGGAGCTTCCATATCTTGTTATGTTTCCATTCCCCTCATTGCACTGGGTGATTTATCTATGTTATAATACATTTTCATTCTAGATTTATAGTTTTCTTCCTGCAGTCATTCTATTTTTATTATAGCTTCTCCTTCTTTCATACCTACTTTTCCTAAAATCCACTCTACAGACTACACTTTCCACTCTACACTAAAATATTTTAATTACACTGATATCCTTCTAATTCTTTCAATCTTTCACCATAAAGAGTCAAATCAACAATACTTTTAGATTTAGATTTATTGATTTGCCATTTGTGCATATGACTAGACTTCAGAAAACACTGTTCCCCTCTCATTTTTTTCTTAGATCTCTAAATACTCACTACTTTATTCCCTTATGTCCATTTATAGAATTATCACTGACCTACGGATTCCTTATCTTATTTTATGCATAGCTACAATAACCTAGATGATAGTAGTTCATTGTTTCTAATATATATTTTATCCCTTTCATTCAAAATTAAATACACAGCTTCACTTCTTTTACATTTCTTCCATTTCTTTTGCTCCATAAACACAGAACACACCTATTTGTATTTCATTAATTTTATTGATTAAACCACAATCTTTACCATTTATGCCTGCCTCCCACTAGGAAGGTTGAGAGTTCAATCCTAGGAAGTGGCAGATATGTCTCTATCAGGTTGCAAAGAGAAAATATCTGCTCCAAACTCCATATTGGCATCAGAAAGGCATCCAGCTGGTAAATTTAGAGATCCAGTCAGTTATCTCAACTCCAGCTCAGATAAAAGGAATTAAAGGGTTATAAAAAGAAAAAAATGGTCAAGTGTTAGAAAATTCTGTTTTGCTATATAGAAATGGTAGCAGAGGATTATTATATAGCTATAGAGATTGATTACAAAAGATTAGTACATAGCCATACAGATTAAATAAAATGTACAGTGTACAGTCACCATGGGCCTGTAATGATTTTAAACTGTCACAAGTAACTCTCCTCAGAACAAAAGGAACCATAGATTTTAACCATAGACACAAACTAAACACTGACATCTACTGGCTGAATAATTCTGTAGTTGTTGCAATACAAAATACATTCTAACATGTATTCCACTAAGTTATAGTGTTCCACATTGCATGATACCCTATAGGTGGATCCATAAATATTGACATCCATTGTCCATCATGATTTTTTCATTGATATTTCCAGATAACACACACAAAATTCTCTGAGGACAATGCTAGTAAGATGAATTACTTCTGAAGTAAATTTGCTCTTTGTGTGTAAACAGTTCTTGAACAGCAAAACTATCTAACAAATATAATGGAGATAAGGAATCATCTGTCAACACCCAAAATGATGTGCCTTATTTACTCAATATTGCAAATGATTGAAGAATTATTGTTGGATTCAGAAATAGAAAAATCCCTATAAAATCAACGTACATAGATCTCCCTTGGTATTTCAGCATTGCTATGACCCAATTAGAATATTTGGTTTCAACCTCTACCTAAATGAATATTTTATATAAAAAAATAAAAATCTGCCCAAATTGTATTTTGACATACTTTAAAAATGACAGTAAATAAAGCTCCTATGTCTGATCATATTAGTTTGCATCGTTATGTTTTAATTGCTGAACAAATTTATTTTTAATGGCACTTGAGAAGGATAAAAGCACATTAAATAATGCTAAAGCATTCTATTTTCTAAGTAAGAAAATGAAGACACACACACACACACACACACACACACACCCCAACACCAGATATATTCCTATTAGGGTATATTTCTAAAAAGTACCATGATAGTATAACTCATTCATTCATTCACTCTTTCAACTCAAATCAGTCAGAAAACAGTCATATAAATAATGGTTCATTTTCTCTAAAAAAGAACACCTTGTGGATTAAAAGGAAACTAGTATGGACAATATATGAACCACTTTTTAAGCAATATGTACAATATGCCTTTGTATGTCCTGTCATGTATCAAGGTGTTTTGTTTTGTTCTTTTTGCTAAAGCATGTGAAAAATTACAACATAAATCAAAATCATTGAGGTAGAAAAATATTTATTTTATCATATTTTATTAATAATTCATTTTCTGCAGCAGCCTGAGGATAATTCATAAATGGAAGCTTATTTTTATGTACATTCTTGTTAGATCAGAATATATTTTAATTTTTTAGCATATAGTCATATTTTAGTGAAAAAAAGAGAAATTATCTAAATTATTAAACAGTTCAGTTTACACAATTGTTGTATGTATATGTACAGCTGTATTTATACTGAGAAGCATATCTCACCTGTATTGAAATATTGCAAAATTAATTAATTATGTTGTGTAGTTGCTTTGTATCTTATGTAAAGTTTGGAAGAATCCGTCCCCGATCATTAATGCTGTTTAATTATTTAAAAAAATATTATTCTATATAAAAACAAAGTAAAAAAAGTAGTTCTCTTTGAATATCTCTTGTAATTATCAATATATGTATGTTAATTTATTTTTTAGTTTTTAAGAGTTTAATTTAGCATATTAAAATAAAATGAGCAGATCCAATTGTAGCAATTTTTTAAATTAATTATCTCCCTTATATAAAACATCTTCATCTGGAGAGTAATTAAAGGTAATGGTTATCTGTAATGTTTATCAATATTTGTTATATCACCTATCAAAACAAAATATATAAACAAGCATTCAATAGAACCCTCACAGAGATTTAATTTATCTGGATGGCAGAGTACTTTAGATGTAATGTGAATATTTCCCCAAGTTTTTTTTTTAACATTCAGCAGTGAAACTCACATTAAGTATTAAAGTTCATTATCAGATATTTGGCCCAAAGGTGCTTTTTCAAGAGGCAACTGGACTTTCTGTTTTTTCTTTGAAGACGTTTCACGTCTCAGCCAAGAAACTTCTTCAGCTCTATCAAATGTTTAATTATTTGAATCTTTCTTTTTTGTCCTGTGTATAATTCACAGGAAGATTAGTTTCAAGATAATGTAAATTTGTGGCTCCCTAATTTAACCTCTTTCTAAGTTAATATTTGCTTACCATTTGAATGTGTTTGTAACTACTTGCATAGGCAACAGCCTTGATTACTGGAATATTCCACCTGTATTTTATTTTACTTACTGCTACAGAAGAGCTTGATTTCTGATAGTTTTCTGTATACATACATTATTTATATCTTGTGTTCACCTAGACATCACCCCAAAAATATGATTCACAACCTTGATTTTAGTTTCAGTTGGATACTGGCTAAGACTTTGGTGGAAACAGCAGGATAAAATGTCATTGTCCACATATGTTTGTGACTTATCTTAATTAATAAAATTATTCTTACTCCTCTACTAAGCAAATAAATATAAGATACAGTAGAATATATAGTTAATATATAAGATATAGTAGAATATATAGTATATATATTGCTATCTACAAGGCCAAAATATTTGATCTTGGGACCAATATCTTTCAAGATTTTTATTAATTGCTTGGCTGAATAGCTTGGAAGGAATCCTGATCATATTTTCATATAACATAAAGTTTGGTGAGATGCCTAACACTTTGATCTTGGTAGTTTAGAGCAATGGTCAACCAGTGGCCCACTGGTGGTCCATGGAAAATTTTTGGTGGGCCGTAGTGCACCCACGTCTGCAACAGAGGTGATACTGGCAGCAGATGGACTGATGCACGCTGGGAAGGAGGGTAGCATGCAGGAGATTGCGGCATTGTAGCCCTTCCTGGGTGTTCCATGGCCTGCGAGGGGTGGGTGTGGGAGAAAGGAACTATGAATTGGTGGTGGGTGGAGGGAATCTGATGTCCAGAGGCCGATGAGCCATGTGCTGAAGCCAGATGGCTGGCATGGAGGTGGGGCAATTCTGCAGTCTCCCTAACAAACTCGTGTCATGGCTGCTGCCTCTTGCCTTAGTGCATTAAGGAGGCCGAATAGCAGCAGGAAGAGTGCAGACCTCCTGAGCCACAGGAAGAGCTGTCAGTGATGCGCTCAGGTGAAGATGTTGCGAGGGAGAGGCTCAACCCCCTTTTCCTCCTTGCCAGAAGCACTCACACACCCAGTGGGAAGGAGGAGGCTTGGTGGGTGCTAGAGGGGCAGTGAACACTTCTGGTGAGGAGGAAGAGAAGCTCCTGAGGAAAGGGGTCAAGTTACCCCCTCACAATATCTTCACCTGAGGGCATCGCTGGCAGCCATTCAACCTCATCGATGCATGGAGACAGGAAGTGATACCAGTTCAGAGGTTCCTTTCCCTCCACCCCCACCCCTCGCAAGTCAGGGAACACCTGGGAAAGGCTCCAATGCTGCAATCTCCCATGTATATCAGTCCATCCGCTGCTGTTATCACCCCTGTGGCCCCACCTCCCTGCCAGCCATCTTGTGGCATTCGGAAAAGACTGAGCTGAAGTCTTCACTCCGGTCTGTGTTTCCAGCAGGAACACGGACCGTTCCTATTGGCTGATGCCATTTGACAGCCGGCTATAAAAGGGAGCTGTCAAACAGCATTAGCTGTTGTCTGCCAGCTGGCTACCTTGTTAGCGCGGCAGCCGTGGCAACCCTTTATTGCTACAATAAAGTAAAAGCTGAAGTTCACTCCGTGTTTGCCTCAGGTTATTCCGCCGCTCCACAATACTGGTGACGAGGGCGGGATACATATAAGAGGCAACCGGACAAAGAATCGCTGAGCGAAGTCACTACCAAGCTGAATGTCACTTTAAGAGCTACTGTCACTATTCACGAGCACAAATTTCAACTTTCCTTGAAAGATCCGGCACCGCTGAGTCGAGGTGACTTCGAACCCTGCATTCCCGCCTTTCAGACCAACAGCAGAAACATGGGAGTCCTACAGAAACTGATTTGACTGTTTCCTAGATGCCATAGACCTTGCTGACATTTCCGACCATAGGAAAAAGTCCTACTTTTTAAGTTTTTGTGGAGCCACAGTGTTTGACACTGCTACGGCATTATTGGCTCCACATTCAATTAAGACTGTTCCATGGGAAGAATTGCAGGAAATTCTTTCCAACCACTATTCCCCTAAGCCATCCCGAATTGCCAGGTGTCATGCTTTTAGGAGATGGATTCAGGCTGAGGGAGAGACTATTAGTGGGTACATGGCTGCCCTATGAACAGCTGCCTTGCATTATGGGTTTAGAGACTATCTGGAAGACATATTATTAGACCAACTAGTTTGTGGAGTCAGGGATTTAAGGCTACAAAGGTGTCTATTGCCTAAAGGGGATTTAACCCTTAAATTAGCAATTGAAGAGTCTCAAGCTGCTGAACTATCAGCACTTTCAGCAGCAGAAATTCAGGGAAATCCAATTAGCCAGGGCAGCTCAGCCATCCATTACAATGAAGCCTCCTCAGAAGAAGGTTATGAAGAGGCTAATGATGTAAATCGCCTCAGGCAGCAAAAAAAACAGTCAAGGGGAAAACAGGCCAAACCCTAATCTACCTCTACGGCATCAGCCCATTTGTCTAAGCTGTGGGGGAAACCACCTCAGGGCATCCTGCAAGTTCAGGAATGCCATTTGTCTAAAATGCCAAAGGAAGGGTCATTTAGCCAGGATCTGTCAAGCAGGAAAGACTTTTATCCAAAAGCCTCAGACAACCCAACATTTCCAAAAACAAGTTGGGTGAATGCTTGCCAGCCATGCCAAGCTACCAGACCTGCTCCACCCACATCCACTCCAGGCAGGTGGGAAGATTATATGGCCCCTTGGTCCTCGGTGCATATTGATCTGGCTGGCCCCGTCCATGGGCATACATTCCTGGTGATGGTTGATTCTTTTTCTAAATGGGTAGAACTTACCTTGATGACCACCACAACTTTAGAAGCTACCACTAAGGCTCTATCAAGGATATTCGCTACCCATGGTCTCCCTGACACCATCGTGTCTGATAACGGCCCCCAGTTTACTTCCTGTGAGTTTGAGGTCTTCCTAGCCAACCTAGGAATAAGGCATGCACTTACAGCTCCTTTTCATCCTGCCAGTAATGGCCTGGCTGAAAGGGCAATCAGATCAGATAAGGAGGCCCTGGCAAGGTTTGGGCCTATAGATTGGCACTCTAGGCTCGCTAAGTATCTCCTGACCCAGCACACAACTCCCTGTGCCACCACTAATAGGTCTCCAGCTGAACTTCTCATGAGTAGACATCTGAGGACCACCCTAGACAGACTCCATCCACATTATGCCCCAGTCACACCCCTAGGGTCAAAAAGCCAGGCAAGGGAGTTTGCTGAGAATGACCAGGTCTATGCCCAGAACTATGCCGGACACGCTTTGTGGATGCCTGGGCAAATTGTGGTGGTAACTGGTCCTACGTCTTACAGGGTCCAACTGCAAGACGGGCGCATCTGGCACTGCCATATCGATCAGCTTAGAAGGCATTGGAGTGCGTCTGCAGATGGCCCTCAAGATGTTCCTGCAACAGGGAAACCGCCGGCGCCCAAAGAAACTTCCCACAGATCTGACAGGAATGCAAGCCTACCTGAACAGCCATCTGTCCCTCACCCAGAAACACCTGAAGCCGAGATGCCAGCTTCGTTGGCACCAGAAGTTGCCCAGCAAGCAGAAAAGTTCCTTCCAGCAGCAGCTTCGTAAGGACTTAGAAGATCTGGCCGTCTGTGCAAGCGCCCGAGTTATCTGAAGGACTACGCATGCTCCATTCTTGGGGAAGGATTGTGGCATTCGGAAAAGACTCAGCTGAAGTCTTCACACCGGTCCATGTTTCCAGTGGGAACGCAGACTGTTCCTATTGGCTGATGCCGTTTGACAGCCAGCTATAAAAGGGAGCTGTCAAACGGCATCAACTGTTGTCTGCCGGCTGGCTACCTTGCTAGCTTTATTGCTACAATAAAGTAAAAGCTGAAGTTTGCTCCATGTTTGCCTCAGGTTATTCTGCCACTCCACAACACATCTGGTCTTCAGCATGTGGCTTGTTGGCCTCCGGACATAGGATTCTCACCACCCAGCACCGGTTCAGAGGTTTCCCCCCACACGCACCCCCTAGGATAGAGAGAAGGGGGAGAAAGGGAGAAAGAGAGAGGGAGAGAAAGAGAGGGAGAAAGAGAAAGAGGGAGAAAGGAAGAAAGAAAGAAAGGAGGGAGGGAAAGAGACAGAAACAGAGACAGAGAGAGAGAGAGAAAGAGAGAGAGAGAGAGATGAGAGATCCCGGTGTTTTGTTTTTTGTGGGAAATGGATCCAGATGACTCTTTGAGTATTTAACGTTGCAGAAACAGGCAGCCAAGCTAACTGCCTGAAGGACCCCATCCCGTCTGTGGGAGTCCAGGCGCTTCAGCGAGTGGCATGCTGGATTTATATTAATGGTCCCCGGAATTTAAAATTATGAGTTTGGTGGTCCCTGAGGTCCAAAAGGTTGGTGACCCTTGGTTTAGAGGAAGAGACTGAAAATAGAAGAATGACATTTAAGAGAGAAAAATTCAAAGTTCTTTCCTTAGGAACAAATAAATCTAATATAGATTTGGGAATACATGGCTTGGCAATCATACACATAAAAAGGATTTTGGAGTGGCAGCTAATCACAAGATGAATATAAATTAGCAGTGTGACCTGACTGCTAAAAGATAGGTGCATTTTTAGGCTGCATCAGTAAGAAATATAATTTCCAAATCAAAGAAAAAAAATGCTGTCACTATATTTTCAGTGGATCAGACCCCCTTGTGTATAGCCTTGAGCACCTTAAGAAAAATTCCATTTAATCCAAATAGTTTTGGGTTTTTTTCCTGGTGATGCTTCATTAATTTGCGACTTATTTGATACCTTGCTTTGAGTCTATAGATCTCAGTTTGGCTCAGAAATGACTCAAGATTGATTTTATGCTTCATGATTTTATCTAGAAATGTGACTTTTAAAATATGACCTTCACTTCTATTTCCAGAATTAGATCTAGCCCTTTTCCCTTTGATGATTTGACTACTTTCTCCTCATTTATCCTCCTAGAATGGGGTGTCAACCTCAAGGCCCACAGGCCACATTCGGCCCATGGGGTGCTTAGATCTGGCCCATGGGGCCACCCTGGAAACAGCAAAGGACTGGCCCATGGTGCCTCTGCCAGTGAAAATGAAGCTCATGAGGGCTGTCCATGGCCTCATGAGCTCCATTTTCACTGGCAGAGGATTGCAGGAGGCCATCCCAGCCAAAAGTGGGGCTTGTGAAGCCATGTGCAGCCCTCACAAGCTCTATTTTCGCTGGCAGAGAGTTGCAGGAAGCCATCTCAATTGAAAATGGAGGTCTAGAGCCCATTTTCTCTGGCAGAGTGTTTTTAAATTCTTTGTAATAATCTCTGGGATTCACTAAACTGATGATAATTTAAGCTCATTAGTTGTGACAGGAATTGACAACTAGGTTGTTACCTGAAATTGACAATGGTGGCTGAGACAGAATGACTGGTCCAAAGTTACCCAGCCAGGCTAATAGCACTCCCTCCCTCTCCCTCTGTCTTTTTAGTTTATTCATTTATTCATTTGAACATCAATGTTGTCCATAGGCTTATGATGCTTGAGAATATATACTTTTTAATGTTCAAGTGCGAAAGTATAAAATAGCCCAAATGTGATAATTATTTCAAATTATCTAAGGGCAATATAAAATGATGTTTCCTTTCTGTAAAGTAGGTAATTATATACTTTTTTGCTCTATATTTTTCCTCAATAATCTATTAATCTATCCTGGAGTCACAGATATCCTAATAGTAGACCATATATCAAACAAATCCTGTCATTTCTTCATTGGTGATTGAAAGTTTTCATCCTCTCCCAATTCTTTCTATCCTGAGTATGTAGAATTAATATGTCCATCTTTGTGCGAGGATGAAGTGTACAGCCACTGTTTCCTCTGTAAAAAGAATGCTCGCTTTCATATATTTCTCCAACAGAGAAATTATTTTTTTCTCAAAATGAGAATTAAAATGTGGTTCTCCAAGCCAAAACTAAGCCAAAGGCATACTATTTGCAAGCCACTCCTTCTGTCATGGTTCTTATAAGTCAGTTTCTGATAATACCTACATCCAGACATTATTTCACTTTCACATTAAATTAGAAGGCAATGATTAGATCCTTTAGATGAGCTTCTAGAAGCCTTAGACTGCTATGCCATTTACAAAGTTCTCTAAGCAATAGAATCACAGTATATACATTGGTTTTAGAAGTTAATTGTAGTTAGAAGCAGGAGGATTCTGTCTTTGCACTCAGTGCTGTAGCAGGAACACCAAAATGGGTTTGATGTTGCCCCATATGAAAAGACTCTGCATAGAAGGAATTTTTGAGCAAAGTAATACAAAGTTCTCCTCTTAGAAATGAAGTCCTTGTCCAAATGCATAAACTGAAATTTTGTTGGTGATATTCCTTTAAGTTGCTGCAAAGTGCTATTAGTTATGCACTGCCTGAAGAAGTACATGCAGCTCTTATTGACTGCATTGTTCTCTTGAGATCTAAATAGATCCAAGGAACAAGCATGAGTAAGACAGACAGAGACAAAAAGAATATCTTTCTATTGAAATGTGTTGAGGAAATAATAATGCTCTGGAAATAAACAAAACCAAACAAAACCCCCACAAATATACAGAATAAGAACCAGAACTCTCTCAGAAGTAGAAAACACAAGATCACCAGTATGGATGAATTATAACGGTGGTCTTAGAAATCTCTTGTTGTTTCCATAGATTGTTGTTTTTTAAAAAAACACACACCCTATTTTGTCTCTATACCAGGGGTGTCAAACTCACAGTGTCACAGCAGTGTCACATGATGTAAACTGAGCATGGGTGTGGCCAGCCCATGGGCCATGAGTTTGCCCTGCTCTATGCTCTCCATATTCCTTACCTGCTTTGTTTTTTCTTAATCCGTATGTCTGAGTGTTAGTTGAATGACTGCTTTCTGCTTGGAAGTTCTTCTTTGCGTTATCTAAACTTTGTTCCCCATCCTCTCCATTCATTTCTTTTTTAACTTAGTTGATTTATACTACATTTATAGTTAAACTTTCTGAGACCGTGGGTGAAAAATCATTTTAACAAGTATGCAATTGTTTCATGAGAGTATTTCTCTTTTAGGCACCCAAAAAGATTCTCATTGCTTGAACAACTAAGTTATTTTTCAGACAAAAGTCCATATCTTATATCAATAGAATCATAAGAAGCATCTTATTATGCAAATAAATATTCATAGAACAAACTTCTCTATTAATCTTAAAAGTTTGGGGCTACATTTTAAATTAATATCACTTGTACTTCTTTCCAATTATAGATGGTGAAAATATACTATTCCCTTTAATCTTGCTTAGTTTCACATTGCCCTAATTGCTTGGAGTGATTAATTTTGCAAGTTTCACACAGCCAGTTGTCAATTATCTGCAAGCAATCAGCAACTTACTGTCTTAATGTATCCCTGAGTATTTTGAAGATATCTCTTGAAGTCATACATCATGTTATAAAAAATAATTGCTTCCAAATAATGTCATATTGAACTTTCCAAACATTAAGATTACTGATAATTCTAAGTTAGTTCTGGCATTATCTATTGGACTGGCACAGGGGCAGGCATCTTGTCATAATAATTCAATCTTTTTAGATACATTCATAATTAACTCAGAACAATTTTATATTTCATTTTAAGTAGTATGTATAATTGAAAAGGAGAAGAATTCATAGTGGACAGAAA
>NW_020769311.1:13355932-13380613 GCF_900518735.1 Pseudonaja textilis
AATGTATGTGTATATATATATATATATATATATTATATATATACATATACAGAAGCCTGATGATGGCAGATGAGATTCTGCCGAAACGTTGCTACAACTTTAAAAGCACAACTACAATGACGTGGGAAAATACCTGAACAAAGTTGAATGCCATACATGTAAGTACCCGTGAAAACTTAAGAAAAAAATTATATATATATATATATATATATACATATATATATATGTTTTCTGAGGTTCTCGCGGGTATTTATATGTAGATCTTTGGTTGTTCGGGTTTTCTCCCGCGTAAGATTCAAAGTATCTAGGCAACGTTTCGATGAAGTCTCATTCATCATCTTCAGGCTTCTGTCTCCGGCTCTGTGCTTCTCAGAGTAATGTGAGATTGCAGCTGCTTCCTCCTTTTAACTGCCAGTGGGGGTGGGACTTGATTGGGTGGGGGCTTGGCTGTGTTCTGATTGGGTGGGGGTGTGTTCTCATTGGTAGGGGGTTTGGTTGTGTTCTGATTGGTTGGGGGGTTAGCCGTGTTCTGATTGGTTGGAGGCGTGTTCTGTTCAGGTGGGGGCTTGGTTGTGCTCAGGTTAGTCTTAGTTGCTGGGGGATTTGAGCTGGTGAGTTGTGATCTTGCTGTTTGGCTTCGAGTTCGTGGTCCTTCTGCATCTTCATAGTGGGTGTCGGTTTGCTTCATGTATGGCTCGGAGGGGTTTGAAGTGGGTAGTGATGCAGCTGCCGTGCAGCTTCTGGTCCATGGTCGTGTCTCATCTTCTGAGTGGGTGGGAGTCTGTTTTCTACATGGAAGTGTGGTGGTGGCAGCTTGTGTGGCTCTCATGGGTGTGGGTCTGGTGTCCTTCTTCATGTTAGGTACTCGTCTGTTCATGAGGGCGGGTTTCCAAATGGCTGGAAGGCGGGAGGTGTCATCTCGTTTGTTCATGCTGTGTGGGCGTTTTTCTATCTCTATGGCTTCTCTGATTATTCTGCTGTTGAAGTGTTCGGTTTTGGCGATAGTTCTGGTATTTTTAAAATCAATTTCATGTCCTGTGGCTTTGAGGTGTTGGACCAGGGAAGAGGTCGTTTCTTCTTTTTTGATTGAGTTCTTATGTTCTTCAATGCGTGCATTTATTCTTCTGTTAGTTTGTCCAATGTATGTGGTAGGGCAGGCAGTGCAGGGGATTTCGTATACTCCTTGGTTTTCTAATTCGATTTTGTCTTTGGGGTTTCTTAGGATGGTGGATATTTTTCTGTTTGTGCAGAATGCTGTTTTGATGTTGTGTTTTTGGAGGATCTTGCTGATTTTGTCTGTAGTGCCTTTTATATATGGGAGGAGGGCTTTGCCGTTTTCTTGTTCTCTGTCTTGGATTTTGGTTGGGGTTTCTTTTTGGATTAGGTGGGTAATCTTCTTTCTTTGGAATCCATTGGCTGCAAGTACGTTGGTGAGAGTGTGTAGTTCGGTTTTTTGGTGTTGTTCATCGGCTAAGCATTTTGTTCTGGAGATGAGTGTCTTGGCTACGGAATTGATCTGTGCTGGGTGGTGGTGTGAGAGTGCATGTAGATAGCAGTTAGTATGTGTTTTCTTCTGGTAGATGGTGTGTCCTAGGGAGCCATTGGATCTTTTGTATACCAAGACATCTAGGAAGGGAAGTTGGTTGTTGGCTTCTGTTTCCATGGTGAATTGTATTTTGGGGTGTAGGCTGTTGAGGTGTGTGAGGAAGTTGTTCAGTTTTTCTTTCCCATGTGGCCAGATTATGAAGGTGTCATCCACATGGGAACACTTAAACAACACAATGTAACTCCAAGTCAATCACACTTCTGTGAAATCAAACTGTCCACTTAGGTAGCAACACTGATTGACAATCAATTTCACATGCTGTTGTGCAAATGGAATAGACAACAGGTGGAAAGCATAGGCAGTTAACAAGACATCCCCAATAAAAAGTGGTTCTGCAGGTGGTGACCACAGACCACTTCTCAGTTCCTATGCTTTCTGGCTGATGGTTTGGTCACTTTTGAATGCTGGCAGTACTTTCGCTCTAGTGGTAGCATGAGACGGAGTCTACAACCCACACAAGTGGCTCAGGTAGTGCAGCTCATCCAGGATGGCACATCAATCCGAGCTGTGGCCAGAGGGTTTGCTGTGTCTGTCAGCGTAGTGTCCAGAGCATGGAGGCGCTACCAGGAGACAGGCCAGTACATCAGGAGACACGGAGGAGGCCTTGGAGGGCAACAACCCAGCATCAGGACTGCTACCTCCACTTTTGTGCAAGGAGGGACAGGAGGACCACTGCCAGAGCTCTGTAAAATGACCTCCAGCGGGCCACAAATGTGCATGTGGCTGCTCAAATGGTCAGGAACAGATTCCATGAGGGTGGTATGAGGGCCCGATGTCCACAGGTGGGAGTTGTGCTTACAGCCCAACACTGTGCAGGACATTTGGCATTTGCCAGAGAACTCCAAGATTGACAAATTCGCCACTGGCTCCCTGTGCTCTTCACAGATGAAAGCAGGTTCACACTGAACACATGTGACCATATGTTGGTGCGGTTGGTCCTGGGTTCCTCCTAATGCAAGACAATACTAGACCTCATGTGGCTGGAGTGTGTCAGCAGTTCCTGCAAGACGAAGGCACTGATGCTATGGATTGGCCCACCCGTTCCCCAGACTTGAATCCAATTGAGCACATCTGGGACATCATGTCTTGCTCCAACCACCAATGCCACATTGCACCACAGACTGTCCAGGAGTTGGGGGATGCTTTAGTTCAGGTGTGGGAAGAGATCCCTCAGGAGACCATCCACCACCTCATCAGGAGCATGCCCAGGCATTGTAGGGAGGTCATACAGGTATGTGGAGGCCATACACACTACTGAGCCTCATTTTGACTTGTTTTAAGGACATTACATCAAAGTTGGATCAACCTGTAGTGTTTTTTTCCACTTTAATTTTGAGTGTAACTCCAAATCCAGACCTCCATGGGTTGCTAAATTTGATTTCCATTGATAATTTTTGTGTGATTTTGTTGTCAGCACATTCAACTATGTAATGAACAAAGTATTTAATAAGAATATTTCATTCATTCAGATCTAGGATGTCTTATTTTTGTGTTTCCTTTATTTTTTTTGAGCAGTGTATATTTAACATGTTTCACATTCCAAGGGAGGAAATAAATGGCCCTCTCAGTGACATCTCTTCTTTATTTGCTTCTCACAAAAACAGGAGTAACAAATATTTCTCCATTACAACTCCTACTCAAAGCATTTCTCCAGTGGTAGACTTGAGATACAAGAAGGAATTCAAGCAAAAGCAAAAACAGTTTTATCTAATGGCAGACAAAATTTCCACAACTCCTATCCCACACCCAAAAACAAATACAAGAAGCAATAACACCCTGTTGGAGTTTGATTTATATGCAATATTTTCCAAGTGTCAAACTATATTTGACAATCAAGTTTTGGGAACAGGGTGTATCAATAGCAAATTATCCTCTATAAACATTGCTTGCTTTCACTAATGCTTCCTTGGATTTAAGACATTTTTATAGAATAAGGACACTCCAAGAAAATAAAGATAATTCACAGCACAGGCACCATTCTTCTGCTTAGGCTATACTGCCATTTGGCAGATTTAGGAAAACTAATTTCCTCTTACAACAGCTGAAATACCCAAAGGAAATGACTTGATCTTAACAGCCCAAATTACAATGGCTTTCTTTATCCCTCAAAGTTTAACTGCTATTTTCAAAATGAAAAAATAAATCTGAAATATGAATTTATGTACATAAAGTCAACATTGTCATTGGGTCTCAACATGTTTAAACTCTGCTTAAACTGAACAGAACAAAAATCTGAAGAAGCAGAAGATATAGACTATTTTAATTATTTATTTCTATTGAGTGATTTTATAGCATGTGGATACAGAGACAGTTATTTTTAGATAACTTATTTTTTCTTGACCACAGATAGCTAACATGTTATTGTTATTCCTATGAAAAATATGATTAGCTAGATTTTTCTAGTAATTTAGATTGTTTGTCATTCCCATGTGTATCATATAGTTGGCTCTTACTGACAATTTTTTATGACTAATGCAAATGCTATTTGAAAATGTTCATTTTCAACCCCCCTCTTCCTCACAAGTAAAGAATTGTTTACCCAAAACTTTTGGATTGTTATTCTATGAAAAGAATTCAACCAGGTGGCCAAGGCAAATCTGTTATTGAGTTTGGGACCAGAGTCTTCAGTTCTACAACTACAGAGTTTTTTTAAAAGGGTATTATATTTGGTCGGTAACAAAATCTGACAAAGTACAAAATACAGCTGACTTTAATAATTACTAATCAGTGCTTGTATGGAATGTTGTTGCCCTAAAATGGTAGATTTTAGGCAACATATTTTTTCATGAGAAAAAATGGTTAATCTACCCGAAGTATTATTATTCTTGAAGAAAATATTGTTATGTATGGAACATAATTTATTTTAACATTTGTAAATAGTTGTAATACGTTGCAGACATGATTTATTTTCTCTCTAATAGGCTAATGGAGACAGACCATGTTTTAAAATAACAGCATTATGATTATTATATTATCAATCTCAAAGTAATGGCATAAACATCTCTTTTTTGCTTTCTTCCTGCCTTTTGAAGTATATTTCATTCTGAGCTAGATCTCTGAAATCTTACTGCAAGATTTAAAATCTTTATTACAAGAAAATTTATTACATTAGTAGCATGGGCTATTAAATATAGAGTATTTCCAGGTACCTTTATAGTATAAAAGAAAAGAATTTAGTGACATGTAGTGTTTAAATTTATAGATTGGATGACAAAAATAAGTTGTCATTTTTTAAAGACATTTAGCTGTTTGCATAGAATGCGCTATTCAAAAGAAAGATTTTCAGACTGTAAAATTTACAGTGAAATTTACAAGATGGATATAAAAAATAATCTGCTGTATAATATGATACAATATTCTAATATTTTAACTGTGTTTTTCATTGTTGCAGGTATGTTACAGCAACTACATAAAATGAAACCTGAATAGCCTCTGTAAATTATAAGTATAATTTGATTTCCCCCCCTCAAAGGTGGAAGCAAAATGGCACAGATATTGATCTTAGCATGAGTTATCACTACAGGCTGGTTGGAGGCAGCTTGGCAATCAATAATCCACATGAGAAACAGGATATTGGAACATACCAGTGTTTGGTCACAAATTCATTTGGAACTATTCTGAGCAGGAAAGCAAAGCTTCAGTTTGCATGTAAGTTTGGGAGGGGTTGAAAAGCATATTTGATGTTCACATCCCTTTTATGCAATTATTTTGTGTACCAAAAACAATTTACTAGGCAATTAAAATAGCAATAAAATTTGCCACAGATTGGATGAACTTGCTCATGTTACCTTTTTCATGTTCAGTTCCAAGATCTTTTTATCTAGTAAATAGCATTAGTGAAACAGATATTCAGGGCTTTGCAATAATTATCCACAGATGACGGAAAGGTCAAGAAAGATGAACACAAATTACTTTTTTGTTAATAGAGTTGTTGTGACATACCCTTCCTCACCTTTTTTTGGAGGGTTTTTTTTCCATGTCCAGATTGCTGTTTGTAAAATATCTATTCTATGCCAAGCAACAGGTTGGAAAATACAATAATCACAAAAGAATAATGATGTCCAGTGTAGTCCCATAAATGTCACCTTCTGTAATTACCTTCCTGACATTTAACCACATTAACAGGCATATACACTTCTTCACCTCTGCTTTGTAATTGGCACCGCATTGTGGTTTGCATCAAATATATGAAGTGGTCCTTTCAGCATAGATATAGCAATACCTGGGAGTATGTGCACGTATATGTGCAAGGTTTTGTGCACTAAAATCGGTAATAAAATTGCTTATTTATGTTTTTTTCTTTGTATTACGACCTATCATTAATTACATATTCAAACGATAAGCATATTCTGATAAACACAAGTGAACATATTTTAACTAGAGATCGTGGTACATAAAAATTAGATTATATTCCCTGCTTTAATGAAGTGGACAAAAATCTACTTCAAAATGGTGAATATTTGTTCAGAATCCCTGGCAACACTGCACATCTTCTTTTAGCACAAATACTGTACCTTTAATAAAGATAATGTATACTAATTGTAACCATACTAACAGAGACAGGGAAGGCCAGAAGAAGTGTTATTAAAAATAGCACATTCTACCTCAATTGCTTCAGAAGTAATTTGGACTTTGTAATTTCTTTTCTCAAGGAGAGTGACCTTGAGGTTAGAGACAAAGCATTCAGGGGAACTGATGTCCTCTTCTCCACTGATTTTTGGAAGTTGCCTTTTGCTGTGTTATACTTATGCTACAAGCTGTGAACTGAGATGGCAATTATAGAGAACAAAAAATGTGAAGTCTGATACTACCCAGTTACAATTCATTGGAAGATTTAACACCATTTTCATGCATTAAACAAAGACCAAAGTTCTTAATTACACTACATATGTTAGCCAGGTCTTCAAAGCAAGAATGTCTGAATTACACTTAACTACTGCTGCATTAAAAGTCACTATGAGCAATTCTCACTGATTTTCTCATCTTGTTTAATCTGCTCCTCCCTGCTCTCAGTCCCCCCCCCGCCCAATATTAGTGTTTATATAAAATGTTTCCTTTTCTGGATTATATCCTGGGCATCTGATGAAGAGGACTATTATCTGCAGAAACTTGTGCAATAATATTTTGATTAGTTTTAAGGTGTGTTGGGACTCTTTACTGCTCTTGCTGGAAAAGTCTACAGCAGCTAACTTTCTGAAAACTGTAACACAAAAATTGTTAAGAGAGTGAGGGAAAGTTAAGTAAATGTGTCTCTTTAGATGGTTGATTTGACCAAGGATTTTCCAAGAACCTCAAAACAATACCCATTGTCCATATCAATGGACTCAAAACAAGCAAGTTATATGAGGAGTGAATTTACCCACATCCTAGAAGTGAGCAGCTGTAGAACAGTGAAATGATAGAAACATTTCACTTAGAATTTTGAAAGAACATTGTGAGCATTGTCATAAAGGTGCCATCATGATTAATATAGCCACTCACAAAATAAAAAAACTTACTCAAAGGCAAAAATCTAAAGTGTTCCTTGCTACTTTCACAGCCTAGCTGAACATCCCAAAATGCTCCATTCCACACAATAGTCTTAACCATCCTTTCTGTCCTGGGCTGATAGGCAGAGTACCAAACAAAATCTAGGTTTTTCAAGCATTATTCATTTTATTTTCTAGGGCAGAGGTGTCAAACTCACATCATCATGGTAGTGTCACATGATGTATTGGGACTGTTTTCCCCTTTGCTAAACCAGATGGGGGCAGGACCAGCCTGTACATCCAGCCCATGGGACGCTAGTTTGACATCCCTGTTCTAGGGTATACTATAGCCATTCAGAAAGGAGGGGGAAGCAGAAACCCAGATCACATAGAATTACTGTAACTCCAGTTCTTATCTCCTTATACTTTTCCTAGATACCTAAGCTGAGTCATATTGGTAAAACAACTTGAGCTAATTAGTTGGGTTTTTTCCATTCCATTTTTTAATCTTTCAAGAAGAGAGTGGTCTTCCATCTGTCAGAAATGGTGTAGGGTCTCCTGCTTGGGCAGGGGGTTGGACTAGATGACCTACAAGGTCCCTTCCAACCCTGATTATCTGTTATCTCTTAATCCTCATCATTATATGGACTTCTTCATACACTCAGACAGAAATGATTTTAACTTTCATTAATAAAACATAGTTCTAAAATCAGTCTGTCACTATTTCTGCCATCAATATAACATTAATTATCAATCATATTCTGTTCCTATTATAAACGTCTCTGTCCTGGGAAGGTCAGACAAAAGAAAGCACCTAGAAAATGAGATCATGCTTAGATTATTATTTTTTTGGTACCTGTGTAAAGGCAATCCCTTCTACCTATGTCTGCTATGCTTTTCAGCATTTTAATTGGACTCTAAAATAAGAGAATGCTGACAACTAAGTAGAATCCAAACTATTGGAGAACAGTCAAATTGGATGGAATGTTATAGGTCAGTTAGCCCAGCCCTTGTCTGACAAATCACTGTCTATTCTTCCAAAAATTCTACTTGAATTTAAACACATTTTTTTTTTAAAAAAAGTCATTAAAAGCTACCACAACCTCACATTGAACAATGGTTCTGCTTCTGTGTCATCCCACACTTCTGTTCCAGGAAAGTGATTATCAATTGCTTTCCTTCCTCTGAATATTTTCCTGGATACACAGATGCGAAGTTAAAACATAAAGCATAAAATGCACTTATATGTAGACTCAAAAAAAAAAACCCCTCACCTCTCTGTGCCCTGTTTTACTCTACTGATTTACTGCTGAATTTATAAGGCTACACAAATCAACCAGTGGCACTGGGTGGTGTACAACATGCACCATCCTCCAAAACCCTCCATACAAACAATGTCAAGTCATACAGGAAATGTAAAATGTAAATATGAAATATAGAATATAAAACAGTGACCAATCACCATAATAAAAGCATACAAAGGGGGACTCGATTCAACTGACTTTGTTGACAGTCTTCACTTCATTTAGCTGAATTTTTTTGAGATGGAGAGCATCTGAGGTACACTGAAGTATTTCCTGATAATATGAGAATCTAAAGAATAGAAAAGCTCACTTCATTTATAGTATGGAAGGGTTTCTGGGGTCACCTTTGTTATTAGAATACAATAGCATTGCATGTACAGCATTACATTCCTCATTACAAATCAGAGAATTATACTCATCAAAAAAGATCCTGTTGCATGTGTCATGACTGACAAATCTAATTTTGTAGTTGCTTGTGGACAGGACTCCTAGCAGTGGCACCTGATCTCTGGAGTGGTTTCAATATTGAAATCCCTTAGCGCACAGGTGTCAAACTTGCAGCATCACATTGCTGTCACATGAGGTTTCACATTTTTCCCCTTTGCAAAACTGGGGTGGGCATGGCCTGCACATGATGCATCCGGCCCATGGGCCATCAGTTTGACACCCCTGCCTTAGAACTTAGTATTATGGCAGTTTCCTTTATGAAGGTTTTATTTCATTTTCATTTTCCTCCTTTTAAATCCATATTTTATATAGTTTAAGCTTATCTTATTTTATATTTTAAGTTTACACAATATTGTAAACTTATTCAAAAACAGTTTACAATATAGTTTTAAAACTTAAAATATATGGAAAGCTGTGAAGAAAATCATCAACATCCTTTTTCCATTTTTGTGTTCCTACATGCAGATAACAGGGATTGAACATAGGAATGTCTACATAATAAGCATATCAATATTTAACTACAGTTGAATACATTTTTATTAAGACAGTCACTGATTAAGACAGTCACAGAACTAACATTGTTTTGGTAGCTTTCAGTACTCTTGCAATTCTTTTTGGTTGCATCATTTGTTTTCCTATAGAGGAATTTCAGTATTATCTGAAAAGGTTGCCTTAGATAAAATTGGGAAGTAACTCTGTTCTTACTTGGTACAATATATCGGAGGGAATAATTCTTAAAAGGTGCCAGATATGCAGTTAATGGCTTCAGGTAGCAGGTAATGGAAAATAATTCCCAGAATCATGTTATGTTCAGTTCTGCTTTCTTCATGAAAAGTTTCTCCTAAACGAGCTTAACAAACAATCTGCATTAATGCTTTATACTTGGCCATCACAGACTTAATTTCTCTGCTGCCACTCCGTATTATTGCTTGCAGGCAAGCTCACTGCCATAATTCACACAGCTCAATAGCTTGGCTCAGTTGTAGAAAACTAGTTGCAGGAATGTCAATTTCTGTGGTGGCTATAATGTGTTGTTCTCCAAGTTGCCAAGTGGTGATAAATCTGTATTCAGGAGTGCATTTGGGGTGAGTGTATCTAATCAATAAATGTGGTTATTTGTTTTCTCTCCCAATTAACTGGGTTAGGAATAGATTTCTCTTTCAAAAATACAGAGGCAGAGAAAAAGGGAACTTTCAAGCTGGCATTAAATGAAAATGTTTAATACTGCACTGTACAAGATACATAGAAAGTCAACTGCATGTTGATAAATGCTTGGACTTACTCTGCCCTTCATAGTGTCAGATGTTATTGCAGTAGTGCTCAGGTATGCTGCAAAATGTTCTCTCCACACTATTTCAATAACATTAATTTGGGAAGAATCTAATATGTAGCTCCAGTGTATACCAGCTTTGAAGATTAATGCTGTACAATACAGCAAACATTAGCTTAGAAAAAGAACCTCATCTGGATTATTTTCGTATATCAATATCCCACTGATGGAAACAGTCATACTACAATATCTCTCATGAAAAAAAACAGTAACGTTAGAACTGAATAGTACTTTATCTTTGTACTCAGATACAGGGATTTGATTTCTCTTTTATGCTTTGCTACTTTTGATATCCTTACCGCTTCAGTCATATTTCTCTTTCTTTTCTATGCCACCTTGACATTTTTCTATGTGATACATCTTCCTCATATTATATTTGTAAAGAAAATGGTTAAGGATTTTTGAATCAGTACATTGGTATTTCAATATAGAATTAATATATAATGATATTGCTATAGATTTCATATTTGGCCCTTGCGTTTGTCCTATTTTTGTGGTAGAATCCAGAGTCACAAGTGGATCTTTTACAGGGAAAAAAGAGACAACATAGCTTGGAATCTTTGGTGTGCAGGAAAAGGGTGGAGGCCAACCACACAGCAGTTCACATCCAATAGTTGTGCAGATAAATGTGTTCCTGGTTCCTTGGACTAGACAATTTGTAAGCTTTTTGTTTTATATTCTCTAATTCTGCATATCATGTTGTCCATTTTAATATTCACATCCCATAAAATAAAGAATTAAGAAACATGAATGGAGCATTAAACTGGATAGCCAGTGCTGAACACTAATCACAAAATAAATCTACAAAATGTCAGCATCCTGGCACAATGCAACAGACTTGCCCCTCAAAAAAAAATTATTACAGAAGCAATAGAAACTTTAAAAAAGCATCCTAATAATTTCAGTGAGGAGAAAGATTATCAACTATCACCTGCTTGGTGATTAGAAACTAGTTGTGGACATTCCATTCCATTCAACCCAAGCAAAATATGGCATCTTTTGCAGCATTCA
Organism: Pseudonaja textilis; assembly: GCF_900518735.1. The sequence continues at coordinate 13,367,099 of NW_020769311.1, forward strand.
GTTCAAATACACTCCGAAAAAGCTAGAAGCATGGCTACTGAAAAATCAGCACATATTCATTGCTTTTCAAAATACTACCCAGATGCCATTTCACAAATAAATAGCAGCTGTGAAGACTTACACTCTATATTTAGAAGCTAATTTCAAGTACAGGTTTTTGAATTACTAGATGACACAAGCCAGGATCACAATAATGGTCCTCTGCAGAGCAATAATGTTCAAAGGCTACATAAATGTATAGATGCATTGATTTCATGCTCAGGATTAAATGTTATCATCTGTGACAGAGTTTAAGCTTCCTTAATAAGTGTACAGTCACAAGATGAACGGAATTGATAAATGACAACTATAAACATTCTAGAACCAAGTGTGAACAGTAATATACTAGAGAAATCATTCTATTTGGAATCCTAATTTAGATATTTGAAAGCTTTTCTGAATTTACATATGCAGGAGTGTGACTTTCAGTAGGTTAAAAATAAATATTTGTCCTTCAACTTCTTTATGTATCAGCCTGTTAGAGAAGTTTTGTTAGTTTATAGTTTTAAATGTCTCTATGTTGTATTATTTCATCTAAAAAACAGGAGGAACTGAGGCAGTGTGTGTCTGAATGGGTTTGTGTATGTATATGCACATTGTAATTTTAATCTCAATTAGGTTATATGCATCAGCCATTATATGGCTGCAGGGTGTTTAGATCTGGGGGGAGTGCATCCCCCAAACAGTAAAGGACTGGCTTGTGGTGCCTCTGTCAGTGAAAATGGAGTTCAGGGAGGCTGCATGTGGCTTCCTGGGGTTTCCTTTTCACTGGCAGAAGGCTAGCAAAGCAAACTAAAAACATAACAAAAGGAGAAATGTTTCCCCTTTTGTATTTGAGCATGCAAGAAGAGACAGGAAAAGAGAAAGGGAAAGAGGAAAGACAAAGAAAAAGAAGGAAAGATTGGAAGAGAGCAAGGAAGGAAAAATAAGGAAAGAGGGGAAGGAGAATGAAGAGGGAAGGAAAAAGAAGGAAAGGAAAGGAACCAGATACTTTTTCATTCCCATTGTAAGAAATTAATGATCCTATGAATATTCCTTAGGTGAAAGTTACAATTTGGGGAGTTTTTTTGATGAACGTTAAAGAAAAATCCCTCATGACAGATAGGAAACGTAAAGTTTGTCCTAGGTGCTGTAATATTGCTGAAAGTTTTATACATTCTAGATATCAGCTATGTCAAGATGCCCAATACCATTGACGACTTTCATGGCTTTAATAAACTTGCCTTTGTTTTTCCCCATATAGTTTGATAACAAAAGCTTTTTGTGAGAACTTATTTCTAAAAGTTGTTGCAGCCATATTGTCATTTATTACATAATTCCAATGCAGATTTGCAATATTCATTGATGAATCCAAAGCATTCTCTAATAATGGTAGAACCGATATAGTTTATTCACTGCAAGAAAGAATTCATGTTCACATTGCTTTCTTTCATGGTAATCAACTGAAAAGTCTTTGAGGCTATCAGGTGCTCTGTCCCGGCTATAAATTGTCATATTGAGCTGATAATCTTAAGAATCTCTCACAGGAAGCTTTTGATTTAATTGAATCTTTCTATAACAGTTTGCTGTCAAACTGTAAATTTATGTTTAGTTTCTTCTATCTTTTTAAAATCCTTTTTTTGTTTTGTCATCATGATGAGTTAATATTTATTTTGCATTTTATATTTCATTTAAATTATTAGGCAATCACTTGGTGTTTATTCTGTTTTAATTATTAGGTATTTTCTTGGCATTTAAATGGAGAAAAAGGCAGGTTAGAAATTATTTTAAGCATCTAAGAAACTTCTCCCCAGTTCTCAAGCTGTGGTTATTGGGTGTTCTAAAATTACAGTGCATATATTAAAAAGACTCAGTTAAATGAGTTTGTGGTTATTAAAAAATATAATGAATCTTTTTCAGGTAAAAATAGAGAGGAATATAATGATAAGAAATGGAAAAGGGGATATAAGAATGAAACAAAAAATATTACTTATAACTATTCATGGTGGGTAAGAACAACAAACCTGGTATTATTTAAAACAACCAATTTGTCTAGCACGGGAAATGCAGCTTCTGCTAATATATGCAAATCACTCTGTCTCCATCACTAATCAGAGAAAGGGATGATGGTTCCTATTTAACTCAGTTCACTTCTATTGCCATATGAAAGGCACTTGTCTGTCACCTACTGTGATTTTAGCTTGTTAATTTCAAGAGATATTGACAAGCGCTTTAATTCCCATGCAAGATTAATGGGCTTCACAGGGAAGCAATCCCCCAGAGTCAGACAACCCTTTCGCACTTGCAAATTGTCCACATTGTAAAAAGCTTTCTCTTCTCTTGTAAACAGGGCTGGAGCTGTTTAAAACAAAAAGGAAGCTTTTGCTTGGCATCACGGGATGAGTTTTCAATGGGCTGGCTTGCAGAGTAAGCACAAACATTTCTCACTGAGAGGAAGTTGCATTATTGAGGCTTGTTGCGAATTGCTCATCAGGAAAGCAGATGAAGTTCCTGAATAATCCTCCCTCTTCCCCCCCCCTGCCCCCCAGTTATTTTCAGTGTAATGCTGGCAAACATATTCAGTGAAGTTTGGATCCTACCCAAAGACCAAAAGTACTAGAGGGAGTAGTCTACTATATATGCATAACACAAACTGCATTGAATACTGCTGGCTTTGCAAAACCTTGACTTCCATTCTGCAAATGAGGTGGTAAAATATGGATGAGCTGACAGAGAGAACATTCAATTCTCTCCCTACTTGTAGGTGTTGATAGGTCCTAAACTCTTAAGTCAGAAGACAGGATTTTTTTTCTTTAAAAAAGAAAAGGAGGCTTTTGATACAGACTTGGTGGTATCTCTTTTTTACTGAATGTGTTGAGAAATGTTGCAGATTCTAGTGCCAGAGTGCTTTTCGTTAAAGTAACATTTGTGAACTTGATAATCTAGATCTCAAAGTAAGAAGGAAACTCTTGCTGAATTGCTCACTTTCATAGTTATGTTTCATAGTTTCTTAACTGTGGAAGGAGAAAACTAGATATTAGAGAGGCACGGTAAACTCTGGGTTTTGTTCAATTCAGTGGTGGGATTCATTTTTTTTTACTACTGTTCTGTGGACATGGCTTGATGGGTGTGGTAGGGGAAAGAAAAAAATTTCCATTCCCACCCCACTCCAGGGGACTGATACTGTAAAATCCTATTCCCTCCCACTCCTGGAGGAAGGTTACTCCAAAATTCCATTCCCTCCCCACCCCAATAACCTGCTTTCCAGCTCCATTTTCCTGTGCAGGGTAACAAAAGAAAACCCAGACAATCAGCTAGGACTCAAGAGGCAGAGAATAGATGGGGGTGGGGCCAGTCAGAGGTAGTATTTGCCAGTTGTCCAAACTACTCAAAATTTCCACTACTGGCTCTGGTTCAATTGCATGAGTGTCAAATCCAAATGTCAAGGTTCTAGTTCTTAACCTGTGTCTCTCCCTTCACACTGCAGGAAGTTAGCATGCACCTCTCTCCTAGAAAATGAATATTCTAGGAAATATTTAAAAAGCAGAATATTATACCTTCCTGGATGAGAAAAGGAGAAACATGCTCTTGGAAAGTGGCCCCCACCTTGGTTAATAGCCCCAGCAAGACAAAAGACATCTTATCTACAACACAAAAGACCTTCAGCTCCAGGGTGATAGGATTAAGATATGACCCTTCAGAATAATAGGATTAGCCTCTACCCATCTCACCATATGGCACCTGGAAGATTACATCACCCAGCAAGATTTAATCAGGTCAGCAACAGAGTTATAAATCTTGCTCCCTTTCTCACCCATGTGCTTTTTTGCCAAGGACCTCAAACCATGTGGTCCTGCTGTCCACCATTAAACCATCTTTCCAAGCAGTCACCATGTTTCTTCCCCTGTGGAACTGAACCAAGATGGACATTTCTTCCAACAACACCATACTTCATATGATGTGATGCTTCCTCATGTATTGTCTGTCTCTTTCCTAGGATTTGATTAAGCGAGGATGGCCAATAAGCAGAATTCAGGCTACAAGGATAGAGCAGAGAAAGAGAATATTATAACCACAGTAGATAAGAAGTGTTTTCCAGGTGATTGCTATCAAAAATACTGTATGCTTTTATTTCCCCATTTAAGGCATGAATCACTAAGCCTAACATTAAAGTAACATTCATCAGCAAGCATTGATTTCAGAATCCAGCCATGGACTATCAGAGTTTACCTTATTAGGTAAGGGTAGGTTTTCAGTAGATGTGTATAACCACATCTTTGTCACTTAATATTAAGGTATAACCTGATACTTGCAAGATGGTATGCAAATTTAACAAATATATGATTAAATCTAGCACAGAACTTTAGCCTACAATGTTTTCATTCTGAGGGTACTAATGTGGGCTACCTGTACTTTCCTAAGTCCAGAAGCAGATTGCATTGTCCATTAAAAATGGACTCCACTCACATGTTTTTAAGCCTTGGTTTGAACTTTGTTTTAACCTGAGCCATCTTAAGTTCTTCAGAGTAATATTGTCCAATATTCATTGCAATCTAATGGTAGTCTCAGCTTTAATTGGCTTTACTTTCCTGAAGGTAGTAGTCGCTGTAACATATAGACTATGTTACTACTTATCTCTATGAAGCTGATCTATCATTTTTTCCTTGCTAAAAATTATCCTGGACCTAGCCATGCAAAAACAAGTTTTCCTTCTGTTGCTGTTTTTTTTTTTTACAATAACACCAAAGCAATTATGATTCCATAAGGGGGAAACAAAGCATCTGCTTTAGTGTCAACTGAGTAGGGAGGTGAAGGCATCCATGTTTACAAATGGGAAAGGCAAGGCAAGGTAGGAGGAATAACTTAGGGGAGAACAATGAAAAAGGAAAAGGCAAGCACCAGTAGGTCCACAAGAGAAACAGTCATCAAGAATGCCTTTCTTGTACAGTTGGGAAGGACAAAAAACAGCTAATCTTGCAATGGCCACAATCCAAACAATGGACCAGCCTTGTTCAGTTCCCAACACACTGGAATCCAAACTGGGATTGCTGGAACTGGCTTAAGATATAGATGGGAACTGCATGGGAAACAAGTAACCTAGGCCAGAGTGCAGAATTGCATTGCAGCTGCATTTAAATTGCTTCTACTTTTCTTTCTCTTTGGAGGAAAAAAAATCTTCCAATAAAATAATTGATTGATTCACAATCTTTGCAAGAGTTCTAGAGTAGTTACATATTATTCTCTGACATTTTAAAAGAGAGTTAACTGCTGCTCACATCATGGCTCTCACATCTATGTTGTGCTTTTGGAAGCAATTTAGAGGTGATTTGGTCTTGCCTTCTTTCCAAGGTGCTGTCAAGCATCCCCAATAGTTGTGCTATTCTTTATTTCCTAATCAAATATTAAGTAGCTCATCTCTACTTAGCTTCCAAGCCTAAAGTCAGCCAACCTATGTTTCAAATTGCAAACCTAGTTTTTCCCTAGTAATTTGCTGCTCAGCTATGAATTTGTGTGAGCCTTTCCTAATGAATGCAATTATTTTTAGTTGTATTTAATGTGTAAAAATGTTAGTCATAAAGAAATCCTTTCTAACCAAGGCATCCTTCAATAGCTAACTGCCATGCTGATGTAAGTTTTACTTGTGCTTAGCAATAAATATTGGGAAAATGAATGTAGTCAGTTCAGTTATTCTGAAATGCATGTATGGGTACCTTCCCAACTGGTTTTTTACAATCCAATCTGAATGTTAATAGGCTATCTACATATTTTAATCTCATCTTGAATTATCAGATTTAACAGATAATCAGAGTTGGAAGGGACCTTGTAGGTCATCTAGTCCAACCCCCCCACCCAAGTGGGAGACCCTACACCATTTCTGACAAATGGTAATACAATCTCTTCTTGAAAAATCTCAAGTGATGGCGCTCCCACAACTTCCGAGGGCAAGCAGTTCCATGGGTTGATTGTTCTCACTGTCAGAAAGTTTCCTCTCATTTCCAGGTTAAATCTCTCCTTGTTCAGTTTCCATCTGTTATTCCTTGTCTGGCCTACAGGTGCTTTAGAAAATAGCTTGACTCCTTCCTCTCTGTGGCAGCCCCTCAAATATTAGAACACTGCTATCATGTCTCCCTTGGTCCTTCTCTTTAGTAGACTAGCCATGCCCAGTTCCTGTAACAGTTCTTCATATGTTTTAGTCTCCAGTCCCCAAATCATCCTGGTTGCTCTTCTTTGTACTCTTTCTAGTCTCAACATCTTTTTTATAATGTGGTGAGCAAAACTCGATGCAGTCCTCTAGGTGTGGTCTTACTAAGGCTTTATAGAGTGGTATCAATACTTCCCTTGATCTTGATTGTGTCCCTCTGTTAATGCAACTTAAGATTGCATTGGCTTTTTTTGATGCTTCGGTACACTGCTGGCTCATATTTAGCTGGTTGTCCACTAAGACTCCAAGATCCCTCTCACAGTTACTGCTATTGAGCCTGGTTTCACCCAGTCGATATGCGTACTTTTGGTTTTTCTTGCCTAAGAGTAGGACTTTACTTTTCTCTACATTGAATTTCATTTTGTTAGATATGGCCCAGTGTTCTAGTCTGTCAAGATCCATCTCGATCTTGAGCCTATCTTCTTGGGTGTTAGCTATTCTTGCCAGCTTAGTATCATCTGCAAATTTGGTAAGTTCCCTTTCTATTCCCTCATCTAAGTCGTTAATGAAGATATTGAAGAGTACTGGGCCTAAGACGGAACCTTGTGGCACCCCACTGTTTACTTCCCTCCATGTAGACTTAGACCCATTAAGGACTACTCATTGAGTACAGTTTGTCAGCCAGTTGTGAGTCCATCTTGTGGTGGTGCTATCTATTCCACTTTTTTCTAGGTTACTAAGAAGTAGGCTGTGGTCTCCTTTGTCAAATGCCTTGCTGAAATCTAAATATATTATGTCCACAGTATTTTGCTAGTCTACTAATTTAGTCACTGTGTTGAAGAATGAAGTAAGATTGGTTTGGCATGATCTGTTTTTAATATACCCGTGCTGACTGCTAGTTATTACTTTACTTGTTTCTAGATGTTGGCAGATCTGGTTTTTTATTATCTTTTCCAGTATCTTCCCAGGTATTGATGTTAGGCTGATTGGTCTATAGTTTCCTGGGTCTGGTTTTTTTCCTTTTTTGAAGATGGGAACCACATCAGCTCTTTTCCAGTCTTCTGGTAGTTCCCCAGTGCTCCAGGATTTTTGAAAGATATGGTGCAGTGGTTCTGAGAAGACCTCTGCCAGATCCTTTAAAACTCTGAGATGTAATCCATCAGGCCCCGGTGATTTGTTTTCATCAAGATCAGACAGGTGTTCTCTTACTATTTGTTTGCTTATTTTAACTTTTATTTCTGGTCTGTCTTTTACAGTTATGGTTTTGGTGGGTTGAGCTATAGTTTCTTTTTGCGTGAAGACAGAGGCAAAGAATGAGTTAAGCAGTTCTCCTTTCTCTTTGTTGCCTGTTACTTCCTTGCCATCTTCTCTCTTTAGTGGACTGACTGTTTCCTTGATTTTTTTTCTTGTTATTTATATGTTGAAAGAAACTTTTTTTATTATCTTTGACTTTTGTTGCAAGTCTTTGTTCGTTCTGAGCCTTTGCTATCCTGACTTCATCTTTGCAGATTCTGGCTATCTGCTGATATTCTGTATTGTATATCCTTCTTTCCATTTTTTGTACTTGTCCCTTTATTCTTTCAATTTGCCAAAGAGATCTTTGTGTAGCCATGCTGGTTTCTTCTTGGATTTCTTGTTTTTCTTTCTCAGTGGTATTGTGCTGGTCTGGGCTTCTATGAACATACTTTTTAGAGTTTCCCAAGATTCTTGAGTTTTTTTCCCCTTTAGGATTTTCATCCATGGAATCTTTCCCAAATTCTCTCTGAGTTTATTGAAATAAGCTCTTTTAAAATCCAAGACTCTGGTGTCATTATGTTCTGTTGCTTGTGTTTGTGTTATGTTGAATTCTAGTATGACGTGGTCACTCTCACCAAGGTTCCTGCAGTTTCAACTCCCTCTATCACTTCTTCTCTGTTTGTAAGAATTAAGTCCAGTATGGCTGTCCCTCTCATTTCACCCTCTACCTTTTGGACAACAAAGTTGTCAGCTACGTTGTTTAGGAACTTATTAGATTTCTCACTTGGTGCAGAATTAGTTTTCCAATTGATATCAGGATAATTGAAGTCTCCCATTACTATTGTTGTGTGTTTCCTGCATATGTTTGTTAGTTGGCTGGCAAAAAGGACATCTATATTTTCTGCTTGATTGGGTGGCCTATAATATACACCTATGGCCAGTTGAAAGATGCCCTAGTTGGAAGATCTTCTTCCTTCAAATAAATAATATTTTGTAATGATACTAACTTTTTAAAGACTCATGTTAAGATTATTTTACTGAATAAAACTATCAGGGCAATAGCATGGTATTTCTGAAGTAAAAATGAAGAAATGCTATTGTAGAATCATCATTATCATCATCTATTCCCCCAACAAATATCACTGTTTTTTGATTGGTTATTTCCTAGTGATTTTGTTTTAACCAAGACCCTAGGATACATTACTGTAATAAGTAGTAAGTTCCAAGTAAGAATATTTTTGCAAATTCTAGTAACTTTAAAGACTCTCAGATAATTAGTGAATCCCTGTAGTAAGACCCCAAGAGCTCCAATTACTATTGATATTATAGTTGACTTTTTCTTTTAAAGTCTTTCAACTTCAGTTTGTAAATCCAGATACTTCATTACATAGTTCATGTATTTTTCATTAATTGTCTTCTACTACATCTATGAACCATGGCTTTTTTCTTTTTAATATTAGTAATGTCTGGTATTGTATTTCAGGTGTCTGAAAAAAATCCCAGGAGATCTTGAACTTCTAATTTTCAAACACTTGTCAGGTGCAAGGTCCCAGTAGATTTTGTTAATAATAAAGCCAAACTTTCTATATAAACTCCAGTGCACAATTTTTACAATTTTATTACAGTGATGCTTCGGCAGTTTGGGCAATTATGCCACAGCCACTAATGAGGTGGACTACAATTTCATTTTTGATTTAAATCTTTGGAATATTCCAACAGTTCAAAAATGTTCAGCTTTGGCTTTGATATTTCTTTGCATATCCTGTTTCTGTGTTGCCATGACTGTTCCATCAGTTTCTTTTTAAAGAAATTCCTGAAAACAATATTTTTAAATCTGATTTTCCTACACTATCACAGATATATTGAGCATGAAAGATTAGGATTTCCTAGCATCAATTCAGATTTAAGTGACTTTCTTTTTGTCATAATCCTTTGATGTAATGCTCTATAGCAGAGGTGTCAAACTCAAGGCCTAGAGGCTGGATCTGGCACATGGGGTTCTTAGATCTGGGCCATGGGGCTGCCCTGGAAAAGCAAAGGACTGGCCTGTGGTGCCTCTGCCAGCAAAAACAGAGGTCGGGAGGGCCACTGGGGCCCTCACTAGCTCTGTTTTCACTGGCAGAGTATTGCAACAGGCTGTCACAGCCAAAAACAGAAGAGCCCATTTTCACTGGCAGAGTGCTCAGGCCACCACAGGTGCCCCCAACAAAAGTGACGTTGAGTTGGCCACACCACCCTAGCTCCCCAAGCTCAAACACAATCCTGTTGAGGTCCTCAATGAAATCTAGTTTGACACTCCTGCTCTAACTTTTTAACTTTCCACTAGAATGGTCCCTTCCTGTGCCTGATATGGTCACTTGAAATATATTTTTCTTTCACTTTTTTTTACTTGTAACAATTCCTCCCCATCTTTACTTTTGGCAAAGTAGTGTCTGTCAACTCCTTCAGTGGAAAGCATGATTCCCTTAATTCTCTTGTTTTTCTACCAGTTCTCTTGTTTTTCTACCAATTCTCTTGTTTTTCTACCAAGTATATCTAATTCAATTAGTTGCCAATCAGTTATACCTGCAGTAGATCAAATAACTTGAATGGCCCAAGTATTTATGGCTTTAATTATATTCCCTGCATTTAATTTTCTTTCAGTTTTGTTTAATTTGCTTTCTATAATTATGGATATAATGAAATACAGTATTCTTTTTAACTTGCTCACTTAATAAGTCAGAAACTTCCATTAATCCTACATTTTCCATCATTCTTCAGGTGCCAATTGTTTTGTGGAAATCATCATCATCATCGTCAACATCATCATCTGTATATTTTATTTCTGCCTTCTTCTAAACATTACCAGAGGTAGATTTAACTCTATAATAACTATTGAATATTAAGGTTTTAGATCAAAAGCATAGACCTATTCACCTCATGGCAGTCAAACAGAATGGGTTAGAGAAAATAATTGTTTTAAAGAAACACAGAGAAGCTGTTTTCTGTGAGGTGTCTGATAATTACGATTACTTTGCTATTTTTGGTGAGAAGAGTCATAAAATTGGAAGATGCCCTTTGGGCCACTGTCCAACTCCCTGTTCAACAGAGGAATCCAGATTAAAACATCCCTGACAAGTGGTTGTTTTCCCTTTGCTCTTACTATTGGGAAGCTCACCAGTTCTGAATTTCTTTAAGGTTATGTAAGGATTCACCTACATGATCTGCTAATTCCATTTCCTATAAGTATTTTGTATTCCCAATTCTTCTAAGTTTTTTGTAGAGCTTTATTGGCTTTTTCTCTTCCCTATCCTCTTTTCCCCCCATCTCCTGATTGGAATTATTTGCAAATGTATTAAGAAACTCCAACAGGTTTGACGGAGCATGAATTGCAGGAACATAGAATACAGAATGTTCTTTATTCTTTATTGTCTGTGTCTCTTGATAGTATTCAGTTGTGGCAATTTGAGGCTGCACTCTGCTGATATCCTTTGAAGTCTAATATAGAGTCTACATTGAGGAGCCTGTGATGATGTACACGAGAAAAGTGTGTGTGTATATACATCAGAGAGGGGAGGGGGGGTACTGTGCAAAAGTCCTAGGCCACCATTAGATTTGCTGTAGTAGCATTAGTATAATGACCATATATAATTATATATCAGACTTCCTACTAAAATATAACCAGAAAATAAAGGAAATTTGTATGAAGTATTCAAAAACAAGAAAAAAGCTGGAGAGGGGGGTCAGTTTCCATAAGCTAAAGTGGCAAGTATGTATTGTGACCTTACCTTACACTTAACAACAGCAGACACCTGGCTCCCTAAATGTAAACCTAAATGTAACAGAATGTAACTAACCCTGTGTATGTTCTATATTTTATATTCTATATTCAAAATGACTTCATAACACTCTTTTCCACTGATCTTCTGTCCAATGTGTGTGAGCTTTAGCATATCCTTAGCCTTAGCCTGTTCCCCTTCACAAAAGAGGTTATCTTTCCACAAAGACCATTCCTGATCAAGCTTCTTCAAACTGTAGAAGGGTAAACTTGATATCTTACCTTTGGTTTGGAAAGCAGAAAATCGATTAATTTTAGCCTATTGTGGGGAACACCTAATATATATTCTATTCTTGGATCAGTTATTTAAAGTAGTTAAACATCAGAAGACCTATTCATTGAAAGAGATAACCATGCACATTTTACTTCCATAGATAGGGCTTTATTAATAACATTTACCCTATATAAAACAACTACCATAAAAATCATAACATAATCTCAAGACAGTTTTCTTTTTGGAAAAAAATAGCAGTAGTATTCTCTAGGTATTGTTAGGAAGAAAACGTCTATAAGTCTCAAAGCAGTTAGATTTTTATTGATAAAATTTAATATTTGTGAAGGTTAAATGCAATCTCTTTATTTGCTGTGTGGTAAAGTTCTTTTTATTGTCCTAGATTCCAATAAATTCTTGAATGTAATATCCCCATACCCACTAGAGCTTTTCATTTTATTTTTTATATAATACTCAAAAGATTTGAGAGCTAAAATGAAGGACAGGAGAAATCGATAATGAGTAATACTATCTTTTTATTAGTGGAAAATTAGGAGAGGTCTATACCCATGATAAATTAAATGATTAAAACAAAGGCATCCTGATATTTACTAAAAAACTTTTCCCAAAAAACGAACTTATCTAGGTATGTTCGATTTCACCTTGCCCCAAACTCCAACCACATTGGTGGGGTTATAAGACCAACACATGTAGAATGGTCCACTTAAAACCATTTTTAATTTTTATTCTTCCACAAAAGGACTTTTCTTAGGGATTTGCATTAGAAGGTTATTAGATAGTAATAAAATAATTATATATTATTTACAACCATAGAAGCAGTTTTGGGGAGCCTTGAAGCTAGATCCTTGTTAAGCCTCTAGATGGTGTTTAATCCTAGGACCTTCTATACACAAAGCATGAATTCACTAATTCACTGGTCCTTAATTCGTGATAATGATAATGAATTCAATACAATATTCATCAAAGCATTTTAAAAGTGATTATACAGTAGACAACTAGCACAGAACACATAATTGATGATACAGTCAACAGTTTTAAGTTAGAAGAAAAGTCTTGCTATACTGTAACAGACGTATTTGCATACTCACACACCCATATATTATTGCCTACAAAAATGGTCTTCTAGAACAAAAAATGAGAGGGTTGAGAAGCAGAAGAATTCTCCAGTGGAGAGTTATAATAGGCTGTGCCCACACTGAATATGTGTGTGTGTGTGTGTCTGTGTGTGTGTGTGTCTGTGTGTCTGTGTGTCTGTGTCTGTGTCTGTGTTTACAGCAACATAGAATCAAGCAATCTTGAACATAAAATAGGAGCACCTTAAACTATCAGAGAAAATATGCTTGAATCTCAAAAGATAATGATTAAAGTAATTGCTGATGCAATGAATATCATAGTTAGCATGGAATTGTTTTAAGAACCCTTGTTATTCACTTGACATTTCAAGTGCACATTGATATAGACAGATATGATTCCACTTGTTGGATTCTTGTCTGGAGAATATATTGGAAATATATTTGCATTTCTGATATTATGGTTGAGATTTGGCTAAAGAACAAATAACTGTATTATGTCTCACTGAAATCAGTTAGGCTTCTTAACTCACTTCTTATAACTAATAAATATTGTACATTTGAATTGAATATATGTATGCATGCATGTATGTATGTGTGTGTGTGTGTGTGTGTGTGTATTTTTCTTAAGTTTTTGCGGGTATTTATATGTATGGTATACAGCTTTGTTCGGGTATTTTCTCATGTCATTATAGTTGTGCTTTTAAAGTTCTAGCAACATTTCGGCAGAATCTCATCTGCCATCATCAGGCTTCTGTATAGTGTTCGTCTGTGAGTCAGACTTTCACAGCCACTTCTGTTTTAAATTTGGTACTAGCCTACACTGTGCCAGAATGGTTTTTTCTTCATCCTGATTGGTTGGGTGTCTTGGTCTGTGTTTATTGGTCTTGGAGTTTGCTGTGTTCTGCTTGACATGGGAAAATACCTGAACAAAGCTGAATACCATACATATAAATACCAGCGAAAACTTAAGAAAACATACATACATACATACATACAT
>NW_020769311.1:13402059-13412553 GCF_900518735.1 Pseudonaja textilis
TATATATATATATATATATATATATAATACATTAATTCTGATGGCACCCAATCTCTGCAGAAAAGTACATAGATTTGCACTACCCATTTGATTTAAGAATTCTTTGGTCAGACATGAAAATCAACACTACATTCTGAGTTACAAAGTGGATTTATTGCTCATGCCAATACACAAGAATCTAGTCAACTAATGGTCAGTGCTAGTTAAGAGTTAATGGAATTCAACAGGGTTGAGTTAGACCACTTTTGGGAATGTAACAACTCCAGGCTGATTCCTCTCTTGACTGTCCCCCAGGCTCTGCTTTTCATTCTCCACATTTTTAATTCTTTGCCTGATACCTGATTTTTGTTGATAAAATGAAGGAATTGAAGAATGTGTAGGATATTATCACCCTTTCAAGATAGTCTAGACAAGAAACACAACCCATGAGTACTAAACCTATTATTATTGTAAGGCTACAGTAACAGAATGTTGCACATCTCCTCTCTGTCCTTACTTTTTGTTTCTAGAAAACCAGACATGGACTCCTATGAGATGCTTTCCATACCCTCTTTTCCTCTGTGAGCTGAGATACCTTTTGTATGATAGTTGACAAAGTTGCAGTTTTTCCTCCTGTCTCCCAAGGTCATTCTCACATCCCATTACAGATGTATGAATGATAAATGAATACACTTCACAACTGACTTCCATTTGTATGGTGACATTTGTTCTTCCAATTAAATCTGTTGGGAGAAGATGCCAAAAATTCTCCATTAAAAAGTTAGATGATCCAATTTAATGAATGTTTGACTGGATCACTCCATTGATTTCCCTGTTTCAAAAAAATATAAGCAATGCAGCTACATCACTCTGCCTGCTTCCCCTCTTCTGATGATCTGATGTCTCCTCCAGCAATTTCAATATCCTCTAATAATTCCAATAAGATATGTAGAACCTTCTTCCACCTATTAGAACTACTGGTCAAGGCTTCATGTTTTGTCAAATAACTACTGAAGTAAATCCCTTTGCTTTGATAAGGAATATTGTATTGCCTCTGTGATGCAATGTGCCTCATCAAGGGGAATCCCAACTCAGATTAAACTGCTAGTCCCTATCTTGAGGGGAAAACATTGTTGTCATTCTCTTCACTACTGTTATTGCAATCCAATAGTCAATAAAAAAATAGTTTCTCTCGATAGTTCACAGTTGATCAAAACAGTAAACAGTAAAATAGTGGAAATACATATCTGACAGTATAAAATAAGAGAGAGAGAGAGAGATAGAAAGAGACAGAGACAAAGACAGAGATAATTTACCATAAGGGGCACTTAAAATCAAAAATACATTATCCCTCCTTCCCTCCCTCTCTCTCTCTTTCTCTCATCTCTTTTCTATCTATCCATCTACTTCAGGTGAAGACAAAAGTCTTAGTTTAGATGAAAGGATCAAGATTAGTACCGTGCTTATCTTGTAGGGAGGGCATTCCAAAAGGAGAGATTTCAGAAATAAAAGTTCTGCACTCTCATAAGTCCCCACTAATGTTACTTGGAGATGATCTCCAGAGTGTCTAGGGAAGTCCAATTGTTAGGACTCATTGGAATATTTCAGTAGATACGGCTCCAGGACATCAGTTTGAACTATGCATCTTGAATGACTAACAGTCAATGCCACCAACAAAAGACTAAGGTGGTTTAACTGCATCCTAGATAGAAGCCGTGAAACTCTCTACTCTCATGTTTAAACTGTCATGCCACATAAAAGCATGACATTAAAAAGCCACATAACCAAATTCTTTGCAATGGAAAAAAGCAGACTAAGCCAAATCTTAATGCCTATATTAACTGCATTCTTTCAAGAATCTTCAAATTCAGATGTAATAAGCATTTGTTGTTCAAATGTAAGATACATCAAACTAGATCTAATCCCACTTAGGCACTGAAGCAAGTAGCCTCCTTTCTGGGGGAAAAATATTTTTAATTAAATGTTCACAATTCAAAATGCATAGTTCAAAAATTCATTAACAAATGTGATTGCTTCCTCCAAGCCAGGGATCTAAATAGAATACACTAAATGTTCTGATGAAATAGCAACAAAATTCAGAGCATGACATACTTATACCACAAAAATAAAAATAACAGAGAGCTTCGGATGATTGCTATATGCAGATAAGTAAGTGAGGAATAATGTGGAATCCTTTAAATTAGACATTATATTATCATAGGGATAATATTCATATAACATTCATTTACTTGCTTTCCTCCAATAGATATTTGTTTAGGTAATAACAGATGTCTGTAACCCTTGCTCCCTAGTGGCCAAATCTTTTGTGAAAATAGAGAGTCATCAGTACAGTTCCCACAGTTCCTTGTGTATTGCCCATTAAACATTGTGTATTGCCCCCTCATTAGACGACTCCAAGGCCCATAAACTTGGTATCCTCTGTACAGAGTCTCAACAAACTTGTCTTTGTTGGCAGCCAGATTTCATATGATGTTCTTATGTAATATAATAAAAAGGCAGTGCAAATAAAACAGTTGTGTTTTCAGCAGCATTAACAAGAAAATTATCATATCTTTCATTGGGAAGAATAGATGTATCTTTAATATCAGATAGGAAAATTGGGACTATGGTTATACCTCTAACTTAGAGGAAAGGGAAAAGTTTGGGATATGTAGCTCTGACTATATGTCTCTTTTTGATGCTTTGGCCAGAACAATGAAGATATTCCTATTTGCATGTTTTCATTATGAAATGATTAAATTTTATTATGACAACCCATTTTTCTATGAACTGTCTTGAATTGGGTTTTGGAAATCAATTGTAAAATTCATTATAAAGGTGATAGACACTGGATTGGGCAATCAATTTGTAAATTTAATTTAATGTAAGCTATGGTAGTTCATGAAAAGACATTTGCTAATAGATGGGGGACAGGTAATAAATTTATTTTACAGCTAGGAGGAGGAAATAAATTTATTAGTAGAATTATGAACCGAATGGGTGCTAGGAAGAAATCTAATTATTTTAAAGGTCTATGCCTGCTTTGATTAATTAATGTACATCATTTAATTAGTTAAAATTGATGTTAAGTATATTTGACTTGGTTGTGTCCCATTTTGGGAATGGCTTTGTCCTTATGGCATCCATTTCAATATGGTGCCCCTGATAGTTGCTTAACATTCTAATAATCATAAATAAATTTGTTTCATCCTTGATAGGCTAATGTGTACTGTAACTATGACTATATCAGTTTGAATTCATACTACAAAGCAGCTTTCTCCTAACCATTTGCTCTACAAATATGTTTCTATACCAGGCTTATTATGAGAGTTGTTTCATTTTACTTCCTGCAAACACCAATCAGTATATTTAAATCTGACTTCTCTCAAAATTAAGACAGAAAAGCACTTGGCAGGATATTTTTATTGGGGTTTTCCCCCCATTCTGATTGGTTGACTTTAAAACTCAATTTATTTAGCTATATATTTATTTTATGAATCTGAACAGAAAGCCCTGCATGTTCTGGTAATTGACAAAGCTTGACCTCATTTGATAATCTGGATCAAGAGGTCAAGGGGACTCACCATTGAGAGTTAATTTGTGGAATTTATATTAGTCATTGTACTAAAAATGAAGTTCTCCATAGTGGTTCACTCTTGGTTTCACTAGAAGATGCTTGTTAGTTCACAAATTACTCCACAGGTTTTGGTTTTGGTTTTTTTTAAAAAAATGCTGCTATTTTGTATTAGTAGGTTTGAAGCACAACTCAGCTACAAGCTTTTTTGATATTCAGCAGGTGTGATGGGAGAATATGAGCCAAAAATTGAAGTGCGTTTTCCAGAGACTATACAGGCAGTAAAAGGCACATCCGTTCAGCTGGAATGTTTTGGCCTTGGAAAGTAAGAATTTTCATCTTTTCCATATTTGGGAGGGGGATTTTTAAAGTAAAGGCATTTCTCAAACACCTAAATAGCAGATTGGATTTGGCTGCTGATACATGAGCACAAACAAATGTTTTATTTAAGATTTTCATATGATTTGACCTTATCAAAGTTGAGTGTAAAAAGTAAAAAAAAAAGTGAATGAAATCCACATTTGTTCGTTTTACATTTTAATACAAACTTCCCAAATCTGCTCTTATCAAACTGATATGCAAACTGAAATGCATTTGATTTTCACACATTCAGTGCTCTCCCCCTTCCACATCCCCACTCCAAATAACAATGTATTCTGTTATGGGACTCAGTAGGCATGTATTATACTTGTATTGTTAAAAACTATGAACATTCATTTCCCAAGGATGTGCAAATATTACACAACATCCCCATATGCTTCAAAAATGCATCAAGGAAAGTTTACAACCAATGATTGTTATAGAAGATATATACAATATACAATATCTGAGTATATACTTCAATATTAAATCAGACCAACAATCAAGTAAATAATACTTCAGTCAAGGAATTGCCAAACAAGCCAATAGTAAACAGCCCAACCCAAGAACCTCTAAGGCCACC
Organism: Pseudonaja textilis; assembly: GCF_900518735.1. The sequence continues at coordinate 13,406,556 of NW_020769311.1, forward strand.
CCAGGGCAAGCCACGAGACTGAGAGCAAATTCCACTTCTTACAAGCACAGATGATGTTTGAGTAATGTAATGTCTGCAAGAAAACAACCAAGCTCATAGAGCACCAAAGACTACTCATTTCAACCCTGAGCTACAAATATTATAATATTTATGAGTAACTATTAAATAAATATGCTTACATTGATATCATTAAAAGCATAATGAATTTGACCAGCTTTTCTATAGTAAATCCACAGGGCTGACATCCAGTATATACTACTTTGAACATAACTCCCCAGTTTTCCTCTAATCTACCCATTTAAAAGAAAAATGGACTTGGTGTCTTTGTTGATTTTGTGGTCAGACCATTTTCTATTTCTGTTTACTTTCCAATTATTATTTAACAGGTACTGACAATATGGTTAGACTGATGCCAGCAATATCTTAAACATAGACAACCATCTCTGGCACTGAAAAATACCTCTGAATTCTATATTTGGACTTATAGAACACCCCCCATAACAGCATTTAATGAAAAGGAGAGGTGTTTTCTTTATAGCTCACTGAAGGAAACTAACTTATCTTATCAATGGTCTCCTCTTCTTAAAACTGACCAGTGCCAGCTACATTCACCAACTAAATTGATTCTCTAATGAAATAAAGAGCCACAGATTAGCTAGTGACTTGATTTCTATAATTCTATAAAGCCCCTATCTTCTTCCAATAAGAAGTAGCTAGTCGGTTAATAGTTGCATGTTCTCAGAATAGTAGGAAATGACAGAAACAGGTTTACTGACTCAGCCAATAAATCAAGGCTTCTGCCCCAAGCTCAGGCAAAAAAGGCCCATAGAACAGTTGATAGAGCAACTAAACAATGCTTTGCTTTTCAGTGCTTTTTTGTCCAGTTCTTTGGTTTTTCTGGTTGGTTTTTCATTTGTTTGTGTGCTAATTATTGATTGCTAGCTTTTGTATGTAATTAGAACTCTTATATTAGTTTTTTTATTCTGCAACAATTCACTTGGTCCCCCTTTATTAAAATTAAAACCCATTATTCATTGTAACTCTGGTGTTAGATTTGTGCTAGCACCACACATTGTAAAGCTGCCCGAGGTTGGTCATTTTGTTTAAAGGAAAATCTTAATGCATTTTTTAAAAAGCTTAGTGCCAGAGAACAGATTTCTCCTGTAAGCTGATTACTCCAAAATATAAGGTAAGTAAATGAGTATCTCTCAAGTCAAATACAAGTGGAAATAGGAGAACCCAAAGGAAGGCCAATAGATAAAAGTGACTTACAGCATCTTTAAGCATTTTCCTGAGAAGAAAAAAAAAACATATTTTGCATTTTAGGTAAGGAATTGGAAAAGTTACTCCAGCAAAGAAAATGTTATATAAGTCCTTCTAATGGTCTTCATTTTTCTTCTTGTAAATGGAAATATAAATTTGTGTGCATTATCTCTTAGTGGGATTAGTCTCAAAGATGAAGGTCAAAGAACCAAATTAGCTTTTGCTTCCTTTTGTACCATTTGACAGGAGATGACACAGATATAGTGAAATATCTGTCCCTCCCCCTCCTCCAAAAGGACCAATTAGACACCAAGAACAAGAAGAAATAATATCAAATACAACTACAACAGAACTGAAGTTAAAAAGAAAAGAAAAAAGACACCACTATTTGTCATACACTCTACAACTGGAGTCTCCAACCTTGGCAACCTTAAGACTTGTGGACTTCAACTCCCAGAATTCCTCAGCAGCCAAAGCTGGCTGAAGAAATCTGGGAGTTGAAGTCTACAAGTTTTAAAGTTGCCAAGGTTGGATATCCCTGCTCTACAAAAATCGCAATTAAAATAAGCCCAGTTTTGGGACTCTTACCCAATTAAGGAAACACAAATTAAGGAATTGTAGTCATGTAGTTTAGTTAGCATAGTTTTGAAAAGGCAGATTTCCCATTATTATATATATATTATATTATTTCCCATAATTACAGCAAATATTTTTACTACCAGTTCTGTGGGTGTGGCTAGGTGGGCATGGCCATGTGACTGAGTAGGTGTGGCTTCTTCTTTTTTTGCAGCCCCCCCCCGCTCTATTTTTTTTTTTTGCCTCCTGGGCCTCAGGAAAGCTTCCTGGGAAGCCATTTTTACATACCCCACACACCCCTTTTTCCCTCCTGATGGGGATCCTGGCACAGCTCATCATTGGAACAGCTGACCATTGGGAGGAAAAAAAAAAAAACCATAAGGAGTGACTGGGTGGGGTGGGGTGGGGCGGGTGATGGAGAATGCAATCAGCAATGTCATGCGTGCACGGCATCACGATAAGGACTGACTGGGTGGGGAGAGGACAGGTCAGCCAGGGGCATGATTTGCTAGTTCTCCGAACTGTGCAGAATCAGAACAACCGGTTCTACTGAACCAGTATGAACCAGTAGAATCCCACCCCTGCATTATTATGTGTGCATGTGAGTGTGTGCATATATATATGTGTATATCATCATCATCATCATCATCATCATCATCATTTTAGCCATTGTCTATCATTGCAGGATGAAACCCTCTTCCCATGTTTCCAACCATTATGGTCCTGAACTTACTTTTGCCAGTTGAGCTGATATTGTTGATCCAGCTTATTTTAGGTCTCTTTTGTAGATGCTTTTATCAAGTGGAATCCATTCTATAACTTCATTGGTCCATCTACCATCAGTTATTATTGTTTTGAAGCCGTTTCCATTTCAATTATTTTACTCTCTTTATGATAGCATATACTTTTGTTTCTTCTCTAAACCAAGTGCAGGTCTCTCTCTCTCCCTCCCTCCCTATCTATTTCTCTTTCTCATCTGTCTATCTGTTTGTCTGGCATCTATCATCTATCTCTGCATGGAGAAAACTGTCATTTGAATGACATTTCATGTTCATCTGAGGTTTATGTTTCCCGGCCAATCTCTTACCCTATTCTCACTTTCTACTCCATTCAGCAAAACATAAAGAGAGCCCTGCTTATTCAGATGGAATAGCATCTTATGTCCCATGAAAAGCACTCAAAATCTACCACTCATCTGGTATGTCCTCATGTTTGCAAAACTGGCCCCAAATCAGATTCTTTGTTCTAAAGAGGCAAAGCATTGTAACTTAAAGTTCAACCACTATTCAGTATAAATGCCTGGTTGGCAAACCCCTTAGTTAAACTGGTGCTAGGAATCATATCAGCAATATCAAAAATTGTACAAATGCTAAATATTAGTATTTAGTAAAAAGCACAGTTCTCGTCTAAATTTATCACTGTACTGTATTGTGTGCTGCATTTTTATCCCCAGGAATGTTTTTACATTATTGTGCAGACCATTGACAAGAACATGTTCTCTTTTTCCCATTTGCCTCCATATTTTTCAATTTCTTCCTCTCCAATTTTGAAATGGAATCTTAGTTTTACTGAGCACGGTTAAATAGCTTTATTACCAATCATCCATTTTAATTATGCACAATTAAATATGTCAATGTTATTATCTTCCCTGTTCTACAGGAATACCTAATGGAAAGGAACCACCCAAGACATCTAGTTCAACTTGTTACTATATATGTAGGAATCTAGATGAAAATTGCCCTTCTAGCCACTACTTGAACATAGTTTAGTGAAACAAGCCTTTTTTTTTTCATTATCAGACCCATTAATGTCCTGTTCATAGTATTGTTTTTTTTTACAATTGGAGTCTGAATCCAGTTATTTCTATCTTCCATGCTAGAATTATGGTTAACAGGTTGCAACTTCCTTTCAGAGCCGTTTGGCTATTTGAGGAATGTGATCAAATCATTCTTCTGTCTTCTCTGCTCAAAACTAAATATATACAGCTACTTCAATTTCTCTTTACAGCTCATCATCCTTGGTGCCTAGAACTTGACATAAAACCCACACAGAACTACTCTTGTGATATAGTAATTGCACTTTTTTGATTCAAGCTTAAAATGAATTTTCTCATTTTGTAGTCACATCACACTTCTATTTTTGAGAGAAAGAAAGATTCTAACTAATCCTTCACTTCTTCTGGTCCACATTGGGCTTTGAAATAGCTGTCCAATATGAAACTCCTTCTTTGAGTTTTTCCATCTTTGTTTTATCCATTTTTTTTGTGCCCACATATTCTCTTTTACAAGGAGTCACACTTATTCCTGTCTGATCTGCAACCAGCAGTTTCTAACCTGCTACTTTTCCCACACCTTACTTTTTTTCCCCTTCTTAACTGCCTCCATCTGAAAGAGAATACTAATCATGCCACCAGGTGATGTTTCCTTTGGATTTGCTGTCACATTAACACCACAATCCTTACATGAAAGACTTGCTGCTTTCATTAGAATATATTTATGTGAGATTGTGTATGTCCTTGGCCAAAGCAGTCAAACAAAAATATGAAAAGCTGCTTAATTATTATAGTATTTTAGAATGTAATTATTCACTTATGTCAAGGTTTTATGTCAAAAAAGCAGCAGCAATGGCTCTCTGATTTCTTCATTGTCTCATTTGTTTAACTAGGCATGATCTTAATTATCTGAAGCTGTAAACTTAATTTTATCAAGAAATATTCCATAAAGACTAAGTGACCTACTGTAAGACTGAGAGATGTTCAGCCCATGCCTTCATCTCAAGAAAGAGGTTTGTTTTCTTATGGGTGATTCTTGTGTTGTTTCAGTCAAGCTGAAATTGATGCCAAGTTTGTCTCAACTTGTCACTTTGAAGAAAATGTTTTTCTTCTTTGCTTTTAATTTGGGGACTTATGAATCCAAATGCCTGCTGTCTGTTTTTGCAGAATATAGATACAACTACCAACTCTAGCCCCATGCTTTGATGTGTTCAGACAAACTTAGCCAGGATTTATCTTCACAAAGATCCATACGTGTGCACTGAGCTCACTTATTTATGGTAAATACAGAAATAAAACCTTAGCTTCAGTTCAACACATCTGAGAATGCGTTGTCTAACACAGCACAAATTTGCATCTATTACTTGGATGGTGTTGTTGTGCAATGAGCAACCACAGGATATATCTCTTATTAAAGGGAAAAGGTAGCATCTGTAATATAGTTTCTTACAGGAGATAATGAGCCTACTACAATTACATTCATAATGCTATTCAACATCCAACTCTATCCAACTCCAAAAAAAAAAAAAAAATGGAAAGCCAGAGGCAGTGGATGACTTGTACTGTGCCATTTCAGAGGTTCAACAGAATGAATATAACAGCATCACTCTTTCAGTTGTATGAAGTTTCCTGTATAGCTCAAATATTATCAGAAAGAAGATTTGTTTGTATATGACAGGACAACTGATTACAATTAATCTATCTTGACGTGGTAGATATGTTATTTCTACTTTAGGACAATTCTGCAATCATTAAATATTATTACTGACCAGACCTAACATTGGGGGGGAGGATATTTTTAAACACCCTTTTAAAATATATTCCTAAAGCTATCTAACTACCAGTATCCTAGCTATGCAGAGTAAAAAAAATTAGGAAAGGAACACAATCACAAACCACAAAAAAGAGCCCAATTATCATGTTTGGAAATGCTAACCTGATGAAATGATGCCATTTGTTTCATGGTTAGAATAAATATTGTGTTTTGTTCCAACCTTAGAACAAAACTCTTAAAATGCCAATCTATTGTTTCACATTTTGATCATCCAGAATAGCTGTTTCTAGATCCAAATATGTCACAGTCCAAGGGTTCTGCGAATCATGAGTTATAACATAATACAGTATTCTCCGGGAAATTATCTGAAAACCACTTCCAAGGCCAACAGTTGGCTTCCCATGATATGGGAGCTGCTCAACCAAGGTTCACAATGAAACCTGAGGGCCATCTGAAAACCTTTTCAAAATTTCCCATAAAAGGGCAAAATTAAATTATATTCAATCAACTTTATCTTTTGAGCTAACTGTGCCCAGTTCTTTCCATGACACATAAAGAATTCTATTCTATTCTATTCTATTCTATTCTATTCTATTCTATTCTATTCTATTCTA
>NW_020769311.1:13415684-13427732 GCF_900518735.1 Pseudonaja textilis
TTCAGATGGCTAATCCCAGAGGGAATGCTAATCACTTAGAAAGAAAGAAAAATTAAAGTAGACTCTGTGGAAAAAGCCCAAGAATTCTATGAACGATTGATAGGCCATGAAGAATCGAGTAGTAGAGACGAATTAGAAATGAATTCACAAGATGACCAAGACTATCAAAAAAATAGAGATAGGAATGATAGGAATTTGAAAAACAAACAACATCAAGAGAGAATTTTAGTAGTATATAGATGAAAGACCAGTACTTTGAATTGGGTCTGGAAACATACAAACAAACAAATAATGCAGTGATTTTAATATAGGTGTCTTTCTATTTGTGGGACTGTCCAATCATAATCTTGGTGTTTCATTTAGTACCATCTACAGTGTCTGGGTTGTCTCCCTTTAGAGCATTTTGTGGTAATCCAATCAAGTAATGCTGAAGAATTCAGATTTATTTTTACAAGGTTACATACAAAAAAATATTTACAATATTATTTTTTGAATTCCTTGTTAGATTATGAATATAATTAGAAGCTTAAATTAAAGATTATTTTTGCTTACATTACTGAACAATAAACTGAAGTGAGTATATGACCCTTGCTCATTTATATTTGTGAAACTAATGTTACAAAGTGAGTTCTACCATTAATTCAAAGGTTACATTTTCCCATAGTGCTTAACTTATCTGATCAAACACTGACTCTTCTATTAAAATGAATAGTATCAAAAGCTCTCATTAATATAAAATTTTAATGTGTTCATTTTATAGGAGTCTGTTTTTTCTTGTTAAAGTATTTTCATTGCTAAGGTCTTATGGATCACTGCTAAGGAAACACTTTGTAATGAACATAAAGTCCTGAGTTACAGAGACATTAAAAGCAAATTCTAAATCTAAATATATTCAAAATTAAAACCAGTTGTACTAATTACATGTTACCACAGGGGGGAAAAGGAATGCATCTATCTTTTACATATCTGGAACTCATAGGGCTGGTAACTCTTCTACATAGGAACTGTTTTACATATGAGATTTGGACTTCAGAAATTTAGACTAAGATGTATTTACACTTACTGAAAACCATAATATCTAAAACTTTATATATAGTTTCAGTTAATAGCTCAAAGTTGTCTGTTAAAGTAAATTTGATAAAAAGGCATTTTCTGTTGGAAAACAGATTGCAAAAAGTGATTATATAAATTAGAAGCATGTCTGAAAATATTTATAATAGCTTTGCAAAGTTTTTATGATAATTTATAAACAATGGGATCAAACAGAAACATAGTTGGTAAAATAAATTAAATAGAAGAAAATTAAGTTGACAGTTTGTCAATTTTCATGAGACATTATTTTGTATAGTACTGAAAATATCTATGTGGTTATTTTCAGACTGTGAGATTTATAGTTTACTATAGTGAATGAAAAAGCCAACAGAAAATTTAGAAAAAACAATTATTCACATATCTATTTTGTAAACTTTCTGCTTATACTATGAATATGATGCCTGTTCAATTTTGTGACTGTGTAATATGGTTGATAATTGAGCAGAAGTCTTCTCATCTATATTGTACATAGTTAACATAATTGCTGCTTGACTGCTTCCCTTCTTGTCACAGAAAAAAATAGTAGCTGTTTTGTCCTTGGCCAGAAGATACACAAACAATTTAAGTGTTACCAGACTTTTACTGTCCAGTCTTCACTCATCAAGATGGCATTCGCAAATACACGTATACCCATTTACAATTTATCCACTACTGTCTATTCCTGTCTATTCCACTGTTTCCACTGTGCAACATTTATTTTCCAAATCATGCTAAATAGAGAATGGAATTAGAGCTATTGTGAGATAAAGATGTGGCAACCATATCATCTCAATTGAAGACTATTTTTGTAGACATTGGATTGCATCCAATCATATCTATCTACCAATGTTGATCAGTATTATATGTGGAAAAACATGTATATATACCATATATTTACCTATTACACCTAAGAAGATATAGAACCAAAGAGACTCCATTTTTGTTCTTAATCTGACCTTCTAGAAAGATATCTGAACATTTATATAAGAATGTCATGTTTGTGTAACTTGTTATTGCAACGTTAAAAAATTTATGTCCTTGGCTTGAGATTTCATGCTAGGTCACTCTAGCATGAAATGACATTAAAGGAAGTTTGTTAATGAAGTGAAAAGCAGGAAATATGATGATGATGATGAGAGCTAGGGGATTTCCATGGAGGAGTCTTGGAGGAGTTATGGAAAAACACCCAGGTCTATCCATTTCTTTCTGATGAAAGTCCCTATAATTCCTATGTGTGAAAAACAAGAAGTATGTAATCTTTTAAATGTGATATCCTATAAAAGACTGTAACCATTTTAAGGGAGTGTCTCCTTCTCCTAATCTGCCATTAGGAGTTGGGGTCCTATTTGCAAATATCTTAAATAAAGCCTTCTAAGGATCCTGGTTGTCACAGTCTATTATTTTTATTCAAATCTTGCAATCAGATAGAATTTTTCCTCTTTGTAGTCTTTCTATACCTTCCCAGTCTACTACAAAGGACTGGGATATCCCCCAGAATCATCTTAATAGTTGTGGAAAGCAATGAGTGCACAAATTGGAATAAATTCACATGTGTTGAATATCAGTTATGATGTGAAAGACTATAAGGAAAAGTTCAGAATATCATGCTAGAATAAAAATAAGTTCCGGCATCAATGTAAACTTTCATAACATAGTGGCTGGCTGAATCACTTCAGCAAATGATTTGCACAGGTGTAGTATTGAATGTTAATACCAAATTTATTATACTAAGGATCCTTAAATATGAAATATACATTACATATGGTCAACAAATTTGGAGATCAGAAATATATATAACCATGACTTTCCACCCTTAAAATTATAGACTGAATGTCTGTAAACATCCATGGTGGCCTAATTTATCTGAGAACCTATTCTCTAGTGCTACCTATCACTAGTGCTACCTGTCTTTGGTTGTTTTCTGGCAGACAGGTAATATCATTGGTGCTTGAAGGGAATGGGGTTTTCTCTGTGTTTATATACAAATGGCTTGTCCTCTCAGTGTTGATGGTAGCGTCCTTATGGTTCCTCGATTAGGCTGTTGTTTACTGTTTACTGATTGTTTGTCTGAGGTGGTAGTTGCTTGATTGGGATATTGTAATATTGTATCAACACTGAGGAACAAATACTCTCTTCTATTGGTATCCTACTCTGTAAAATCGGTAATCTGCCACTGGGTGGACTCCTTGTGATTCTTAGTTCCTAAACTAGAATCAAGATCATGTGAAATGTTAATACCATTTTATAATGCCTTGGTAATGCCACACTTGGAATACTGCATTCAGCTTCGGTTGCTGCAAAGTAAAAAAGATGTTGATACTCTAGAAAGAGTGCAGAGAAGAGCAACAAAGATTATTAGGGGACTGGAGGCTAAAACATGAAGAAAGGTTGTAGGAACTGAGTATGTCTAGTCTAATTAAAAGAAGGACTAGGGGAGACATGATAGCAGTGTTCCAATATCTCAGGGGCTGCCACAAAGAAGAGTGAGCCAAGCTATTCTCCAAAGCACCTGAGGGCAGGACAAGAAGCAATGGGTGGAAACTAATCAAGTAGAGAAGCAACTTAGAACTAAGGAGAAATTTCCTGACAATTAGAACAATTAATCAGTGGAACAACTTGCCTCCAGAAGTTGTGACTGCTCCAACACTGAGCAGTTTTTAAAAAGATGTTCGACAACCATTTGTCTGAAGTGGTGTAGGGTTTCCTGCCTAACCAGGGGGTTGGACTAGAAGATCTCCAAGTCCCTTCCAACTATGTTATTCTATTCTGTTCTGTTCTGTTCTGTTTTATTCTATGTAGTGTAATTGATAAGATTGCAAAAAAAAACCCAAAAAACAAATAAACACAGAGCAGCGAAGTGGTTATTACTATTTAAGTAAAGGAAAGTTTTTAACTAGACAAAATAGATTGTCAAGGAAAAGGAGAAAAATAAAAAAGCTTTTATTGGGAAATATTGCAGAGGAAATGGTTATAAATATTTGGTCTGGAAAAAGAAAATAAGGGGCAGCTTCATTTCCCAGGTTACAATCAACTTGAACTGATATGTTGGCAGATAATCCTTGTGAAATGTGCCTCTATTTTGAAGATTTTGTGCCAGTTTTTGCTTGCTCCCGAAGTATCACAAAAGGTGAAAAGAATTTATCAGAAACTAGAAAACAGATAAATGGTTCTTTTCTATGGAATGAATAAGTCCCTTTGATTCTCCTTTTCTCTTCTAAAATGAGCATTTTCTATAAGGGTTATCCTTTTTTTTGCTTTTTTTTTAAACAACATTTGTGCAAGTAACAAGAACATCAATAACCTTCAAACAATAATTCTGAAGAAGGGGGTTATCTTTTGACATCAGATGTACAGGAGACATTTGCTGATAGCTAAAAACACAATATCCATTTGAAAGTCTGGGATGCTCTCACAAATGCTATCCACGATCTCCATCAATCTACAACATGTCTATTTCAATTATGTCTTATCTTTGACCTGATCACAAAATATTTCACATTAAGCCGAAGATGATGAAAGTCTGAAGAAAATGTTCCAATTAGAGCCATACTTCTTAACAAACTATGTATGCCACATTAGAACTGAAAAATAGCAACTGACAGGGAAGGCCTTGGCTGCTCAGAATTCAGTGGCCGAGCACACATTTTGAATTACTAAGTCTCTGTTCCAATCCCTGTTATTTCCAGTGAAGGAGGTTGGAGTGGGTTTTTTCCATTACAAATGGGGATTTACTAGGTAAATTTTTAATACAGTTGTTTGCAGTCCTTGAATTGGAAAGTTAAAAATAGGAAATTAGTGTATTTTCAACATTCTACAAACTTTTCATTTACTGCATCTCCCTAATCTGTTATAAAGCAACAAGAAATACAGAGGAAAATAAGAGGAAGCAGCCCAATTCTTTCCATACAAGAAAACATGTCATGTGGTAGCAGTTAATTGTTACATATTTTATGCAATACAATTTGCCTTAAAAGTAAAAAAAAAAAAAAATGCTGGAAAATATCTCTGCCTGAATCTTAAGGGAATTGTTTCTTGTCAAAATAGATTTTACTCATAGAATCACGTATTGTTGAATATTACATTTTTATGTTTACATTTCTATCTATTTTTCCACTATGTCAAATTTTTACAGATAATGCATAGACAACTCAACTGCCAATGTTTTTGCATTTCTTAAGGCAAAGTGTGGTACATTTTAGGCTTCTTTTTACAATAATAATAATTTTTTAAAAAACTTGATTCCTCTTTTCCACTCCAGCATTCAAGTGGCTATCAAGAGGTAACAAAAGTTGAGGCAAAAATAATTAGTGACTCATCATAAATCATAATCAACCCTTAACAAATTAAAAAAAGACTCATTATGGTAAATAATTAAAACCTTGGGCTGCACTATAAAATGCATAGGCTGGTGAAAATCTCTGCCAAAAATAATGGCTTTTATCAGTGCTGGAAGGAACAGTAAGAGAGAACCACTGCATTTAAAAAAAAAAAAACCCACCACAAATTACATTTCATTTAGCCCTGTGCATCTTCTTCAGCCCAGTAATAGCTCACACTTGGATGTAAAATACACTCAGAAGAATGAGAATAACGTATCCTTAAGTATTGCAGATAACAATATATATATAGCTTTTCATCTATTAAATAAAATCATATTTTACAACATCTTATCGATTAATGAATATTTCAGCTTTAACAACAGCACTAGAGTGCATAACAGATATAAACTTTTTATTTATTTTTATTTTATTTGGTTTGTCAATTGCTTACAAGATAATAGGTATAAGTAAAAATATAGTTATGAATACATGGATACATATAAGAAAAATAAAAGAAACAATAGGAAAGGGACGGTGGGCACGTTGGTGCGCTTATGCATGCCCCCTACAGACCTAAACCACCTCAAACTCGATTGCAGGAAGTATGATTTCAGCAACAGAGTGGTTAATGTCTGGAACTCACTACCTGATTCTGTTGTCACCTGCTCAAACCCCCACTCTTTTACCCTTAATCTAACCTTTGTTGACCTCACCCCATTCCTAAGAGGTCTTTAAAGGGCATGCATAAGTGCACAATCATGCCTACCATCTCTGTCCTATTGTCTCCAATTATTAGTTCCTATTTCTTGTATTTAAACTTATGTTTATTCTTGTTTCTGTTATATTGTAAGCTTTTGACAAACAAATAAAAATAAACAAAATAAAATAAATCACACTTTGTATCATGACTCGAAATATATTAAATCATATATAGGGTTTTTTTATATATATATATAAAAAGATATAATATTCTGGCATAAGGGATATTCTTAATAATGTTCATCAGCCTTGCTTCATGTGATATAGTAAAAATTAACCCTATAAATGGCTCCTGAAGCCAGTTGAAAGCCAAGAGTACTTGTCAATCCTAAAATCAAACAGGACACAGTATCAGTTACATGGCAGTGTTGGCTGGGGATCAACTTTGTTTGAAGGACCACATCTGTTACATGTCTCATTGATTAGGATTTGTCATCTGGTGGAACCATAGAAAGGGGACTTCTTCTTGGTGGCTGCTTCTTTATGGAACATGATCCCTCCTGAGGTACAATTGTCCTTCACCCTGCTGCTTTTCCAAAAGGACTTAAGAACATGGATTTGTCAGTGACTCTGGGAACCACAAATGGTGATGGAGTGGTAACAAGTGGCTGTTACCAGAACTATTTTATCTCCTTACTTTATTGACATTGCACCTTGTACAATAAAATCAAACATCATCTTCAGTGCACATCATGACCATGAAAATAAACACAATCACACATCCTTCACATTCCGCACATTGAATTGAAAATCCCATAGTAGAATTCAACAGAGCTACTGCCCTGGGATAGGAGCTGTTTTTCAGCTTATTTGTCCTTGTTTTTATTATTTTGTACTGTCTGCCAGATGGTAATAGTTCAAAAAAAGGGTATCCAGGATGAGATGGAGCTTTGAGAATGTTTTGAACTTTCTTAAGGCAGCAGGAGCTATAAAGTTCTTCTAAAGAGGGGAGAGGCCAACCAATGATCTTCTACCCAGAATACCTTTCTTCAGATTAGCTCCAGCCCCAACTGTATCTTTCCTTATCACCAGACCTAAAGGCCTTGGTCCTGTCCCACAAGAGGCCCTGGACTTCTTTGGCCATCCACGGTTGCTGATTGGGATATATCCTAATATGTTTATCCACAGTGATAGTATCTGTGCAGTTTTTGATATAGCACAGAACAGTTGCAAGTGTGCATCAGGGTGGTAAAAGATGTCCCAACTTGTGTTCTCAAAACAATCCTGAAGTTGTTGGGACATCTTCTGGCCAAGATTTCACTGTCTTTATTATTGGCAGAGCCCGTCTCCTAAGACAGATGAATGCTGGTGCTAAAAGCAGTGACATATGGTCTGATTGTCCCAAATGTGGTAATTGTATAACCTTATAGCTATGTTTGATGTTGGTATATACCATATCCAATATGTTTGCTCCTCTAGAAGCATACTTAACATGCGGATAGAATTTAGGGAGCACTACTTTTAAGTCAGCTTGATTAAAGTCCCCCACTATGATATGCACAGCATCACGATACTTATTCTACTGATTACTAACAATGTTATACAAGAATCCCAAAGCTATGGTAGTATTGGCATCAGGTGGGATATAGACTGCAGTAATCAAAACCATGCTGGATTTCCATAAAAGATATATGGGTCTACATTTAAGAGTCATATATTCCAGATTCACGGAGCAGTGGCTGTCTACAGTTCATTTTGGGATATTTTATTGTATTAAGTCCATTGAGCTAGACATAACCAAAAAAAAAAAAAATGATAAAAAGCTATAAAAATGCAAAGAAAGACCAACCTTCTCCCAAGTATACCCAGCCTTTCTTCTTGTCATTGTTGTAGCTTTGGATTTCAATTTATAATTTTCAGGTTTCAAATGTTTTGATTTGCAATAAGCTGCTCAGATGGAATATTGTATCTATTCTGAAATGCTAACAGTTGGAGGGCAGTTTGCTTGGAGTGTGGTCTTCTCCAAGCTAGTCTGTCTCACCTTTCTTGTTTCTTGCCTGGGGAAAGGATTGGTGTTAGCATATCTTTAATGCAGCTTCACTTCTGTTGGTCTCTGGTTCCTTCAGTGGGTCTCATTAAAGACAACAAAGCTTCTAGGCTCTCTCTCTCTTTTGATTCTTAAGTAGATTTTCAATAAAAAAAAAATGTTGCATGAGAACGTGGGTGAATAATATCATTTGCTGCAAACTGAATCTAACCAAACCAGTCTGGGATTGCACAGTAATTTGGAGGCTGGTAGCCAATTGCTTTTAAGTGCATGCCTAGGTCTTTAGGCACAGCACCCAGTGTGCTGAGCACCACTGGAACCCCGGCATTGGTTTATGCCAGAATCTCTGCAGTTCGATTTTCAAGTCCTGATATCTGGTGATTTTTTTTAAGTTGTTTCTTGTCAATTTTGCGGTCACCAGGTATGGCAATGTCGACGATCCACACTTTTTTCTTCTCCACAGTCATGATATCCAGGCTATTGTGTTCCAAAACTTTGTCTGTCTGTATTTGGAAATCCCACAATAGGTTTTTGCATGCTCATTTTCAACCACTTTTTCAGGCTTATGATCCCACCATGTCTTTACTACAGGCAGATGGTAGTTGCAACACATGTTCCAGTGCACCATCTAAGCAACTGTGTTGTGACGTTGTTTATAGTCAGTCTGAGCGATTGCTTTGCAACAGCTCAGTATGTGATCAATTACATTATTATTATCGATTGCATTATTATTATTCTTCTTCTTCTTCTTCTTTTTCTTCAGCGTTTGTCTCGCGCTCGGGCGAGGTCCGCTAATGTCCTTGAGTACTGCTTCCACACCTCTCTGTCTGCCACGTGTGTCGGGTCTGCCTTCGCGATCTCTAGATCGGCCTTGATCGTGTCCATCCAGCGTTGTTTAGGTCTACCACGCGGTCTCGCTCCTCCGACAGTCACCTTCATTACAGATTTGATGATGGATTCTTCCTTGGCGCGGCTCACGTGGCCGAACCATCGTAGCCGGGACTGCCTCATGACCATGGGGATGGGCACGACGTTGAACCGTCTACGCACTTCTTCGTTCCTGACGCGATCGAGTAGGGTGAGGCCTACCGACCATCGGAGCATTCGCATCTCCATTATCTGGAGTCTGCTTTCGACTTCTTTGGTCGTCGGCCAGCACTCTGCGCCGTATATGGCCACGGGGCGCACCACAGAGTTATAGATTTTCGCCTTCAGGCGCATCGGCATCTTCTTGTCACAGAGGACGCCCGTGACGGACTTCCATTTGCCCCACGCTGCATTGATCCTGGCTGCCACCTCAGTTTGTAGTAGGCCTTCTTCCCCAAGAGTAGTTCCCAGGTACTTGAAGGTGGAGGCGCGCGGTAGCTCCTGCCCGTTCACGTGGATGGAGCCTGTCATTTCATTGTCAGTGGTCAGGTATTCGGATTTCTTTAGGTTCAGCCGGAGCCCGAACTGCTCGAGGCGGTCGTGCCACTGTTGGACTCGGTGCTCGAGTTCAGCCTTGCACAGGTTGGCCAGGAACACATCATCGGCGTAGAGCAGCGTCCATGGAGCGGGCGTGTACAGGTCGTGTGTAATTGTGTCCATCACCAGAATGAACAGCAGTGGTGAGAGAGCAGAGCCCTGGTGTACGCCGACGGTAATATTAAACTCCTCTGATATCCCAGCTGCCGCTTTTACACGGCTTTTGTGACATCTGTATAGGAGTTGGACCCATTGTACGAGCAGCTCAGGCACGCCGTGATCTCGCAGTGCGTACCAGATGAGATCGTGCGGGACTCGGTCGAAGGCCTTTTCCAAGTCTAGGAAGGCGGTGTGGAGCGGGATTTTCTTCTCTCTGTGAGCCTCCATCAGCATCCGCACACCGAAGATGGCGTCGGTGGTGCCGCAGTTCTTGATGAATCCAGCCTGGTTGACGCTGATGTCGACGATGTCCCGAATGCGCTTATCAAGGACGCGTTCAAAGATCTTCATAGTGTGTGACAGTAACCTGACCGGTCTGTAGTTGGAGCAGTCCGCTGGGCTGCCCTTTCCCTTCCAGATCGGAACAGTGGTGCTGCGGTACCAGTCGTGTGGCACTTTTCCCGTGGAGACGATGTTGTTGAACAGCTCGCACAGCCACAATGCCGAGCCCGGTAGTGCCTTTTTCCAGAAGTCGGCAGGGATGTCGTCTGGTCCTGTTGCCTTACCGTTTTTCATGGCCTTGATGGCGTCGGCGACCTCGCTGGCATAAATGCCTGAGACTGGGCCTTCAACTGGGTCACCTCGCGGGGTTCGTGGGTGTGGGAACTCCTCGGTGGAGATCTTCTCGAAGTATTGCCGCCACCTCTCCGCAGCGTCTCTGGGGTTGACGATCAAATTTCCCCTTTCGTCGTTGATCCCATGAAACTGGTCAATGTCCAGGGTCTTCCTGTGTCTGCTTTTGGCTAGGCGGTAGATCTCGTTCTCGCCTTCTTGCGTGTTCAGCTTCTCGTAGATGTCATCGTAGTGGGAGCTTCTGGCTGTCGCTACTGCTTTCTTGGCTGCCTTTTTGGCCGCCTTGTATTCGCAGAGCTTCTCGCTGGTCTTGTCCTGAAGAAAGGCCTTGTAGAGCCGTTTCTTCAGGTGTACGGCATCTTGTACTTCCGGTGTCCAGAGCCATGTATCTCGTTCGATGCGTCTCCGTCCTGGCTTGGTGCAACCAAGCTGTTGGCAGCCGGCAGTGTGAACAGTGCTCTTCAGCATGGACCACGCTTCCTGTGGCCCGTCGACCATCTGCGGGAACTGCTCCGGTTTGATGAGGGGTCCCGCCATCTTCTTCTGGTTCCACCACTTGATTCGTGGCTGGTCTGCATTCCTTTTGTCAATCCTGGTCTTGGGCTTGCTGATCCTGATCTTCGCCATCAGCGGCCTGTGCTGACTGCTCGATTCGTACGGGTACACCTTGGCGTTGAGCACGTTTTTAGCGGCTCTTCGTCGTACGATGATGTAGTCGATCTGTGTGTGGTGGCTCCCGTTTCTGCTATGGTAGGTGAGGAGTTGAGATTCTCGCCTAATGAAGCAGGTATTCGTGATGGTCATATCATGGGAGTCGGCAAAGTCCAGGATCCTCTGGCCATTCTCATTCGTATCGCCTGTGCCGTGCCCACCGTGGCACTGGTGTCCGTTTTTGTCCCGCCCTACATGACCATTCAGGTCGCCCGAGATGATGATGTCGTCTTCGTGTGGGATCTGCCTGAGTTGGATGTCGAGCAGTTCCCAGAAGGTATCCTTCTCCTCCTCGTGACATCCGGTCTGAGGGGCGTAGGCGGACAAGATGTGTAGGCGCTGCCTCTTGGTCGCTACGACGATTATCATCAGTCGTTCTGTGAGGCGCTTAACTTCTGCGACGGAGCTTTGCCAGCTTGGACTGACAACCACAGCTACACCGCCGCGGTTTTCCTTACAGCTGGTGTATATGATCTTGTAGCCGTCTATAGTCGTAGCCTTGTTGCCCTTCCAGCGAGTTTCCTGGAGGCAGCAGATGTCCAGCTTCCTGTCCCGCATGGCCCTGACGATCTCGGTCGAGCGTCCAGTCAGCGAATCCACGTTCCAGGTGGCCACCTTGAGCATCTGGCAGTCCTCTGTTCCCCGCTTGCGTTTTTTCACACGGATCGGGTAGTCTCCGTGCGCATCGGACCCGGACGCAGTCGCCCCGAACGCGGTAGCATTGGACGTGTGTTTTGTAGTGGACGTTTCCACCATGTTGATGCGGCATTTGAGTACTCCAGCCGGCCTGTCGCGTGGGCCTGTCGTCGGAGGGTCTGCTCTCAGTTACGGTTAGCGTTTGACGGCTTCGCGCATCCAGGGGACACCACTTGGAGGTGGCAGACCGCTCGTCCCCCGCATTATTATTATTATTATTATTATTATTATTATTATTATTATTATTAT
>NW_020769311.1:13427742-13444030 GCF_900518735.1 Pseudonaja textilis
ATTATTATTATTATTATTATTATTATTATTATTATTATTATTATTATATCATGAAAAGCTGAAAACAACCTGAGGGCACTTTTCTTCTTTTTATGACCCTGTAATCCCTTTTGTCAGGGTGGCATTGGAGCAACTGAATTTACTGGCCAGATGTGCTTCTTGACACCTATGCAGAGTTCACAGTAGATATTTTCTCCCTGTGCCCTGATAGCGAGACATCTGTCACTGCCTAGGATTAAACTAGGAACCTTCCAAGTGGGAGATGAGTGTCTTCACCTCTAGGCCACTATGCAGCTCCCAATGACACATAATCAATCAAAAAGCCGGTTGCTGCCATCATGTGTTATAATAAAAAAGTCCATAAATTAAGTATGCATTTTCCATCATCTTCCATTTGTTTAAATTAAATCAGTTTTGCAATTTGCCTGACCATAAGCTAGTTTAAAGATATCTTTCTTAAGCGCTTCACAATCATTTTTGGTTTTCATCATCCTGAATAGTTTGCTATTATCTGCAGACTTGGCCAGCTTATTCCTAAATTAAAACAATCAATGAACATATTAAAAAGACCAGTTCCAATATAGAATATTGTACATCTCTATTTCCTGCTTTTTGTTTTTTTATTACCCCATTGTTTTAGTAATTTAGTAATTTATAAAAAGACAGCTCTTCTTACACCACAAATGCTAACTTTACTGAAAAACCTTTGATAGGGAACTTTATTAAGGGTCTGAAATACAAATTTAAGAGGCCCATTTCCATACTTAATTGCATGAATCAAATACCCAATGTATTTTATACACATCTAAAATAATTTATTTTAAATTGTTATATTAAAAACTACAGTTGGGAAATTGTGTTGCAGCAGTGCTATTTATGGCTAATTAGTCTCATTCAGAAGTTTTAAGGAAAGATAAACATGTAGCCGGGAATATAGTGCAGTTGAGGATTATGGACTTTATTTCAAGCTTTGCAAATCACTGGCAATTCCATAACGGTAGATGCAACTCATGTTTAAAACCTCCAAAGGAGGGGGAAAAGGAGCCAGTTTGGTCATAGTGGTGAAGGTGCTGGCCTAGAAACCAGGAGGCCATAAATTCTAGTCCCTCTTTAGCCATGAAAGTCAGCTGGGTGACTTTGGCCCAGTCACTCTCTCTCAATCCAACTTGCTTCAAAGGACCGTTGTGGGGGAAAAGAGAAGGATACAACACAACACAATACAGTACAGTACAAGGAGAGAATGAGATAACCCAATGTGTTCTATGGCCTGGAAGTGGAATACTGAGAGTGGAGGACAAAAGGAAAAGAGAGGATAGGCAGTTTCATTATGATATAGGAAGAAAGAGATTTATTGAATTTATATGCTGTCCATCTCACTATCCAAAGTATTTCTGGGTGATTTACAATATCTAATGGTGGGAAGCTGAGGACTGGCCACTTAGGTGGAGGCTGGAAGCCAGAGTCAAGACTTTTCCTGGCCTCCAGTCCTCAGGCTCCCTGAAGTCATGCCTTCAGATTCTTTATGATCCTGGGCTGTTACTGAATGCCAAAATGTTATGTAATAAGACCATAATTTAATTATGGATAAGGCAACTAGCCTGACATGTAAAACGGAGGCCTGTGTGGGTCTGAAGGAGAGGCTTCACTTCTTGGAGATATGCCTATTTGAGTTTAGGTTTCACACAAGCTACAAGCCCAAGGCAGTGGGATGAGGAGGCCCTTTTCATTTATAGGAACAATGGTTTTCAGAAGCTGTGAGATTCAAACAACTGGATAAGAGAATTTCTGGCTAAAGATGAGCTCTAGGTAACAGTTGGGCTTCTTCCTGCCATACTGGACTCCCTTTTATTCAATGGCATTCCTTCCTGAGCTGCTAAATTCTATCACCCAGGTTGGCAGATGTATCTTTTAATTTTGAGGAAATTTTGACTTGCCCCAGATGGGATGGGAGAATTCATGGCACCCATGGTAACTGTAAGCCTAACCCAAGTTTCTGAGTATTGGATGTACACCAGAGGTCATACATTGGACCTGCAAAATGATCTGATGGGAAGATATCATCATCTTCACTCACCCAATTTTGAAGTTCCAGGTTTGGGGAAGACACATGAGAGAGGGTGAAGGGAGAAAGACTGTCCTGTGAATAAATACTTGAGTTTCAGTCTGCCTATTGCATGATGATGATGATTTCCAGTCTGCAAATCTGATACACAATCTGGATCAACATGCATTTCACCCTAGACTGTCTTTCTAGTGTCTGTAAAAAAACAACACAACATCAAAATATCAGCTCTTCTGTTAATACCTCTTCTACTATATATAAGGAAGGTGGAACATTTTCAAGCATGCAGCAAAATCAGTAGCACTTTCCTTCTATTTTGAATAGCAACAAGGTCAAAGATTGATCATCCTCATCAACATACAGTAAGCTTAGCAGGCTTCCATAGTCACTAGAATTTCTTCTAGAAAGTCTAGAATAATTCCTGTTCAAGATGTTCATCAATTATTTATTATCTCTAATATTTATTAAAACCAATCAATGTCAATTTTCATTCAAAATAATTTCCATAGTATCTAACTGTGGATAATACTGCATTGTTCAAAGAACACAATTTTGCATTAATATTTTTTGCTTTAAATCATGTCTTCTCCTATTTTTCCTAATGTCTCACATTCATTTAGTCCTGTTCCCAACATCACTTGGAAGAGAGCTGATGATATCCCATTAGCCAGAAAAATCAGCACATCTAAAAGAATCCTTAAGATCCCAGATTTTCAGCAGGAAGATGAAGGTTTTTATGAATGTATTGCAATGAATGTACAGGGAAGCAATATTGCACGGGGCCAACTGTTTACATATGGTAAGCAAACTAATTTGGTTAAAAGCACAATGCTAGTTATGTTCAAGGGGGCAATATTTAAATATGTATTTCATACAGGATATTATCAACAGTGAAATACTTGAGCTCATTAAAATGATTGGAGAGTTGAAACTTAAAATCCATTTTTAGATTTTTTATCATTGAAGATTAGGAAAATGGGGGTTAATATAAAAAGGTAATGCTTTAAAGAACTCAGACATTGGACTATTTGAATCTACTGCTCTATATTTTGATTGTCATAATGTTTGAAAACTTGCAATATTTCAGTGGTCAGTATTTCAGATTAAGGATGATTAGATCAAACCAGAATGATGGATGTATCAGATGCATTAGATTGAGAGAAGGACAGAAATGTTAGCAGAGTCACAGAAAGAAAAATCTATTTTTATATTCAAATTGTGGAGTTTCATATACAAATAAACTCCTTAAAATGTATGTGGCTGGGTTTTTTAAAACATATATATGTTAAAGACAGTTTATGTTTTTGATTGATTACACTGCCAAAACCTCAAGATAACTTACATTAAAACAGTTACAATAATTTTTTTATTGCTACAGCTGTTCCAGAATGGAACAAAAACATTGAGACTACACAACTTTCTCTTTATGAAACTTTAGTTTGGGAATGTGAAGCAATTGGCAAACCAAAGCCGTCATATAGTTGGTTTAAAAATGGTAAACCACTTACATCAAAGGTAAGAATTGCATTAGATTTGGATTCATTTGAAAATCAGCATTAGATTTTAGATGCTTTTATCTTTTAACTCATAACTACAGCTATAGCATCTTAAATAAGATGCATCTCCACTTATTTGTCTGTTCAAATAAATAGGCTAATTCTACCAGAAGCTCAGCCCTTATTTTAATGCTCCTTTTTAAAATAAATAAATAAATAAACATCTTGCTACAATAAGCTAAGCAGTCCTGGTTTCTTTTGAGGGGAGCACCAAATAGGAAAAAAAAAAAAGACCAGGATTTGTTAAAAAAAATTAAGCCACCAGCCCAACTTGTGATAATAAGTTTTCTAATATAGTTACACACCATATTAAAAAGTAAGGATCATGTAATGCATGATTGTAGCACAACTAAGAAAACTTCTCCTAAATGTCTTCATAATAGTATGAATTTCTGCACGAAGGAGGCCTTTAATCTACATTGTCCTACAGAGACTTCTATGCTGTTCAGAATTCCTGAAAACATGGAATTCTGGATTGTGTGGAATCATCACACATATCCTACCCCCTGCATAGATTTCTGGATAAATAATTATGTCTGACCCATTAGACAGACAGACAGAGATGGATAAGTAGATAGGTAGTTAGATAGAGGTAGAGGTGTATACACACACACACACACACACACACACACACACAAACACACACACACACAGGTGGGATTCTACCGGTTCGCACTGGTTTGGTAGAACCGGTTTTTACGGTTCCTGGTAGTTTGGAGAACCGGTAAATCAGACCTCTGGCTGGCCCTGCCCCTCTCCGCCTATTTCTTTGCTCCCTGCCCAGTCCATCCCTATCTCACATGTGCAACATCATTCCCCTGGCCATCTCTGCGGCTCCCTGGGCCTCCCCCTGCCATCTCTGGGCCTCCCCGGGCCTCCCCAAGTTAGCTCTGGGGCTCTCAGGGCCTCCCCCTGCCATCTTCAGGGCTTCCCAGGGCTCCTCAGGCCATCTCTGGGTCCCCCAGTCATCTCCAGGGCTCCCTGGGCCTCACCCAGCCTACCTACCTGCCCCCCACATTCCTGGGCTCGGGTGGCTGACTTCCCCACCAGTACGGCCCCATCCCACTGGCGGCACTGGCTGGCTAAGCCACCACATGGCGCTCTTCCACCTCTCCCTACCACATGGGGGGGAGAGAGAGAGAGAGAGATCCATATATCTATATATCTATTACACAATGTCCAATTCATATTTTGAAGCCTAAACTTAAATATATGAAGAACATACTTTTTAAATCTATACAAATTAATTTTGAGGGTGATCCCAGGTTTTAACATTATATGAATATATGATCAAACTCTCACCATCTTTTCCTGGAGCTTAAAGATAAATAATTAGTAACAGAATAATAAAATATTTATTGTAGATTTATTGTGTATCTACTTTTGTTAGTTCAGATATCCTGAACTTGTCCATTTGCCTATTGTTTTTAGTTTTTGTGTACTTATTCACTAAATTAGGGTTTTTTGTTTTTTTGGCTCAAAAGAAAGATTGGAAGATTGAATTGCACATTATATAAAATACCTAAATTAAATATTCTGATATGTCTGTATGTGAGAGAAAAGAGAATTCATTCTAAGGATACTTTAAGCTTGGAGATAGAATAAAGCACTGAGAAGATGTTTAGTAAATAGCCTATTCTCTACTACTTAAAACTACTGAAGTGATGTTAATTAGTTTTTCTATAGTAGCCACACAACCAGAGAGTGTATTCTCATCAAAATGATAAGCTAAGGAAAATTGGAATGGGTCAGTTCTAAGGGTTCTATTCTATGAAGGCTATCCAGAGTGCCAACTAAATTATTTTTAAATGGGCCTTGATGATACAAAGGATATGACAACTGAATGCAATTGTCTTTGTTTAAAATAATTATACATTTACTTGTAAGGCATAGACCCAGAATTAAGGACCATAGGGATCATTAAGAGAACTTGGACAAGAAATCTAGACTGAATGGAAAAGGATGGGTGAACATAATTTATTTATCAATTTTTTAAAGCTGGGCATCTCCCTAGAAAATGATTTTGGGTGGCATGTGACACAATTTAAAAATAATAAATATGTATAAAACAGTCACAATTAAATATAACAATGAAAGAAGCACACAAAATAGGAAACTTCATATTAACCATTACAAGGGAGCCAGCACAAAATCTTCCTGGTTCTCTAGGACTCTAAGGCCTGATTACATAGTCAGGTTTTGGAAATGTATGGAATATTGAGAGATGGAACTAATCTCATTTTCCAGAGAAGATTCCATATTGTGGGAACCACAACAAAGAGGCCATCTTCTAGAAAATATCAAATGCAATTCCCTGGTAGATAAAATCTACCATGTGCCTTCTCTGCAAGAGTTGATGGACAGATAGTTGTAATAGGAGGTGGTCCCTCAGATAACCATGAAGGGCTTTAAAAGTCAAAAACAATACCAGGCAAATTAGCAAGCAATGCAGCTCATGGAGCAAAGGTGTAATGTTTAGGGGCACACAAGAAGTTGGAAAAATTGAAATGCTTACTTCCCATTCAAACAGAGGCCACTTTTAACATGTATTTTATTCATTCAATCAATTATATGGCTGTCCATCTTACAAATAAACTCTGGGAAGCTAACAACAACCCACAAAAGTTATATAATAAAAGCTCTGTCAATAACAATGCAGGCATTGGACTTAGTATTTGCTTATGTACTTTCTTGGTTGTATGGCTTTTTTTTTTGTAGGAAAGAATTCAAATTGAAAATGGCACTTTTACTATAGGTATGCTGAACATATCAGATTCTGGTCTCTATCAGTGTGTTGCGGAAAACAAATATGATTCCATTTATTCCAATGGTGAGCTAAGAGTGATGGGTAAGTTTAAGGCTGAAAAAGATAAATAGGAAAACAGAGATTTTAAAAAGTAACATTTCTTAAAAGTTGATTAGAAAGACAATCTTAAAGAAGAAAATGCGTGCATGGCATAAGGAAAAAAGAAGGTATTATGTAATAGTCTATTCAAAAATAAAAATAACTGAATTTAGTGGGTGTGGCTGTCAGTTAATGTGTGTAGGATTGCAGCCCTATTCATTTCTAAGAAATGGGCAACAGCAAGAAGGTTTTGGAAAGTCCAAAAGAGGCCTCATAAGGAATCAAATATGTTCAGGAGCTTAAAATGGCTCAGAGTTTCTTGCCCTAAAGGCAATGCTTCTCTAGCATTGCCTGTTCCTCTAAGCAAAGGAGAGCTTTATCTGTTGTATTTCTGCCTGTTCTGTACTTGGTAAAAAATCATGTTACTTTATTGGTTCAGTCTGGACTGAAAGGCAACAAGCTCACCAAGGATATCAGGGTGAAAGATATTCTGAAGATATTTATGACTAATCCAAGATTATGGGTCTAAATTAAATCCAGTGGAATTTAAATCAATAGAAATAAAAAGTGCCTCTAATTGCAGCCTCAGCGTGCCTTTAACTAATTCACCAGTAGTATCCATTTGCTTCACACTCCCCAGGAACAAATGCTAATTCCACACTTGCTTCATAATGGTATAATTATTACATTCGATTGCTTCACTTCTGTGAGAGCTGTAAAACAGAAGAATGAGGAGAGGGCCCATGAATAATTTGAGTGCAGAAATCCCAAATAAGGAAGAATACATTTTAAGTGCAGGGCAAGGACAGTGAATAAATGTTTAACCTAGAATACTGTTCCTGTTTAAACCATTTGCGTAAAGCAAAGTATATTGCTGTGGGGTTTTTGTTGCTGTTGTTCTGTTTTGTTTGTTTTTGTTTTTCCACCAACCTTGGATATTAGGCATGCCATTTTGAGAAGACAAAGAAGATGATGCCAATCGCTGCTATATCTTGAGCTGCAAAGTATTCTGTCGTAGTTAAAATAGGGGGTGGATACTTTAAATTTAAAATAAACATTCAACTTGGGTTCTTTAAGAAATACGCATCTCATTTATGAACCTAAGAAGATGCCTGATTGACAGGCCCACCAAGCTGGGATTTAGTATCATGAAAAATGTGAGAAAATAAACAAATGTTGATGCAAAGCAACAATGATTAATTGGCCTTGGAGAAAATGAAACCTGAATATAAAATGTAAAACTCATGAGAAAACAGCTGAATTTTTAGTTCTCTGTGGATGGTGCTATCCAGTGCGTGTTTCTGCCATTGTACTTTATACTGTTCCTCTGCAAAATCTGAAGATGAAATATTGATGACTGTAAAGTCAACATTGCAAATGTGATCAAAATAACAGAAAGGCTTAGTATATTTTAGTGGACTTTATAAACTAAAAGCTCTTTATAGAACTAAAGTCTGTTGAATACATCATAAACATTTAACGTCCTCATTTCCATTTTGTTGGCTTTTTCTATTTTTTGGCTTGGGAACTGGGATGTTTTAAAAAGTAAAAATGTGTTTATTAAATTCATTTTAAACAGTCATACATAAAATAAAAATGAACAATTTGCCACGTGCAAAAATAAAATACTGCACAAGTAAGCACATCTAATAATCTGTAATTACAATTATATTCCAAATTTGCTTGATTGTAGAAGCAAACTAAGCTTTCAGTGTTCACCAAGAATTTTCTCCAAAGGGATGAAGTGACATTTTCTGATTAATAGAAAGTATAGTTTCCTCAAGAAATTCTAAATTACATATCTATGAATTCCAATATACTCCTTATAGAACTACAGCATTTTTCCATCTTCTAGGGCAGGGGTGTCAAACTCATGGCCCGCAGACCAGATGCATTGCTCACTGGCTATGCCCACACCTGGTTTAGCAACAGGCACCAACATGCCTACTGTCCCTGTCCTATTGTTTCTTTTATTTTTCTTATATGTACCCATTTCATGTATTCATAACTATGTATATACTTATACCTATTATCTTGTAAGCGATTGACAAATCAAAATAAATAAATAAATAAATAAAATGTCACTTGATGACAGCATGATACCATGAGTTTGACACCCCTGTTCTAGGGATTATTCTTTTTGCTCTTGTTAGAGTATGGTTGATCTTTACCATGTCACTTTCTTCTATTGTATATTATGGTTTTCCTTTTGAGATAGAAGAAATGGTGGATAAATATGGCTGAATATAAAACTGGATTTTCTACAGTGCTATTTTTCTTCATTAGTTAGTACTTTAAAACACGTTGAACCCATTTAAAATCTATTCATACATTTTTGAACTGATATTTTTAAAATGTTAAGTTAAATTTACTTTATAAGTAAATCCTTTCTAATATTGACATTCCATTTTTCACTCTTTCTCTTTTAATCCTTTCAGTCTAGTAGGGTATGCATTTGTAGTAGCTCCTATAGCTAGACCTCCTTACTCTCTATTCTCAGCAGAAAGTTCTTTTCCAATTCTAGATTATTGAAGAATCAATTTAAATTGACTTTAGGCTGTGGAAAGGGAACTTCATGAAGACAGTAGTGTCACAAAAACAGGAAAAGCCCAAGGGGAACATCAGGTCAGCCATAAAACAAACTTACATAGGAAAAGGAATCAAATAAAAAAGGTATTAAAGAATCCCTATAGACAAAAGCCTAAGTAATTAAGAAAACTAGACAAATAAGAAAAGGAAACAAAAAGATAATTTAAAAACCCTTACAAACACAGGACATACCAAATAAGCAAAACAAACAGACAAAAGACACAAAATATAAATTACAAAAGGGACAGACAGGAGATTGCCACAGAACAAATTTGAAAAACTATCTTAAAGCTAAAAGACATTAGAGAAAACCAATAATACAATCTAGCCACCCCGCGGAGTTTGCCTTCTGCACCCTGCGGAGTTTGCCCTCCGGCGGGCATAAAGACAAACTCATACAGGATTTGAAACATTAAGCACAAATACAAACGTTCACACAAAATCAACTTACAAAGGGAGAAAAGAGTATTAAAAAACCAGGGACTTACCATAAGAAGCTAGCTAGCCCAGGAACACAGACTTCTTGCTGTCCCCTGCCTTCCTGAAAAATAAAAAGATCCAGCTTTCAAGCAGTTGTCCGTATCCCTGCATCGGAGCTCTCCCAGCGGGAAAATCGAATCCTCGAAAGAAAGGCATTTTGACATCTTTCAACAAGGTTTAGGATCATGGTCATTTGTGTTACATTAAGAAGATTCAGGGATGAGACAAAATTAATGCAAACCAGTACCTTTTGTTGATGACACACTGATATTAACTAATATAACTTACTAGTAGACCAATGGGATTGTTCTTTCATCTAACTTTAATTAATCTCTGCAGCTGTATTTCTAATTAAAGACTGAAATGACAGAAATCAAAACCATAGATTTTCCTTCATGCTTCAAGTCATCACATATTGCATCATGCACTGAGATATATGCAAAATTTTAGACTATTCAGCGGAATCATTTTCTGTTTCTGTTTCTCTAGCCAGCTGAAAATTAACACTATACT
The DNA here is from genome assembly GCF_900518735.1 of Pseudonaja textilis. The sequence goes on from NW_020769311.1 coordinate 13,437,788, forward strand.
GTACTAGTAGGTGCTACAATGTAGTTCTATACTTCTCAAAATTGTAAACAATTAAAAATTGTGGTTTACCCAGTAGCAAAACAGCACCTTTAGGTACAAACAACACAACGTGAATTAATAATTGTAACTATTGTTCAAAATTACTATTATTGATTAGCTTTGTACACCATCTTTCCTTCAAAAGCTCAGGATAGCACAACTCTGGGAAGCACCCAAGAATTCCAGGAGGCAAGCTGCTTATGGTTCTTACTGCCAGAAATGTTTTCCTTCAGGTGGTTTAGAGAATAAGTCAATCGCCTCTTCTCTGTGACAGCCCCTCAAGTACTGGAAGACAATTGTCATGTTCTCTCTAATCCTTCTCTTTGATAGACTAGACATATCTAGCCTCTCAACAATTTATCATATGATTTAGCCCCCAGATCCTTTATCAACTTTGATATTGAGACACTTTCTAGCGTCTCCAAATTTTTTTGTTTTGTGATGACCAGGACTGTCTACAGTATTAAGTGTGGCCTCAGTAATGCATTACAAAGCATCATTATCACTTTTTGTGATATTGATATTATTCCTATGTCCAGGATTGCATTGTTGTTGTTTGGCTGCTGCAGCACATTACTGGCTCATACTCAAGTGGTGGTCCATGAGGACATCTAGCTCTCTCTCACAGTTACTACCTATTGAGCTAGGTACTGCTTGTTTTGTATCTATGCATTTGGGTTTTCCTGTCTAAATGCAGTATCTTACTTTTTTCACTACTGAAATGCATCTTATTGGATAGAGTCCAATACTCAAGTCTATCAAGATTCTTCTAAATTTTCAATGTGAACTAGATAACTGGAATTTTACAGAGCAGTCCAAGAGTAGTCCAATTTCTTACCAAACTTGTTTTTGGGTTCATTAGTCAAGGTTTAACTAATGAACCAAAGCAAATCAGAACTCTGAGACTGTAATCTTCCTCAAAGGACTTCTTTATTGGGTACATCAATCAGTATGATAAAATGTAAAGCCAACTCTAAATCTTTCCTTCAGTTTCAATATAATTAAAATAGGAAACTCCCTCCCCAATTGTCACAGGTCATGTAGACTAATTAGGTTAACTGGCAGGCTCTCGGGGTACTCCTCCACAATTTTAGCCATCACCTATGGAGATGACCTTGGTTCTCACGAGAAAGCTCTGTGTTGTATCTAGCAATGCATTCCATCCATCTTCCCCCATCCCCAAACTGTGTGGCAATTGAGGAACAGAAAAATGGCCAGGTTCGTTTCAAAGTTGACATTCTCTTTATATACGCCCAGCACTTCTTACATGTAAAGTTGCTGCATTGCAAATAATAACATTCTTGATCCAACAAGAGAGTTTTCTATTTATTTTTCTTGTTGTTATATATCTACTATAGCAGGAGTTCACAACCCTTGGGCCATGGCCCACTACCAGGCCATGAGCTGTTTAAAGCCAGACTGCTTGAAGCAGTGGGCAAGCACCCTCATGCATCACACCTTGTGCAAGCAGTGGGCAACCATGTGTATGTGTACTCCATCTGCACGAGTGGCATGCATGCATGCCCACCACTCACATAAATGAAGCTGCGCATAGGTGCATGCTTGCCTTGCTGGTTGCACAGATCCACCTTCTCCTCCTCCCTTCTAGTCTGCAAAGCTGGAAAATTCTATACTATAGGACAGAAATAGACATTAACAAAAAGTAAAGATGGATTAGGAATAATTTATCATAGACAGAAGGTCATAAACATTCATTTAAAGTATGTGTAAAACATTTAATTACTACATTATTTACTGCATTAAATTTAGGCTCATAAGAGACTACTTTAGGCTCATAAGAGACTACTTTAATCCATTATCTACTCTAAGCATGGACAACTAATAGTAGAAGATACACATGATAAAAACATTGTGTTATCTGAAATATTTCACATTGTGATATCTGAAATTAGTTTCTCAGGAACAAAAAAACATACAAGTCATCTCAGATGCAAATAAAGTATATAGAACATGACTGAATATGAAAGTAATTTCCCTGTGATAAAATTTAAGTGCATATTATTTAGTACAACATTGTATTCATATTTTCAAATTGATCAAGGTTAATGTCCAAGGTATTCTTGAAGCAATCTACCTATCATCTTCTCAAGGATGTTGCCACAAAATGCAATATTTGTGTATGTTCACTGGGGAGCCAGAAGAGAATAGACCATGCTAGGTGCCTTTCTGCTGTACTACTGAATTGAATAATATTATATGTTTAAACTCAAAGATGATTTTAGTAGAATGTAAGTGGTACTAAATCAAAGAAATGTGGGATTAGTTTCAGTTATGCAGCTCAGAATAACATACATAGGCTTAGCTGCTGTTTTTTCCCCTCCATTTGTCAACTTGACTTCTAATAGTAAATCAAGCAGAAGTTCATCAACTGACCGTGGAAATAATGTAAGGAAATTAAAACTTCTCTGTAATTTGATTGTTAATTGCTCTTTTGTGAGAAGTCTTGAATAGGCATCAGTAGATGGACTGAGATAAAATGAAAGCTTTGTAGCTGGGTAAAATGAGAAAATGGTGACCAACAGTTTTACATGTATAGTGCATTCAGAAAGCATTCAGACCCCCTTCATTTTTGTCAATTTTGTTATGCTGCACCTGATTCTAGAGCTGTTGAAATTCATTTTTTCCTCATTACTTTACACTCAGTACCCCATAATGACAAAGTGAAAACAGATTTTTAGAAATGTCTGTAAGTTTATTAACATTGGCATAAATATTCAGACCCTTCACTCAGTACTTTGTTGATGCACCTTTGGCAGCAATTACAACCTCAAGTCTTTTGGGGTATGATGAAACAAGTTTTTTTTTAGGGAATTTTCTGCCATTTTACATGTCCTTTGTTCTATTCCACTTTCCCTTAATCCTGACCAGTCTTCCAGTCCTTGCTGCTAAAAAACACCTCCACAGCATACTTCCAGCACCATACTTCACTGTTGGGATGATATTGGGCAGGTGATGAACACTGCCTAGTTTCCTCCAGACATAACATTTATAATTGAGGCCAAGCAGTTCAATCTTGGTTTCATAAAACCAAAGAATTTTGTTCCTCACAGTCTGAGAGTCCTTCAGGTGCTTTTTTGCAAACTACAAATGGGTTTTTCATGTGTTTCGCACTGCTTCTCGCTAGCCATTCTGCCATAAAGCCCAGATTGGGTGCAGGGATGCTTGTCTGGAACTCTGTCCCATCTCCAAACAGGATCTCTGGAACTCAGTCAGAGTGACCATTGGCTCTTGGTCATCTCTCTTACTAAGGCCCTTCCCCCTTGATGGCTCAGTTTCATTGGGTGACCAGCTCTTGGAAGAGTCCTGTTGTGTCAAACATTTTCCATTTGAGAATTATGGAGGCCACTGTGCTCCTAAGAACCTTCAGTGAAGCAGAAATTTTATTGTAATATTCCCTAGATCTGTGCCATTCAATAATCCTGTCTCTGAGCTCTTGAGGCAGTTCTTTTGATCTCATGGCTTTTGCTCTGCTACAGTATGCATTGTCAGCTGTGAGGCCTTCTACAGAGAGGTGTGAGCCTTTCCAAATCATGTCCAATCAAGTTAGTTTACCACAGGTCAGTCTCAATCAAGGTATAGAAACATCTCAGCAATGATCAAGATAAATAAATATAAGACACCTGAGCTAAATTTCAAGCATTGTTGCAAAGCGTCTGTATACTTATATAATGTATATATCAGTTGTTGTTTTTTAAAAAGAAACATACATACATTTCTAAAATTCTGTTTTCACTTTGTCGTTGTGGGGTACAGAGTATAGATTAATGAGAAAAAAAATGAATTTCAACAACTGTAGAATCAGGATGCATCATAACAAAATTGACAAAAGTGAAGGGGGTCTAAATTCACACACACACACACACACTCATGCAGTGGCATATGACATATGATAAAAATATTCTTACAATTGTGTGTCGACATTTTCTGTGGTTTTATATGTTTTTGCTTTGTTACATAGAGAAGGCATTCTATATTTTGCAGGGCCATGACTCTATAAAATGATAAATATTCTATCACTTTATAATTAAAACAAAATTTAATTAGGATTGGACAAGAAAAAAACAACAGCACAGACCTTGCTTAATAAGTTCCTTGTTCAGGGACCATCTAAAATTACTGCAATGCTGAAAAAGATAACTAATTTCTATAGAAATCTTTGGGGGAACCACAGCTGATCAAATGTAAAACCAATCCCCATTTGTCATTTTTTTAAAAAATAATACCTCTATTGATATCTTAAAACTCAATTGATGGCACTACAGATGTTCAGACTTAATACAGGCTGACAAAAAAGGGACCTACTGATTCAGAAGTGGGAAGAAATTAAAAGGCAGGAAAAAAAATGCCATCATGCTAAGCAAATCCCAGGACATTTGCCTTTTTCTTTTTTTACCTTGATACCTGATCACCTCAAACACTGAGCACAGGTGTGAGAATTCTCTTGTGTTTGACAGTTGGTTGAACAAAGTCAGTGATAATTAACTCCAAATCAGCATCTTTGGCTCCTCTGAAATCGTAGTTTGATTTTGTGCTTTGCAGTCTTTGCAGTTCTATACAATGCATAATTACACAGCTTATTTCCTTTTCTTTATTTTGTTTGTGTAGTTTTTGCCACTCCTTTCCTACTTCAGGAAAATATGATCTGGATTTTTTTTTAAAAAAAAATCATCACTTGAACTTATTTTCAACAGTTAAAAATTGCATATAAAACCACAGCATAGCAGCTGGGCCTTTCATAAATTAATTTTTGAAAAGGGAACATTTTTTGTAACTTAGAATAACACAATGTTGTTGTTTTTCTAGCACAAAATGTTTTTTTTAAAGAATCTATGTTAGTCTCTCCACATGTCATCCTTAGTGAAGCGTGCAAACCAGCATCTGCATTTTCTGCATCGGTTCAGGGGAGCACATCTTTCTCCTTCTGTCCTGGCCACTTTTTACAGAGGCACAACTGAGAGAGATTTAACAAAAATCATCACTGTTTGGTTTGGTGGCTGAAGTGTCTCAGAGAGTGGTAAGCTGAGAAAAGTATAGGAAGCTCACTTCCAGTTACTCAGGATACTGCTCATAAGTGCTATGTGCTTAGAGCTCAAAGCATTGTTCAAGATCCCTATAAAAACCCATTTTATGGTCTGTTTCTGTTGCCCCCCACTCCGGGAGGAGGTTTTGAAATATTTCTAGCAGAATTACCAGATTCTGTAACAGCTTTCTTCCCTATGCCATCTGTCTGGTAAAATCACAAGATTTGTTTTTCTAGCCATTTTACATTTATACACCAGAACTAGATTGTGTTGTTTCTCTGTGTCATATAATATATGTGGGTATGTGGGTATATAAATATTTATTTATTTATATTTTTGTCATTTTTATGTAGTGTACATAATCTTACTACACGGTAATCTTAGTGTACAGTAGACTAAGGTTAAATATCCTAGATTAAGGACAGAATAGGAGAGTAGAAGGAAAATAGCATCTGCAAAATGTGATATAGAGAGCATCACTAGAAGATGGGCAGCATGGGGGAAGACAATCTGAAATTTAATAAAAGCACAGACCCAATGTATGCACCTCAGTAACAGTAGCATTTCTAGTATTAGGGATGCAAAGACAAAGAAACAAGCAAACACATCAGATACTGGTATAGGTTTCCTCCTGAAATAAAGCCATGACTAACTGCTGTTTGTTACATATGTTTTGAAGAATATATTTCTACTCTCAGACTTGAATCAGTATTGGAATAACATAATAGAAACAATGAAATGAAAAAAGAATCACATTTTGACTGATGCCTTTTTGTGATTTGGATTTCAGCCAAAAATCCAGGAATAATCTAAGTAATGTGTTAAAGTATAATAAGATTTTTTGGGGGGGTGGGGGTGGCAAATCCATAGCTGATATAATTGAAATATTTAGTGCTTGTAAAAATTTCTTTCATCTTCTAGTTTATTTTTCAATCACTATGATGTAATTGTTCCATTCTTTTTTTCTCTATGTTGATTTATCTGGGTTGTGGGAGAAAAACACCTAATATTCTACATTCTTACATGAAACCAAAGCACATTTTAGCAGAACAGACAAACTGAAGCTGCCTGATGATCCTAAAGGCAAAGGAAATGGAAGGAAGGAAAGAAGGAAAGAAGGAAGGAAGGAAGGAAGGAAGGAAGGAAGGAAGGAAGGAAGGAA